>VXAU01000691.1:201488-399059 GCA_013399695.1 Formicarius rufipectus
GGGGGGTGGTATGGTTTCTGGCCAAAGTGCCATTAGACAGTGGCTTCTAAAATAGTGATACAGGGGTGGTGATAGATGGAAATATTATTTTTTGAGTGAGTTCATCTGATTATATTATTAAAAAAAATATTGAAGATTTCCTTAGCTATGTACTGTTGCATGTGCTTGGGTTTCTGGATGTGAATGCAGGCATGGAGAAAAGGAGGTAACTCTGAAGGAGCTTTACTTCCACCACAGTGTGTTTTCCTCTGGTATGTGCAAGAACCCCAGAGGATTTTTTGGGGTTGTTTTATGACTTTGGTAATTCCTGCCGTCCCCCAGATGAAGCATGCCTAATTAGAAGGGACATTAAGGCAAACCTTCTCCTGGGGGGAATGTTTTGTCCCTCTGCTGGTCCAGGTGGCAGCATCCTGCTGCCTCGGTGTCCGCGCTGTGATGCGGAGCTTGGAGCTGCAGCACCACCTTCTGGGGGAAGCTCAGAGCTATCTGCTTGTGTCCACAGCCGATTCCTTTGCTCATCCAGGATGATTAAAATTGTAAATTATCTTTACGGTGGGGTGTTTCACTGTGTGTGTGTAGCCTGTCTCTCTCATGCAGTGTAACTATAGAAGGTGTAAAACTGCTGCCATCAGGAGGGAAGTTAAAGAAAGTATCATCTCTAGACCTTTTAAAATACTTGAGTTTTTCTCCCTAGGGTAAAATTTAGCTGTACCTTAGAGTGGTTTTGTATTTAGTCGTAAACTACAACTGGATCGCTTTTATATTGCAGTTGGCCGTTTTTATTTTCCCTGATAATATAAAATGCATTCAGTGCTTTAGGAAAAAATGGGTCTTGAAATAAAAGTAATTAAACCCCACTGAGACTTTCCATTAAATCGAGTTTGAGGTGTATCTTGCAGCCTGTCTATCAATGACTTCTTCCTTATGCATTGGGAGCAGCAGGTGTTCAGAACAACATCTATATGGACTTTTGTGAAATGAGCCCTAAAAATATTAAGGAAAATCATCTCCAGGGTTATGGATTTCCCACTGAGAAAAACAAGTCTCAGTGTCAGTGTAGTTTAGTGTCAGTTTATTTTTCCTTTCTGTTACTCCACTCATAAATTAGTGTATGGGGATGGGGGAACTCCTACTCCATAGTCCTTTTTCTCATTTTTAGAAAATGGGAAAATGGTAGTCTTGTTCTCCTAGTTTTAGGAAAGCATAGTTTTCAAAACAAGTTTATAATAGCTGCATGCTCTGTTCCAGAAGAATAAGACTGGTTGTTTTTACTTGTAGATAAATGAGGGGAGGGGGGTGTGGAAATAAAAAAATCACATTCCTTTGCACAAGAACACATTGAGAAAGATGGAGTAGGCTCCTGGCAATCCCTACACGATTTCCTGCAGCTTTCCTTCCTTTTCCTGGCATCTCATAAAATCAAGAGGAATGCTGTGGAATGTGTGTGCAGGCACAAATCATACAACAACCATGAGATACTGAGGCAGAAGTTGCCACCTCCTTCTTAGTTTCTTTTTTATTAGTCCACTAAAAGGTTGGGTAGAACCCATAGTATTTCCCAGGCTCTCTGGAGGGGGGAGCAGCCTCAGTGCCAATCCTCAGCTCCCCAGTGTCTGCTGGACTCGGGCTGGCTGCTGCCTTTGGGCTTAGTCCAGTCGGCTCTTGGAAAACTCCCACCACTCTCCTGACTATTTATTCCAGTGCTTAACCAGCCTCAGAGTGAACTGAGGAACTTTCTTTCCTTGTATCCAGTTATTAGTTTATTTTTCTCTTAAGTTGTTTTGCTTGCTTTGTTTAAAGAGAAATGCAGTTGACTGCATCTCCTGCTCCAGTGCTAGAGCTGCACGTGCAGGGGATGTTGCTGAGAAGTCAGTCTGGTAGTTCTGCATTTACAAATAGAATGTGTTTTCCTTTGAGGTCTAAGGAGTCATCATTGGTTTGATGTGACTTCTGCTTCAGATAAGTTGTATTTTTTCAGAGAATAGTTTTTTTTCCAGTATGGATATACATTCTAAATAAAGACTACCCTGTTGTTGTCACCTTTACAAGGAAAAGTTTCTTATGGAATATCAGCAGTTATTGGAAGGAAAGGTTCCTGTGTCAACTAAAACCATGAAAGAAATAGATTTTTCTTTACCTAACTCGTATCAAAAACTGATTAAGTTTCTCTGGGAGCTTTCTAAGTCAAAACTGGCAGTAACCCTCAGCTTCATTGTGCTTTGAGCACATACAGGATATTTTCTGCCTGGATACCATAGGAAAAAAGCAAAGTTTTTGAAACAATGTTTGTAGAATATTAAGCTTACTGTGATGTCAAAGCACTGTCTGGAAAATTGTCTGTGGCTATATGTACACAATGAAGTCAAGCCTGTGTGACTCTGTGGGTGAAGTGGTCTGAGGTCTGACAAGTTAATTTTGAGGAATTATGTCCTTGTGACACTTCACTGAGATTAAATGAATTTTGCCTAGTTTTGTCCAGGTTGGTTAACATAAATAATATGTTGTATATGCAGAGAACTATGGCAGAATTCACTCCTTCCTCCTCAAGTCACAGATGGGTAAAAACAGGGGAGCCGCATTAGTTGTGTTTAACAAGTGTGGCTTGGCAAAACACCTACTGCTCTTGGTGGGCTTCCTCTGCATCCAAACTAATACTCTGCTGAATTATTTTCACGTGTAATCCCTCCACAAGAGTGTGTCTGGCATCAGTGCTGCTGGAAATAAAATGGAAATTGTTATGCTTATCCTAAGACCCGTGTTGTTCCACTTGTGTGAAGTTCAGAGGTAATGTGGTTTAACAACAATTGCTTCCCTTCCATGGTTCTGATCCTGGCTTTTAACATAAACTTGTGTGTAATAAATTCTGCAAGCAAGCACACAAAAAGAGAAAAAGAGAGGATCAATGCACCCATGGAAAGGAATAGATATAACTTCTATATATGTAACTGGGATTATTTGATCTGATTTTGAAGACTGTAAGTAGAAAATGTATGAAAGCAGATATTTGATCTATTTGGCAGATAAAAATAGCATTCAGAAGAGATGTATTTTACTGGAAGTGCTAAGAAATCTTATTTTTGCAATGAGGAAATAAACTGCTACAAAGTATTGCACAAGTTTAATATCAGTCTTCCATTCTCAGCATCTCGTGACTTCAGGGCTTTCTCTTTCCTCCAACAAGCTTCAGCTTTAGGGGAAAAGTTCTGAGAATGTTTGTTTGTTGCTTTAGCATTGTCCTTCCCACTCTCCTAACACAGCAAACATCAGACCTGCATGTGTTCTTAAATATTTATAGGTGAGGTAGATTTCTTCAGGTAAGTTTACAGTGAAATGTTAAGCACAAAAAGCTTTATAAATCACTTCAGAGTTCTCACTGACACTCAGACTTCTTGGTGTATTTTGCTTCTAAATTACTAGATAAGAATAGTTTAGGAAATTTCAGATAGAAAGTGTGCTTTCCTTAAGGCATCCTTCTCATCCATTGCAAAATTCAGTGATTGCAACACTGGTTTGTGTTTGTTAAAACAACCTGCTGAGATTTTTTTTTTCCTATTTCTTTTGCTTCTGGTTAAGTTGTATTTCACTGGTGTCTTTAAGTATAGCTGAGCTTTCTGTAAGTTTTTTTTTTTTTTCTGTAACTCTGCAGTGGGTCCTCAGTATGTTGCATTTGATCTGGGTGGGATGTTACCCATCTTTCAACACTGTCATGTAAAAGATAAAGCTACTGAACTAATTCTATATGGAAAAAAATTCCCTTCATGGTCAAGTAGTATAAAAAAAAAAATACTGAAAACTTTTCCAAGCTGAAAACTCATTGAATTTTAGAGAAAGAGATGAAGTCCTGTCATTGTTGGCTCTGTTCAAAGATCAGGTGGTGCAAAGGAAATACTGACAGCTGGCACTGCAATCACCACAGTGTTTCCAACCTTGGTTCTTACAGAAATAACTAATTAGTAATATCTGGCTAATACAGTAAATTTGCAATAGTAGCTCCTGGTCTGTATGCCAGAGTTCAAGATACCAGCACAGTGCTCAGTGTGAAATAATTCCCTCAAATTCATGTTTCCTTAAAACAAAAATTAGGATGGGTTGTTGTTTTTTAAGACTGAAATTCCCATGATATGATGCCTAAATAATACTGTTAGGGAGGTCTAAAAACAAACAAAAATCAAAATATTTTTTTTGTTTAAATAGTCTACTTAATGATTTATGCTTTACAATCGTATAAAAAGTCAAGTTCTTATTAAATATTTTGATTTATTTGTAAGTGGATAACATATTTCTAAGTACTCTGCAACATGAACAAATATCAGAGACAAAAACTACTCTGTAGAGTGACAGTTCTTACACAGAATGCATTATTTGTGTGTCCCACAGACAGTTCTTAAGCTGCAGTCAAAATTGTTCCACAGCAGGAAAGATGAGACCAAAAACAAATCCCAAACAACACAAACGAAAAACCAAAACAGCAAACAAACCCCAACAAATTCCCTTCCCCAAATTAATTCCATTTGTCATCTAGTGGTTTCATGGAAAGAGGTTTTCAAGAAGTTACTTAAAACGCCATAATCTCTTTGGTAACATTTTGATCTCCTTCAGAAGTTTTGACAAGACTGGGAAATGTCCACAACCCCGTGGGTTCAGAGGGAAGGAGGGATTTCAAATGCTCACAGCCTTGAATTATTGAAGGCATACTGGTTTTATCAGATTTTTTTTTTTATCAACTTGTATCTATGCCAGTGGTTGTTCAGAAAATAAATCCAACTTCTCTGAAGTACTTGTGAAAAATTTCCCAGAGGTTCCTATAATTTTAATATAGACTGTTGTTGGGATAGATATCAAACACCTTTTAAAAAAAAACAAACCCCAAACTAGCCTGTCTTTAGTCTTTGTATGCAGGTAAAGGTAATGTCTGTGTTTCTTTAAATAATATATCTGTTAATATTTCCCGTAACACAGAAGGTGTTAATATTTTAGGATTAAATCTTCTAATGTGTTATATTGCCTCTGTGCCAATTGCTGAAAGTACTGGACAATTGACAGTATTTGTTTTTCATGTTTGAGTTTTATGCTTTCAGCCTTACTCATGAAGGAAATAAGGCAGGATGATACACTTGCAGATAATCTCTGCCTAAATAAAGCTGTAGCTACTGCAAATACCGTTTCTTTCAGCACCAACGACATAAAAATGGTATCGAACTCAGTTTATGTGTTGAATTCCGTTCTAAAAGGCTCACTTTTTTCTGCCCTGAAAGCCAAATTGAAATTTTAAGTGGCATAGAGGTGTTTTCCTTTGAAGACTGACAATATGGAGCTAATGTTGTGTGCTTGAGAAGCCAAGGCTACCATGAATTGCACTTCTGAGTCTTTTCTTTGCACGTTAAATACCACTTTACAAGAAAATTTACACGTACCTCTGTTGGTTGTAATACTGCTTAATTTGATGATGTCTTGAAGTCTTTTTTCCCCCAATGAATTCTTCAGAGACTGATTTGATTTGCCTGAGTGCCGAAAATCTGTTCCTCTCCAGTTTCCAATATGGAGAGAAATAAAGCTGTCCAGTAACACAGAGTTATGATGTTGGTTATTAGTCTCCTTCCTTTTGAAGAACAAGAAAGGTTAAATTAGCTTCAGATCCTCAATTGTCAATTTTTATCTCATTATATAATGACAGTTAAAAATACTCTGCACAGGGTTTTTTTTTTTTCTTTTGGAAACAGTGTTAACTTGCATGGTGTAAACGGGTTCTTTCTTTGCATGATAAAAACACACGAAATCAGTGATCAGGGCTGATGGACAGCTACCACAGAGGTTTCTGTCCATGACTGAAGTGATGACTGATTTCTTGGACTAGATGCATCAAAATATAGTTTCTCCTTAGGCAGTTTTCTTGAGGATGTGACAGTGGATGAGATACTGGAAAACTACAGATCTGTGTTGTTTTCTTGGTATTTTGAAACTCACCTGCTGTGTGATCGTGAGGTATCAGCAAAAGGTGAAGCACAGTCCTCAGAGGACATGGAAATAAGTGTTTGTGTTTTCCTGTGGGACATATGGCAATCAAAACCTGAAAAATGAGACTTGGAAACATTCCCCAGTCAAAGCAGCCTGTCATAAAATTAAAGTCAATATCAAATAATTAGAGATGAACATACTGAGCAAAGCAATGCCAAGTAAAATATTCCATTTTGACAATACCAGGATGTTGTTATTGTGAAACACTTTGCTGTGCTCAAATTGATTTCCATTAGATATGTTGGTATTAGGAGGAAGATAAGGCTTAGAACTTTTTTGACAGCATAGAAATGGTGATTTATTATTTCTTAAATTTGTCATGAATTTTTTGATTGTCATCAGATCTTTCCAGACTTCTGTCATCTCTTCTGCATCAAACCTGACCTACTTTTAATGTCCTGTATTCCACTATTCTTACTCTGTGTGTGTGTGTGAGGCTCTTGTCAGGGCAGTCATTTGTGTTGAATAAAGTTAATTTAGAATTCAAGAAGATATGAGATGCCTAGTTTAGGGACAGGGGAGTCACTGATTGTGAAGGAAATAAAATATGGACAGAATTTGTGCTAGGTTGCTCTGTAATGGTGGTTTTTATATTAGAAAACTTGATGGCCTGGGCTATACAGAGCATCAAAAACCAAATCAGGAATAAATGTGCAGATTTTGAGATGTGGATTCTTTGACAATGGAATTTTCACTATTAAATTGGGGGGTTTAATGATTTTTTTTTTCTTAATGAACCATTTAAAACCTGTATTCCTATAACAGCTTTAAGACAACAGAAATGGTATGCCAGCTTGTTTGGCTGATAAATGATTTTCTCCAGAATTTCACCACAGTTCATGGAGATCTGATGTTAGCAGTGAGAGACTGACCTGGCAGGGACAACCCTCTCATGACAGGAAAGCCCACAGCGTCCAAAGCTGTCAGTGACACCTGAAGACTTGAGGTGGTTCTTTTCTGTTTGATGGAGAAGGGGAGGAGAGGGAGAAAGAAGGGTTTGAAGGTCTAAAGGACAGCAGTTCCTACATCTCTCCACTGTTCCTGTGGTAGCCAAACTTTTGTAAGACACCCCATCAGGAAATCTGGATGAGTCTTATGGAAGAGAAGTCCTAGTCAAAGGTTACTGTGACATAAGAAACCAGATTGTAAGACAATTAAACCTGCCAGCTGAAGACAAAGATGTAAAGACGGGGGAATTGATGTGTCATTTGTATCTTGTGGCAGACTATTAAGAATGCGATCAGTAGGGAAACAAGGCTGGGGAAGTTTTCTTTGCTTCAGAGGTCCAGAGATTCCTGACAGAGGAACTTCAGGTGCACACAGGTGATTCCTGCAGCTGTGCACTGTCACTGCAGCTGTCAGGAAGAGGAAATTGCAGACAGAGTTTTTGGCTCTTTAATTTTGCTTGAAACTATTCTCATGGAGAAGAAAGACTCTTAACTTGCCAATTTCATATTTGTCTTCAATTAATTGCGGTTTCAGAGTTGGAAAAGCCATCCTTGTAGGGTTGTATAATAAAAAACTAGTCTTTCTGTGTAGGACAGCTGGTAGTAGCTGCTGGTTTGAGAATGATTTTTAAATTAATGATATTTGTGAAAAGAATTCATGTTGCCAATTTCCAGCCCCTTATGTTCTGACTGTTGGGTCCCATAGAACTGATTAAATGGAAATAGGTTTCCTATTTTACAATCTGTCAGTGAGTCCATCATATTTTCAGGTGAAGATACACTTTGCAAGAGGCATTCACTGACTTAGGATTATACTGATTTTCTTAGCTGGCAATTTCAGATACCGTATAACGAAGAAGGGAGCAAGACACCATCATTGCCAAGCTATAACACTGGAGAGGAGATGAAAAAGTATTATACTGGCTTTAAATAGATTGCATTTTTTGTGTGAAGTAAGTTGGAGCTCTCCTTGCTGAATGGTTTTTCTGCAGGAACTCAGCCAGCTGCTCCTTTTCTATTGTGGAGCATCAGGAAAGTGACAGGCCACAGGACTGGGAAAATGGGTTGGCTCGTGTCTTTGAAGAGATAAATCTGTAATAGTGGCACCCATCTCACTGGGTAATTTACTTCTAAACCCAACAGTGTTTTTAGAAAAGGTAGTTGTTGCATTGAAAATAGAAAAGCCCTGATTTTTACACTCCCTGGTAATGAGGAAAGAAAATGATAATGACCAAATGGTGGATGTACTTATATTTATCCTCATAATAATATTTTAAATAACAAAACATGTCAGAATAAAAAAAAGGAAGACATAGTCGATTGTAACTCTGTAGTTATAATAATGGTAGACATGCTTTATTTGGGCATTCATAAATAAATATCTCAAGTAGATTGTCACCTCAGTTATGAAGGAGAAATTAAATTGAGTTGATCAAACAGCTGTGGCTCGGCCACCAACTTCTACTTCTGGGGAGGCATTGAAATTTTAGCATCAAGCTGTGGGTTTGTGGTTTTTTTTGTTGTTTTTCTTTTATTTTTTCCTACAATGTTCTGAATAATGATGTTGGATAAATAGAAGCTTGGATTTGCTGTAAGTAACTCAAAAGCTCCACAGTGAGTTGAGCTGAAACTGCTGAGCAGTTTTGAGGGAAATGACACTTTGCTGCCCAGGGCAGAATGGTGGCCTGTGTCATAAAATAAGAATCAAGCTTGGACGAGCAACACTGAGCACAATTAGCCATGTTTGGCTTTTCATCTGATATGTCTGAAGAGTTTTTTTTGGTACTTAATGAAACCTTTTAGTGTGTTTTATTATATGATTAATACTGATGTCACTGATGACTATAAAGATTGTTTTCCTTCTGCCACTGAGAAATTGAGTTTTGTGTGTAATTTACTGCTCCACCTTTTATCATATAAAAGGGATGAAGGGAAGTTTGCATTCAGCTTGTTCTTCTGTCTGTAGCTGACTTTCTGCAGAGTGAATAGCCAGCAGTGGAGGAAGGGCATTAAAGGGGGTGATGGCAAAGACAATTTCAGCTGCTCAATAGGCTGCTTGCAAAATGTGTTTGGGGTGGTGAAGAGACCAGTTCTCTGCTGTGTCTAACACTGAAAAAAAAGTCAAATATGTAATTAGTGTGACTGGCAATATACATAACTTTGCTTTTGCCACCGTATTTGCTATTCCCTGTATTTTCATTATTTAACAAATAGTGGATTGTTCTTGTTTCCTGAGCAGATGATGTCATATTTGGATGCCATCAAAATTGAAGGATAACTTTACCCATTCTTTTTAAAAACAGGATTCTTTTAATGACTTAGCACTAAAAAACTGAACCAGATATGCTGCCCAGTGCAGTAATGATTGGTAAAGCCTCTTTACTCACTACGTAGTGCAGGGGAATTTTAATTACCAACTTTGAAGCTTTCTAGAGTCATAAATGTCTGAGTTCTCCTTTCCCAGCACATTTAACCAACTACTTAAACAGTGTTTCTAAGTTGATTTACTTGCTTGCCTTGTTCTTTGAAACCCAATATACAATTTCATGCTTTCTTGGTAAGCAATATAAATTCAAAGAAGTATGAACATAATTTATGTTTATGTATTCAATTAAGGAAATGTATATTTAGCTGATATTAATGCTACATCTCCAGCTTCTGGTACTTTGAAATAGTCTCAGCTGCACCTGGTGGTTCCCCCCAGGCATAAATAAAATTTGGTCAGAAATAAAATATGTATTTTTAATAGATATTTAATATATATACTATTATATTGCCAAAACTCAGAAAATGAAGGTTAACAGATTGAAATCCAGTCTTATTCAAAGACAGGAATTTTAAGCTTGAGGTATTAAGTTACTGGAGTGATCATCACCTTGCTCTGAGCCCCTTAAGCCAAGTTGCTTCCCTTCTCCCTCTGGCTTTCTTAGCTTTTCTGATGGAATGCAGAAACTTCAGGTGACTGAAGCATATTGATCCTCTCTGTTTTCAATGTAATTTTTTAGGAACCTAATGCCTTTGAAAATTGTCTTTCCTTTATCAAGTGAACTTCATTTTGTTAAATTCTCAGTGACAGCTTATTTATTTTTACACAATCAACACATTGGAAATATTCATCGTTTTTCCCTGGTGGTTGGACTCGTATTTTTGTTGTTGCTGGAAAAATACATGTAAATAATACCAAAGTGTAATGTGGTGATGATTTTTGAAGGAATCAGGGATCAGTTTGCAGCCTGAAAACATTTATTTAATCAATATTTCAAGTTCCCCCCAAAGGATTGCTTGAGGTGTGATCAGGGCTAACTGGAGTTACACTTCCAAAATATTGGAGTCAATTCCAGAGAGCTGGAAATGCTTTGGTGGCTCCATAGCAAAACAGAGCATGTAAAAGGTGTTTTTCTTCATGGTATGAATAAGGAAAAGGTATCAGATGAGGTCCTTGGTGTATCTTTTTGAGTATTTTGATACTGTACTGATGGTCGGTTCCTCATGTGGTGGAAGTAACGATGATGATCAACACCTCTCTTCAAGGGTCCCGTTTCAAATGGAGGTGGCACTTACATGTGACCTGTAGGGATGGCCAAGTGCCTGGACAGCAGCTGAAGAGTAAAACCCAACACTCAGGAGGTGTTGAATTCCTCTCTCTGGGTGTGCTGTTTCTTGATGATACCTTTTGTCAAGATGAGCTTTGCTGAAGTATCACTGTTGGTTCTGAATGTGTCTCTTGGAGACGATCAGGGTAATAAAGAGTTACCTTCATTTTTGGTGAATGCAGAAGATACTGAGTTCTACTTGAAGCTCTGAACAGCAGGGTGGAGAAAACAAACAAACAAAAAAACCCCCAAACCAACCGAACAAAAACCCAAACAAACAAAACCACTGCAGACTTCTAAACATGTAATAAACTTACAAACTTATAATTTTGATGGTTTCCCATAGCCCTCTAAGTGAGAGGACAAGGGAACACAGGTCCAGATATTTTCCTGACTATGAATCCATGTGCAGATTGAACCAATTGCATGCAGAGTTCTTTTAGTTACTCCAAAGAAAATAGTTTGTGGAATCTCTGAGGGGAAGAGACATCCTGAACTCAAATAAAGGATTTAGCAGAAGACTTTACTTCTGATGTATGAGTGTTTTATGCAGACTGTGCACAGCATGCTTGCTGCTCACTGGGCTTGAATAGCCTATAAAAATCAAGGTTCCTTAACTCAGTGTGGGACCAGCAGGAGACCTAAAGAAGGAATAAGAAAGTGAGGCATGAATTCGGTGGCAAAGCCTGAATTAATCAGTTTTCCTCTAGAAGCAAATTTCTTCCTGTCTCCAAAAGAGAAGACAGCTGTTTTAAAGACCCTGAAATAATGTGATCTCTGGAATGAATAGGAAATTCACAGCACAAGATTCTATTAAATAAAAATCTTATACAAATCTAACATCAGTGAAAAGTTACTGATCTTAGTTGACTGCCTACCTTTGACCTAAAAAAGGCTAAACCAGTATTTATACACTTCTCCAACAGTTCTTATTGCTGATTACAATTGCATTGGCCAGTTGCAGTGCTCATTATGTCCAGAATATAAATGTTGATCAGCACCTCAATTTATCAATTTATTATTTTTCCAGGTACATTGTCCCAATCACGTACTGCAGGTCTCCTGTTCCAAGCTTGCTTGCAGGAGGGCAGGAATTCCAGACCATCCATCTTTCTTTAGCAACTAACTTTAATTCTCCATCAACCTGAGGCTTGCACAAGTGGAAAATTACTTCCTCCAAGCAGTTGAGTTGTGTTTTTCAACATATTAGGGTTGTGCACTTTGTTACTGATTTAGCTCACAGGTTATTCTAATAGCTTTGTGGTTTTCTATGCAAGAATAGGCAATGTAGTCACAAGTGGTGTACAAGCAATTTTGGGAGGGCTGTGAAAAGGGAAAAAGAAATTGCCTAAAAATTAAGGAACAATGTGCAATATTTTTATTGAAAGCAAGGCACAGCTCTTGGAATGGCTATCTTCTAGGTTTAACATGAACAGCCCTAAAAAAAAATGTTTTATGAGATGCAGTAATTTATTTTTTTATTATCTGGGTATTAGTAACAGGATGCATTATAATACTACAGGAATTGAGATGAAAGGATGTGGCTAAACAGGGAAGAAATGGATGCAGTCAATGCATAGCTCTATGTGAGATTGGGTGGTGAACTTGGATTAAATAAGAGTTGTTTAATCTTACTGTTTATTATGCAGCTACTCAGCTTTGGGTTTGTTTTCTTTCCAGAAGCATTTTATAGTGCTTCCCTCTGTAATTTTATGAGTTGTACTCTGTCGTGTAAAACTGTTGTTCACAATCCTCTCCTTGTAAAAGGAAAAAAATTAGGTATTTTGGAGAAGTTTAGTTTCTTTCACAAGATGCTTTAATAGCATTAGAATACATTGTGAGTTTTTGATTTATAAAGCTCTAAAATGGTTAAAGCCCTTTATTCATAAAACTTTAAATGGCTTAGGACTTGCTTTTAAGACTGGATTACGTGGCACCCTATTGAGAACACTGAGGAATGGAACTGTAGGATTGCAGGAGTCAGAATCTGCAAAGAACTTGGATGTAATGTCAGGCTTGGCCCAGATGAGGAAGGAGGCAGGAAAGTCGTGCTCCCTCCTGGAGGGACTTGATTTGGGCTTAGCAGGCATCAGCTCCTGCACCCTTGGACACAACTTGGTAGTTATGGCAAAAAGGTTTTGTTAGGTAATTTTTTTGTTAGATAAAATGCATTCCTGCCAAACTTCAAATGTTTTGTCCTGGGACAGAGATGTGATGGAGGAGGCTTTTCTTCATGGGCCAGCCTTGAAGAGTCTTTCTACTGGAACAGCCCCCAGCTGTGTCTGTGGGCAGTGCCACTCTGTTTTCAGCAGAAGAGACTTTAAGAGAGGAGTCACATTCTGGGCAGCTTGGCTGGGACTTCAATGAGGTTTCGGCAGGACATGGAGTCACAGCTCCTGGTTCAACAATGGCTCAGACAAATGATGGGATCTAGAGAAAGCTGGAGGGTGTAGAGGGAGAGGGGAAGACTTGTTTAGCATACCAGGATTGCTGTTCTTGCTCATGAGGAGTAGAGATGATGCTGCAAGTTGTGCTTTAAACTGGGAGTGTAACTACTAATACTTTTACAGACTTGCTGAACAATAAGAAGCAATCACAGCAGCCTCTGGAAAACCTCTCTGGGGTAGATTGTCTCAGACTTGTTTTATAAAGGGTTGTTTTGAACAGAGGTTCAACAGACACAGAAGAATGCTTTAAAGTATTTTATTTGAGGTTGGAATTGAATTTGTTGGAAAATCTTCATGAAACAGCCTGATCAATTCTGACCCCTCTCTCCCCTTTCCAACTCTTGGTCTTCAGCAGCACTTCTTGATAATGTGGTAGGTCTGTAAACTTGTGTGGAATGATCAGTGTGCTGCAGGGGGATGTGGACAAACTGGCGAGGGATTATATTAAATTAGATACTTATTTACCTCTCTGAAATAGTCCAAAATGGTGTGCAGAAAATGTCTTTTGAATGTTACATATATAAACTTGCAAAAGGGATAAGTAAGCCAGTTTTGAGAAGCAGGATGATC
The DNA here is from genome assembly GCA_013399695.1 of Formicarius rufipectus. Classification (NCBI taxonomy): domain Eukaryota; kingdom Metazoa; phylum Chordata; class Aves; order Passeriformes; family Formicariidae; genus Formicarius; species Formicarius rufipectus. The sequence goes on from VXAU01000691.1 coordinate 215,061, forward strand.
TTACAAGGATTACTGTCTTGTTCCCTGTGTCTGGTTTGGGATTAGTCCCACTGGACTCTCATAGATGCCTCTGAGTGCTGCTCTTATCCTTACCATGGTTAATCAGTGGGAAGTTTACACTGTAAGCAGACTTGGTTAGATTCAAAATATCAGTCTCTGTTATAAAGAAAGCCAACTGTCTTTCCAAGAAGAGATGAAGAATTACTGTGGAGCTTGGGGTGTGGGATCAGATTATAAGAATCTGATGTTGTGATAGAAGATATATTGCAGGAACGATGCGGGTTTAGGACTAGGGAAAGTGGCACTATGGGGACCAGGGATACTTCACACAAAACACACGAAACTTACCCAAAAAGAACCAACCCTGGCTGCTTACTCAATAGCTTAGGTACTCCCTGAATGATTTGGGTAGTAGTCTTTTTCATCCCATGCAAACAAAGAAATATCCAGTAACACTTGCAATATCACCTGTGTGATTTCTCAATTCAATATTTTCTGAATTGTATTGAATGCATGACAGATATTAAGTATATTCTATCAATATTATTAGAGAAATTATGGAATAAAACCTTACTGGAGTAAGGCAGAAGCAGATTTAAAACAGTTTTATCTTAAATATAGCTGAAGTGTGGTTAAAGCCCAGCATAGACTCAGCTTGTCCAGCTGAGTTTGCTCTGAGTGTGACTGTACCCACAGAGAACATTCTCCTGCCTGGGATCTGACCACATTTTCCCTCTGATTCTTAGTGCTCTGTCTAGAGTAAGTATAGCACTTCAATAAGGGCTGCATAGTTATAATGAACACTTCTTGATTTCTGCCCTGAAAAGCTTGGGTTTTGTCATCATTATTAACTTAACACCCATTATGATTGTAATTATGGCCACAGTCCCCAAGTACTTCATCTTTGCTGAATGTCTTTATTAAAACTTTGCTATTGCTTTGACAGCGTGCACAAATTGTGCTCTGAACGGCACAGGGAGGAGAGCCTGAAAATAATTTAGAAACCTTTAATCAGAGTATTCTGAAGTTATATAAAATAGTGTCCTATTTTTGTTCTCAACTGTGGCTAACCCACTGTACTGTGAAATAAAGACTGGACTGGAGCTTTTCAGGTTTAATGCTGGAAAATGCACCTTGAGGAAAAACCCTTATGGTACCATTGTCAGGAGGGGTTAAAAGGTGTTGGTTGATGAAGGCAACATATTCCTAAACCACGATTTTTCAAAGATCAGTGTTACTACAGCTGGAATGTGTTTCTGAATACTGTGTGTTCAAAACTTTTTTAATAATGATTTCCAATATCAACTATCAGACATTTGCAACTAAAAAGTCACTTTGAGAGACGTTTTGCTCTTGAAATCAACAAAATTTAAGAGGGATAACAGTCTTCTGGGTGTTTTTAAAAGGTAGAATGCTTAAAAACGATTTCAGGTTCTTGTTTTCATGATAAAATGAATTTGAAATTGAAGACTATTGTTATTGATACTGGATTTTAGGCTGCACACCAAAAGTCAGTTGTCAGGGGCCATGGAAACAGAAGTTAACTGAGAAGATGAACATGTGTGAGGTTATTCAAGGGAAGAACAAAATGTTGATACATGTTCTGGAGTCAGCTTTCTGTTTAGGCAGGGAAGTCAGATTCCCCCCAACTTTAGTCCATGGCCTTCCAGCCCTTCACTGCCTAACTAACATACTACTGTGCTGCTGCTTATTGTGCTTGTGACATGGCTAATGTGGAAAACACGAAACAGAGGAATGTGCAGCCAATTACCCTTTAGATGGAGCTGTTTCTCCTTGGATGATGTGAAGGTTGCAAATAGTGTACCTAATAAGTAAGAATGAACTGATTTGTGCTGCAGCTCGGTAAAAGGTTTTATTGTGTTATAAATGCATGTTTATCATTGCCAAAGAAAGCACAGTGTACACTGTTCATGCCTGTTCAAATAACTCTTTAAATGAAAAATATTGATAAGGAAAAGGATAAGTATACTAACATTTCAGAAAATATGCAATTATAATCTGTATAACTCAAGTTGGGAACGGTTTTGTGATAGGAAAGAATGTGAGTGCTGCATGTAAGATAATGTTACACAGTTAGTGAGCTGAGCTTCTGAGCATTGAAACAATTCCCTTGGAGATGAGAAAAATTTGTCTTTTCCCAGTGAGTGGCAGTGCTTTGGTGCGAGTTTATCCTCCAAAGGGTAGATGCTATTGTTGGCTTCCTGTTGTGATTAACACAGACTTCTCTCACTAACAAGGAGCTCGAGCTTTATCAGTGTTAACTCCAGCACACCCAAAGCAGTTCTGTTAGTTGGTCCTTGGGAAGTTGTCTAATTAAATTCTCATTAAATCCCCTCTTTGAATTAAGTGCCACTTCAGAAGGATGCTCCCTGACATATGGAGCTCCAGGTCCCTGCCCTGCTGCAGGATAAACATGTTCAAGCGCTCTGCAGATTCAGTGGTGCCTGCCAGGAGCCCCTCAGCCCCTCCAGAGCACAGAGGGAATGTGGCCTGCAGTTCTGCTGCTGTCAAGAAATGTGAATTTGGCAATGGGCTCTACTAATTGTTCTGGCAGCACTAACAGCCTGATTCTGCCTTTTCTGTAGCCCTCTGAGTTAGAGGGTAAATCCCTGATTTGATGAGAGTGCAATCCTCCCCCAGGGAAGAAGTGTCTGGAGCTGACCTGTTGGCAAATGAACAGACAGTTAGCCCAAGGACATCTCCCTGTTTTCTCGTACAGCTTGAGTTGTTGAGAACAGAACTGACCTGCTGGGTGCATTGGTCCACATAGGCCAGCATTTAAACTCCAATAGTAGCATTTTAGACTAACACTGTTCAGGGCAGTTGTATGAGGCAATGGTCCTCCTGTCTCCACACTTGGTGTGTTAGGGCTGTTAGATACATGTCTCCCTCCTCACTTTTCTCTGTGCTTGGCAGTGCAGGACTGTACAAATTGCAGCTCTGTATTCAGATGGTTGTGTTGCTTTCATGACTTTGAAAACATCAGTTGTATATCCCCTTCAGCTTTTGCCCTTCCCGATGGAGGAGATCCAGTCTTTCCACCATCTCTTGTAAAAGCAGCTGTGTTCCATCTCCTTGGATCACCCCAGTTGCCCACGTTTGCCACCACTGTCTCCTCTTGAGGGAGAATGCCAGACTGCACCCTGTACTCACAACATGGACACTGTGGTTTTGCCATTACTTGTAGGCAGGTATTGTTAAAAACTTCTTGTCTGCAACTTTGTTGAGGAACTCTCCAGAGCAGCTTTCACATTGTTCTTCAGTGTGACAGAGACACTGGGTGTGTTTGTGAACCATTGGAAGTTTGTTTGGGAACTTCAGTTGTGGGCAAAAAGAGGCTGTGCTGTCTCTTTGCTGGTGACATCAACTGAAATATGAAATGGGATGTGTTTGTGGGTAGATCAAGGGCCAAAACTGAGTGAGCTGGTGCTGCAGCAGCTGAGGAGCAGAAGGTGTGTTGTAAGGGCTGTGTTTGAGGGCAGCAGCCAGGTGGTTGCTCCAGAACTGCAAGTCCCCTGCCCTGCAAGGAGGGAGCAGCGTGGGTGAAGGCACAGACACATTGCAGAGTTGGAAGTGAGGTGTAGGATTGGTTTCCTTGGCTTTCAAGAGAGTGGCTTGATGGGCTTCCTCAGAGACCGGCAAGAATCCTGTAAGGAGGGAACCTAGGACCTGTATTTGCACTGATTTTTGTATGGGTCCATAACCACCAATCTTTCCTTCCTGAAGTGGGTTTTCAACAGTAGGGGACATTCAGTTATTTCAGGAGTTACAGATCAGCTGTTGACTTTGTGTAGACCCAAAAATCAGGAAGAATTCTTCTGTTTCATAGCAAGAAATAGGAAGTGTAAGAGAGCAAAAGAAATATGAAACTGGCTTGAATATCTCACAGAATGCTCTATGGCATCATCTTAATGTCTGAATGGTAAATTATAACTTTTTAGTGTTTGAATAATGAAAACCAGATTTGGGGTACTCTATTACTGGCTTTGCAGCCATTGAGGAGTCTGGTCTATGGAGCTGACAAAGGTGAGAGAATACTGAACAGCTAATAGAACATTCGTGGTGAAGAACAGAAATTACAGGTGAATTAGAGACATCTGAATCATTCATTAATGCCAATATAATAAGTATGATTCTTTAGAAGGAATTAAAAATGTTCATATAAATGAGAATATAAAACCGTTGAGCAGCAGGATGTTGTTCAATACCAAACATACAGAGGAATTGTGTCAAATTAATGCCGACCTGCTCAATGCTCTTAGGAGACCCAGATGTGGGAGATATTTCCAGCAACTCAAGATAGCCTGAACCAGAGGGCACTGACATAAATCCTGTTTTCAGGTTAACTGCCAGTGTGGCCTGTCATTACATATTCTTGCCTGTATGTTATAAATTCTTTTGTTGCTTAGCACCTGCTCCTCTCTTGACTTTAAGACTTCCCAGAACGTAATTCAGATACTTCCTCTGGCCTCTGGTAAGATCCCTGCAGGTTGTGATAAACCTTTATTAGTTTCATTAGCCTTTCATTATGGAATAATCAGAATCATGCTAACAAATCCTCTTGTTATTGCTGCATAAATCTTGCATCATAGCTCCTTGTTTCTTATTAGTGAGTAGCTGAATGTTCTGTAAGTGCAAGAGGAAAATAAATCATTGCTGGGCAAAGGCCTCTCAGGTTTTTCTTCACTTCCAGCCAATCCTGAAGCTCTTCCTCATGCCTTTACTCATACTTATCTTCATTAATTAATTGATTGAGTGGCTGTTTCACTGGCAGTGTCCTAGAAGGCACCCAGTAACTTGGGAACAGGATGTGCTGGGAGGCAGCACTGCCTTTTAAAGCCCAACCTGTGAGTAAGAGGCAAACTTTTCTTTCCTAAATGTCTTTGTATGTACTATGAAGAGAATATCCAAGATCTTCTCTAACAGAGGCATCTTACATAGATTTTTCTTGCTCAACACCTACACAGTGTTGTAATTAAAGAAATTACAGGGTGACAAGCTGACTTTTAACCTTCTGAAATAATTTGCCTTTTGATACAATAGCAATTTAAAACCACTTTAGAGCTGTGATCATTTGGAGAAAAGGCAAAGAATCAGGCTGAGACTTGTGACACAAAGGCAATCTGAGTTTCAATTAAAAGCACTCAATAACTTATTTTGTGAGTTTTTCTTTTTTTAATACTAACGTGATTTCAGCAACAACATTTTTTGTATGCTGATCTGTGTGATGAATAAACTTGCATATTGTGTTAAGTACTGTGAATTAATTACATTTTGTGCTGTGCTTACACAGCCTAGTCCTCTAATCATCATTCCTGCAAATTTATTCTAATGTTGGATGACTTTTACCAGACTTTTAGAAAATACTTATGATTCTAGAGATGCCTCTCTGCTAATTTGTCACTTTGAATTGATTGCTGAATGTGAACATGGATTTTAACTTTACACTTGTGCTCAAATTCTCACTGCTGCTGCTGACACATGGACCTGAACAGCAGCAAGTTAGCCCAGAATGATGGAATACCAGGGTGAAAGAGGACCTCAAGGATCATCTAGTCCAGCCTTCCTTGGCAAAAACATGGTCTAGACAAGATGGTCCAGCACCCTGTCCAACTGAGCCTTGAGTATCCAATGTTGGGGAATCCATCACTTCCCTGGGGGATTATTCAGTGGTTGATTGTTCTCCTTGTCAACATCTTTGTGTGTCTGATTAGACTCTCGCCGGGAGTATCTTGTACCCATTACCCTTATTTTCCATGTGACTCCTTGGAAAAAGGAGTCTCCACCTTCTTTGTAGGCATTCTTTCTATGCTGAAACATGGTCTCTTCTCAAGGCTGGGCAAACCCAGGTCTCCTCAGTGTCTCCTCATACAGCAGGTTCTCCTCCCTGTGGTGCACTACTGCATCCTTGCACTAACAGAACATAAGATTAAAAATTCCATGTCAATTATAATTTTTATTTATTTTGAGCAAGACCTGGGCTGCTCAGGTCTGGACACAGACTGTTGCTCTGCTCAGTGGTGCTGATGGGTCACACAGCTTTTATTTGCTCTTGTAGGCAGTAATGTTGGGGTTTTTTGGTGGATTTTTTTTTTTTTGTTGTTGTTTGTTTCTGTGTGGGATGAGGGTGAAGTTTGTTTCTTTGCTTCTGGCAAAGGGATCCTCAAACAAAACAAAACCAAACCCAACAGCAAAACCCCTACATTTGAGTGTATTTCTAATTAGTTGATATGGGTTTGTTTAGAGTACTTAAGCTGTGAGCAGAATCCTTCTCTTTATGCTCAAAGTCGTATTTTGGAAGGATGTTCTGTTCCTGTCTGGGGCTGTGGGAGTTGGCAGGTATATTTTAGTTTTTATTAATTTAAATTTCTGAAGTGTCACCACAGTTGTTCATAGCTGTTCTCCCTTCCACCTTGCTCGTTGTGACACAGATAATTTAATGTGCATATGTTGCTCTGTGTGTCTGACATTACTGTCCTGTTATTCTGTTCCAAAGCAGCTCATACTTTACTCTCTGCCACCTCAATTTGCCTCTTTGCTTTTTGCAATCAAGAAACACCATTTATTGTATTTTAATACTCACGTGGTTGAGCCTATTTGAAAAACAGATGTGTGATTGTTTGTTAAAAAGGATTGATTGGCTTTGCCCCAAGAGATTTCATTATTAAGATTTCTGGGATGCTTTTCATCAGCAGAACATGATAGCTGAATGTCAGTCAAACCTGCTGCCTGCAAAGCTCAGGGACCAACCTGCTTTATTGCAGAAACCAGCCCCGTGCACTCAAATACGTGTTGTCACTTGTTCTGCATCTCTGGTGCAGGGATAGAATGTCTTGGGGGCTTCTCATCAGTACCAAAAAGACCCTTCTCTCCAGTTCTGGTGATGTTGAGATGATACACTTGAAAGATTCTTATGGCAGAACTTCTAGTGGGGTTTGGACCTGATTTCTCTTAAGTGTCCTCCTCAGAGAGATGTAGTTGTACATTTGTGAATCCTTGTGTGTGTGTTCACTCAGAGTTTACCCTCCTGTGGTTCAGACACTGAGCTACTCAAGTCTTATTTCTCTTGTGGGAAGTAAAAGCTTTAATTGACTGTGTGGGCTGTTCAGTTTTGGATGATTTTTTTTTTTTTTTTATTTCTTGGATCACTTTGAAGGGCACTGATTCTGTTTCATGAGGTGATGTATCTTAAAACTGAGGAGTAAGGTGGGGATGCAGTTGCTTCATGTTGTAAACAGACTTGTTCAGCATCTTCAGGAGGAAGTGAATTTGTATGAAAAATAAAAGGAAAAAATTATAGAACATTAATTTTTTAATTAGGTGATTTAAGAGATATTTGGTGTTTTTTTTTCTAGTTTTAATGTTGTGAGTTTTTATATTAATGTATCATCTGCCCTTTCACACTCTAATTTTTTTTGAGTAATATAAATATTTAGGAAGTTGGAAGGCTGGGCAAACAAATCTACTGAGCCACATGACTCTGGAACCTGATTGTCCTGGTTTCTGCTTTCTTCAACACAAGAGATGAAGGAATAGAGGTGGACAAGGGACCTCTTGGGTTTGCATCAAGGCCTCTGGAGGGCTCAGGGCAGTTCCTCTTCAGTCCCTCAGTGTTTGAGTGTCTTAGGTAGGACTGACTGCTGCAGAGAGGATGAAACAGCTCCCAGAACTGCAGTCCTGGCAAACAGATGAACCCTCCTGGCTTTTCAGACACCACAGAGTTGCACATTCGTGTCTCTCTGGGCTCTTGCCTTTGTGCTGTGATGGCTTCAGTCTGAAAACAGTGTCGCTCATAGAAGCACATTTGCAATTCCACATACCCTTCTGCTTATACCAAGTAAATTCAGGATTTATGGCTTAATTTTCTGCAGGGTGCAGCAAGAGAAGGTAAAAGACTTTTGAGAAAAGAAATGAAGATAAAATAGGGAGATTTCAGCCTGAAGAAAATTCTCCCTTCCTTTCTGGCCTGCAGTTTGATTTCTTAGAAAGTAAAAGCACGTCTTAAAATGTGTCAGTTGTCAGTGATTCCATCAATCCTTATTGTTGCTTCTGAAAACCTGGATAAAAAGAATCTTAAAAAAAAAAAAATTAAATGTCTGAATGTTAAAACTGGTCACTGACCAGTCATATTAATTGTCCACTTGATCTGATGAATATGTATGGTGGCTGGGAAACAGAAAATATATTAATTGCTGGGAAATAAAGAAGCAGGTCTATGTGCTGCCACACTTTGTTGATGGGCATTGATCAAGTTCCAGTTTCATTATCACACTTTTTATGCTTTCAGTACCTGCAAAGGAAGGCTCAAGATCACTGGAGAGATGCCACTCATAAGCTGAGGCAGATGATGACATTTGTGTACCTTTTCCTTTTAAGTGCTGACATCAGTTAACCGTTCAGGAGAGTTTACTGTTTGCTGGGAAAATGATCTTTTTGGGTGTCCCTTTGCACACAGAGCAGCTGTTCCTTTGCATTTCCCCACTTGTGGCTGCAGGGATCCATCTGACTGCAAAAGCACACACGGCTGGAAAGCTGAACCGTTTTCTTGCAGGCTGTCAGTGTTAATAATTTGTTCCATTTTGTCATAAGAATAAATCTTACCTCAATGAGTGTAGTGAAAAGCTAAGTATAGCCCAGGAGCTGGAGAATTGGGGGCCAGGTAATGATGCAGTGCTTTTCTCTGAAAAAGATTACTGCTGTGGAAGGTGATGTACCTATTTTACTGAATTTGTATAATCTCTTTTTCTAACTATTTGATGTTCTTGAAGTTTCTGAAATTTTCTTGCTTTTATGAAGGGATACATGCGTGGCGGGAGAAATCTAATTTTTGAGAGAAAATAAGATCACGGTGGAAGGGGAGTGTATTCCTTCCTGAAGTTTTGTTTATTCTGGGCTGTGTTTCTTTGCCCACCAGTGTTTGTTTAAAATCCCATTGAAAAGTTTTGAGGGGAAAAAAAATTTATTCTCCTTCGTGTCCATTGAACAGGGACTCAAGTCCTTTAGCAACTAAGGCTTCAATAAAGTTTTAGTTGTCTTGAAATTCTTTGTGGAACTGAGGTTACCTGCCTGAGCCTTTTTCTCACAGTAGAAAGAAATACCTTTCATCTTCAGATATGTTGCCTCAGTTTTTGCTGTGTTTCCTGGGCAGTCTTTCCTGGCTCTTTCATAGCAGACTCGTGTGAAATGCTTGGCAAGTTTGTTCATTCCATTTAAGTCCTTATCTTCATTTCAATACAATGAAACTTTCAGTGGGACTGTTGGGAGGAGATCACTTGGATATAGAAGAGAAATCTGGCTTCTTCCTCGTTAGTTTAGTCTGCAGGGGGACTTTGACTTCTTTCCCCCCTGGTTTCTTTTGGTACCTTTTCTTTCCTTCTGGGGTTCAACAGGAGCCACATTAAGATCCTAGGCACTTCTCTGAACATCTGCCAAAGGTGCTAAATTACTCTAGTGCTCACAACAGAAGATGCTCTGGCAGCTTTTGGAGAATCAGCTGGAGAAGAGTGTGTTGCTGCAATTTTTTCCTGTGGGATGCTGAGATGATGGAGTGTTCCATGTGGCCTAATGGAGCTCTGAGCAGTTTGTAGTCTAATAATTACAGTGCAGGGGACTGAGTGTACCAAGACTTGTCATTTTACAAAGTCGAATTAAAGCCAGTGCAATTGGGAAGGTTTTGTTGCACCCTCTCTATTTGCAGCTTATATAAGGAAAGTTTCATGTGCTTGCCTAGAAATTTTTATATACTGCTAAAGCTATATGGAAAACAGTAATGCTTTTTGGGGTTTTTTGCCTTGAGGTTTTTTTTTTTTACTGGCAAAAAAGACAAACTTTATTGTTTCTGTCTGAACCTTTTCTAATCCCATCTTTGTTTAATTCTAATTCCTCTGACCATTAGTAACCTGTCCTCAAGCAAAGACTCCCTTGTATTGTATCAATTAAGACTTGGCCATGCTTAGTTACCAAGAAGTTGTGTGACTTGTCTCTGAGACCAGTCTCTTTGTCTTCTGGTATTCTAAGATTTCAGACCATGCAGAAAGGATCTTGTAGAAGTTAATATTTCTAGTGACTTATGGGACAGTCGTTGCATTTAAAATGATGAAGGATTTGGTTTTATTTTGGTATTTGTTTTGGCTGGGGAGAGAGGATTTGTAGAAGCAAGTTTTACCCACCCTAAAAAAAAGAAAAAGGGTCTGAGTTAATTTGGAAAGAGATGTTTTTCTCAACCACTTGACAGGATTTATATAATGAAATGACCTGTCATTGCTATTACTTGCTTCAATTATATAGGACAATATTCTAGGTTTCAGATAGTTGAGATGGTTAGCTTAAGACTCCTTCCACATCCCTGTATATCCTTTTGTGCTGGAATATGTGACAGACTCCTGGGTGCAATATTGCCCTTAGTAAAAGGAAATGCAATGGAGAAAATGAATAATGGCTGAAATGTTGTTGTCACTTTTTGTACCTCACAACCCAAATTCTGCATAATCTCTTTTGCCCTTTTGATCAAAACTGAAGTGTCTTCCATCTGTCTGTTTTAGGACAGTAAATATATGATTTTTATGGTCATAAAATTACAGAGGGGTTATGTATTTTTCCAGGATTATTTTTCTTGGTTTAGCTATCCATGTTTAACATTTCTTGTACAGATTTTCTTCTATGTATCAAGATACCCACACATGTGCCTATGCACACACTTCCCTTTTGACTTCCTTGTAGCTGCTCTACTGCTCAAGTGTTTGGGGATCAATAAATCCTGGATACAGAGCAGTCTACAAATATTTTCTAATAGATCACCTCACAGAGCTATTACTGGTGGTAAAGCAATTTTTATTTGCTTTATAGGGATCCATGTTAAATATGTGGACAAATTAGGATATTATGTTAATACTTTGTGTTAAGTAATGTCCAAATAATTTGGCCATACATATGAGATGGATTTGAACACCTGGGACTCATGAGGTTATGGCTTCTGAACAACTAAACAGCGCCTCAAAGAGAGGAAAAAAGCTGAGCTCTTGCAAAATCAATGTTTTCGGTTCTCTTGAGGCTTATCCTTTGAAGTGTGCATTTAATTTACTACTTGTCTAGTGGTGAAGTTCCAGTCTGGCTCTTCTGAGCTGAGTGAGCTCAGTCTTCTGACTCAGCGGGCACCTGCTCCCACAGAGGCACAGCCTGTGTTCAATGATATATTTCAGGTTTTTTCCCCCTCTAACTTTGTTCTTTTCCCCCCATTTCTTTAATTTTCAGGCTAAGAAAAATTGCTTTTTATGCTAAAGCCTTTAACACTCTCAGCAATGTGTTGTTATGGTCTTTTCATACCTCTTTGAGGGCAGACACCGTGCACAGGTACCGTGCACAGGACACTCTTCTACAGCTTGAGGCAAACCTGCACGTTCTGTAGCAAAGGTAATTAGGAGGAGGTTTAAACTATTTTAAAAAAAATAACTGTGGTTTGGATCAGTTGCAAACAGGTGAGGGCCTCTCAGATGAGCTAAGATCTGGGAGGCTGGGGAGGGTTGTGCTCTGCCTGTCTCAGAAACTGAACTTCATAATAAGCTTTTAAAAGACAGGAAAACTTGTAAAGGCTTCTGTACATGTATTATGTAAACAGAAGTGAAGATTTAAGATTGCCTGAGACTTTAGGTGATCCCCATTCAGAAAAAATGAAATGTCTCCTCAGTGGAATTCATCTTGGCTTTATGACAGAGAAAAGGAAGAGCCACATTCCCATTTAATCAAACATTTCAGAAGAAAGTATTTGTGCTATATTGAGTTCTTTGAAATTACTTTCATTTTTTTTTCTTTGAGAAGGTAGATGCCTTTGCATTTTGTGGTTGTTTTAATTTCCATTTACTTTGCCTTCTTATTATCAATTTAGTCTTTATTCTCTTTTGCCCTACTCCTGTCATGTGTGTTTTATGGCAGAAATGGAACGCAGCTCTCGTAATCAAAGTGGTCCAGGTTATTATGATGGGGACCTCTTAATAAAGTTGCAATTTTAGGGATGATCAAGTATTGTAATAGAAATATTCAGGTGTCCATGAAGCCTAAAGTAATTATTTCAACCTTTAAAGTAAAGTTACTAAATCTCCATGAGGAGTCAGTTTATGCATGTATCCAGTATTTATGGACTTTTTGGTTGCTTGCTTTGACACTGGGTGGGACCAAACTCATGTTTTCTGGGAAGATATTTCAAATGTTTCCAAAAGACAGTCAGAGCTTAAGCAGATAGTGAGAGTGAAGGTGAAATGAGTCGACGCCTTTGGAAACAATGTCAGTTCAATTTATTTTCATTAAAAAAAACACTACAGAGATTTATAATCCCAAAGTATCTGTAATTTATAATGCTCACATTTGAAACTTTAATTATATCCTTGTTGAACCAAACACGGTGTTATTAATTATCAAACAGCAAAGGCTAATGTTTCATTACTAAAATTAGCTTTATGTTTGCACTGTCTTTCTATTTCAGTTCTGTGGTGGAGACATAAGGGAGTAAATGTACATGAGACACAAATGTAGGTTGAACTCAATTTCTTTGAACGTGGTAAATAATAGGCCATACATATATACACACATACATGCATCATGAGCAGCAACTGAAGTCGTGTCCCTGAAGTCCTGCCTCTATCAGCCTTAACAACAGAGGTGAGCCAACTTTTGTTTCAGAAGTGTTTCAGGGACTTTGAGGCTCCACACAAATTTTCATACTTGCACAGGCAAGTGTAACCCATTGCCTTTACTCCTAATTTTTTTCTGGAGGTTAACAGTTAGTGTTCAGGGTGTTTTAGTTCTCACCAGGAATCATTAACTTCTTTTAGCAAATAGTTTGTTGAATAATTTGTAGGTAGAGACTTTAATTTTTGCATGGTAACTGTGAGACTCTTCCTGTGTTCTTTGCAGCTTTTGAATGGCAAAAACTTCACTTGCCTTTTGTTTTTGGTTTGAAAACTTTAAGGGAAATGTCACTCTGACACGAATTTTATTTGCTAATGAAACTGTGAGGATTGTCACTCAAAACAAATATTGCTGCATGTTCATAAATAATTTTATACATAATACTGACTGGCCTAAGGCTAATACTTGCAGTCATTTAGGTGACATATCTTCATCTGTCCCTAAATCTTTATTTACTGTGTCACTATAATAGGACATGGATTATTTTCAGGCATTGTATTCAGTGTGGCCTTTCCCTGAGATGGGTGGTCTACAGAATACAGGCATTTTCTCTTGAGTTTAATTCACATATTTGCAGCAAAGGCAAATATGTGTTATAAAATGTCTCTTTTCAGCTTTCCTGATCCTTTACCTCTATGATATCCATCTGTTTGTTCCACTTCCTTTGAATTTCACCTCATTGCCCTTGGGCTTCTCCCCTCCTTCATTGCAATTTTTTCCTGCCAGAGTTCTAAGGGGTTGTCTTGCTGTTGTGCCTGTGTTTTGTTCTTTAGTGACCTCCACTTGTGCTGCTGCTGAAGTTCATGTTTCCCTTTGCCCCTCCTCGGTGGGGTCAGTGCCCCTGTCTCCCTCTCTCTGACTCCATTCTTTCCCTGCTGCTGAGCACAAAAAAGTTTGGAGTGGAAAGGGAGATGAGCAGTAAACTGATCAATGCCAATCTGAAAACCTTCCTCCCAACCTGGCCTGGAACTCCCAAACTCTAAGTTTTACTCCAATGTGTCAGCCAAGAATGAATTCTATAGGAAGATTTAGAAAAGGATGTAGTAAAAAGAGCAAAGCAAGTCAACCACTACAGGGAGCAGCTCCCATTGTATTTCAACAGAACATCAGGTCTTGGAAGCTGCACTTCTAAAGCTTTCCTTGGAAAGTAACTTTTTTTTATTCTTTCAAGAACCTTATGCCCTCAGGATAGATACCAACTTTGCTTAACACACTCCATGCAACAATCCCATCCCAGGGAGAGGAGCTGCACTTGTCTGAGCTCTCCCTGTACCTGTAGCAATTCCTTTTTGCTGGACTGATCTGAGTGGTTGGTAAATGAATTAGAAATTTATGCACCTACTGTAGGAACTTGCATTTACTGGAACAGACCTTCATTGTGGTCAAGAAGTGGGTCTTGTAGTGGCAGTAAAGTGGTATTTTTAGGCCTTAAATCGGGTGTGAAGAGCAAGAGCAGTGATTAAATAAGATATTTTGTTGGGGAACAGTAACAGTTGTGGGAGAATAACAACATTTTAGTGTGATGCTGCTGTAGAAAATGATGCAAAAACGCAGCTAACAAATAACCCCTCCCAGACAACAAAACTCAAAGGTAATTAGCCCAGGAGATTTGATAACTAGCTTTTGAAGCAGTGTCCTGTCCCCAGCCAATTGTCACACACTGAAGTAGTGATTGCAATCTCTCTTCCATTGTTGCACTTTCAGTCTCTGAAAGATGCAAAAGATGCGGTTTTTGGGTTATCTGCGATCTTGAGGGTGCAATTACTAGTTGCAGCAAGGGATTAAAAAAGCTCAGTGCTTGGTACCATAATTTGTGTCCAGCTGAATAACTTCTCCCCCAGGAATTGCCTCAGGAACTGAACAGGTTGTGTTAGACCTGTGACTTAATTTTTTTTTTTTTAATATTGGATTTATGTGACACAAGGGACAGACCTGGTTATCAGTCCCAGGAAGACCATTTAGTTCCTTTAGTATCTCTCACATCCCTTTACACTGTGAATAAAAACAACCCTTGGATAGAGGGCTCTTGGAAGACTATAGTTGTCATCTGTCCTTGGCTGCCTTAAAAGAACAGTAAGAAGAGAAAAGGATTTATGTACAGTCTCAATGTGATTTTGTATTTTTGCCTGTCTCCTGCTGTGCATATAGATAGCTAATATTTCTGAGATTTCCTTCTCTTCTAGATACATAAAAGATAACTGACACCTATTTGAGCAATGTGTAAATGGACTTGTGTTTATAGAATATTTTTGAATACACGGAGAGTAGTTTATATCAGTACAGAAGATATTTTCACTTTTAACAACTCTTAGTTAAGCAGAGGAGGGGGGGTAAGTCATTTCCTGCCTTCCAGGCAGAATGATGAGAAGGAGGGTTACAGGAGGTAAGAAAGAAGGATCTGCATGGGGAAAAAACAAGGAAAAAAACCCCCCAGTAACAGTGTATAAATATTAAGTAGTTATTCAATTGTAGCTATTACAATAGTACAGGATATCCATACTCAATATTGACTGCTAGAAATTCATCCAAAATTAATATTTCAATCCATGAGTCATCTATAGTATCTTAACAGTCTTTCCACCCACAAAAAGGAAACATGCTAGAGAAAAAGGCATCTTATTTTGGGAATTTTTCTCCTCATGTGGTGGCAGTTGCTGTGGTATTAGTTACTTGAGAAGAAAACAGAATTACAGATTTAGTTGTATAATCAGGCTGGAAATGCTCCTTGACTTTTTTTTTCCCAGAATGTTCTGGGATAATTCCATTGTTCATGTGGTTTTGTTTTTCCCTGATATTGTTCTTTCTATATGACACATGCATAGTGTTTAGGAATAGCCAGAGAAAAGAAAATGTAGGAATAGATGAACTGCAGAAGGACACATTTTAATGTTTTTCATGACTGCTGCTCTGTTTGAGCCTTAAAGCCCAAGGCCATGCTTTTGAAGTGCCTACTACTTTTGAATGTCCATTTAAATATTAAAGTACCTAATTCTTAAGCCATGTTCTGCACATAGCAAAATGTGACTCTTTTAAAATGTGTTTCAAATGGGATCTCTTCAACCAGTGATCATTTCTGAAAACTGATTAACCTCTCTGATGTGAGAATACACGCTGTCCTCCTTTCATGCAAGTCAGTTCCTGCAGATGCCAGACAACCTGCACTGTAAAGAAACAAAGCCAAATCATGAAAATTAAAGTCATTTCCCCATTCTTTATCCAACTTCCTTATTCATTCTTTTCCTTCCTTTATCATGGTAAAAAATGGAGGATGATGGGAACACCCAAAGGGTTGAAATAATGATCTCCATGGGAAGTTAGTGAGCTGGGGGACACTGCTGTTACATAAATGCCTATTGTGGGCCTACATAAATCTCTGTGCCAGGGGAAAATAAAGCTCTGCAGTAGGTTTGCCTTGGTACCAGTTCAATTTACAGATGTGGAGTAAGCACAGTAGAAAGAGAAAATGATGAAATAATGGGATTTTTAGGCAAATGTTTATTCATGATGTTCCCATTTTTCTGCTGGTCCTGTCAGGCTGACTGGTGTCCCAGCAGGCTGTGGAAGGAACACCCCATGCTGGGGTACAGGCACAGAGCAGCAGTGCTGAGGCATCTGCTACCCAGGCACAAAAACCACAACTCAGCTGGAAAACAATAATAATTATAATAAAAAAAGACTTAATTGTTCTTTCCCCAGTTTTAATACGACAGAGAATAAACTTGCTTACTGATGGTGTGCATTGCATCTGATGGATGCCAAGGGAGGTTTTTTGGTTATGAAGGGATTTGAGAAAAAGTGTTTTCCATAAAAGAAGTGAACCTGATTTTGTATTCTGTCCTCAAGGAATTCTCTGGGCTGTGAGACTGATGCAGTACAGGGAGAACTGAGGAGGGTAGTGCTCTTTGAAAACATGCTGTTTCCACCTCTTTCACCACTCACATCCTGCCTGCATGATTATTGCTAAGATTAATTTGGGAATTCTGAAGTATTGATGGTTTGAATTCAGTGGAACTCAGGAAAACTGGCCTTAGGTTTGGGAAAAATTAGAAGGTGATTAAAGACATCACAGGAAAGTGAAGGGTTTTTCTAATGGTTTGTCAGTGGGTTTTTGTCAGGGGGGTTTGATAGCAGGTGTCTTATTGTTTCTCCAACATAATCGTGAGGTGTTTATAATTGCTTGAACTGGACTATGTTACTTGTAACTCAAAAGAAACAGATTATTTGTGATACCTAAATGAGAGAACTCTTGGCAGGACTTATTTAGAGTTCTAGAGATGCAAGAGAAATATCTCTGTGCTCAGTTTGTAAGGATAACATTAAAATGCTACTGTTCAAGTAATGAAAATGTACTTGAAATGTAAATTTGATAAAACATGGTACCAGGAGTATCAGACAGTAAGTTTTTAAATTAATTTGGTAAGGGATAAAAAACTTTAAGAATTTTTGACTCTGGTCCTCCGTAAAAAGTTATTATCTTAAACAAAATATTATGTAGGTTCATTAATCACTTTTATTTCATTTAGAAACACATCCTTTTACATATTATTTACAGTAGGCACCTTTCCCAGTGGAAAAACATTTTGAGGAAGTGAAAAAGCATTTGCATGTGAGCACTTTGGGATGTAGTGATGCTGTCCAGGCACAGTTTATCCTCTGCAGTCAAACCAACATCGATTCCATTGCATGGGTTTTTTGTGAGATCTGGTCTTCAATATTGTCTCTTTTGAATAGGATGATCATCTTATTTTTTTTGTCTGCAATTAGAGTTAAACCACTTTTCACAGCAGCAACTCCATAATTTAGTGGGACCTTGCAGAAAACGTGTGTATTTAGCTGGTTGAAGTGGACTCACTCCAGCAGGCAGTGTGTCCACAGTGCCAACCTCTGCCCGTGGGGCTTTGGGTGCAGGGAGGGGCTGTGGGGGACCAGCAGGTGCATCACCAGCATCCTGAATTTCCCCTGGCTATATCTGACTACTGAAAATAGCTGAACCTGTTGCAGAGAGCCCTGAGCATCTTGTTCTGCCCTTGGCCAGGTGTTGTGTGTAAATGTCCCCTTGTCAGGTGCTTCCATGCAAAGCATAGGCCCACTCACATTGACACACACTTGATTCTTTCTCTCTTGCCCTCTGGTGAAATCTGTTTTGTCTTATCTATGCGTATGTGTACTTTGGCGTGTTCTTCATCCTATGACAATATTGAAGGAGCAGATGGCTTTTCATGTGTTTTTAGCTTGAATGATAAATGGAAAGCCCCTGTGGCATGACCAGTCAGGCAGCAGAGCCTCCTCCTCAACAGGAGAGGCAGAGGTTCCAGGCAAAGCTGGAGTCAGACCCGATCTATGAAGTATATGAGTGTTGGAAGGAACTCCAAAGCACTTTTGTGATATTCAGCCACTTGAAATTTTTGGTTGTTTTCCTACAATTTTGCCCATTAAAAGCAGATAATGAGCTTTTCCTATGGTGTTTACACGTTCTAATGGACTTAAAACATTCTAAAGATGTTCCTTTTAAAAAAAAAAAAAAAAAAAACAGCAACTAAGAAACCCAACTGAAAGCACCATCCCATCTGTTGTCTCTACTCCAAGCTACACAAGCTGTAAACATGAACAAGATTGTCTTCCATACTTTTGGATTTGAACAGAGGTATTAAGAAAATAGCACTGAGCAAGGTCAGTATGTGAATATTCACTCTTCTGTAACAATATAAATTCAACATATAATGTCAGTGGAACAGAAAACTACCTCAGGTTAATAAGTGCTTCCTGCTACTTAAATATCAGGTCAAAGATGAAGATTTTATGCATAAGAGTTGAGGATATTTCAAGTCCATTGAGTAGGAAATAGTGGTCATTTCTGCAAATTACTCCTATCATTTGCCTAACCACTGTGCAACAAAAACCTGAACTCATTTAAATCCTTATCATAATACAATAAGGGACTGAAATACTTTGTCCCTACCATTTTATAATTAAAGGCTAAATGTGAAATAGATTATCAGAGACCTCTTTCAAAAGTCTTAGGTACTCATGAGGTCTTCTGAATAGTAAATGCTTATTGGGATCAGTCTCATGGCTTTTCTTGCTAAAAAACCCCATAGAAACAAACTAAAATCCAATGTGACTTCTCCTGCTGATGGTTAGGCTTTGTATTTGGAGTTATCTTCTGAAAGAAAAAGATAACTGCTCCAAGTTAAAATGTCCTTATCAGGTCCCCTAACGTGTGTCTGGCTTGGCTGCTCTTCACTTTTCACTCTCAAAAGAAAATGTGAAATAAAAATAAAAACAAACCACAAAAAACAAACTAACAAACAAAACCCCCCCAAAAAACCCCACAAACCACCAAACCCCAAACAAATAGACAGGTGTAATACCATTCCAGGAAAGAAATTTGGTAAATATAGCGTAATAAATATTTTGTCTTTAGGGAATCTCAGTTTTCTTGATGGAACTAGGATGTTTCCTCACACAGCCTTGAAGACCTCTATAAAACATAGTTGGTTAATTAAGTTGGACCATTCTTTGAAGCAGCTGTTTCCAGGGGTCAGACAAGAACTGTGTGGTTTCATTAGAGGCACAAATGCAATGAATTCTCAAAGTTTCAGAGCTATGACTCGCCTCTGGTTTAATTTGCATGAAAAGTTTTGTTACTACTTTGCCACCTTGATTATTCTCTGCTTTCTGTTAATTAGCACTTGATTCATCTACAGAAGGGTTGTGACCTTCCCTGACCTCTGAGGCTACAGCATGGGGCTGTCAGAGGTGCCCAGATGCTCCTGTATTCCAGAGCCAGGATCACTGTGGCTCTCCAGTGGCACTGAGCAGGACACTGGCTGAGACACCTGAGTCCTTCCATAACTCAAGTGATTTTTATGACTGTAAAGAAAAACACACCTGTGAAACCAGTAGGTGATTTTCAAATAATTTATTATAAATGCAGATTTCAGGGCTTTGTAACAGAATTTTTTTTTTCCCTTGCAGTATGGCTTTCCCTCTGGTCCTCTGAGTCTTGGATTAGAGTCATAGAATCGTTTGGATTGAAAGGGACCTTGAAGATGATCTCATTCCATGCCACAGACAGGGGCACCTTCCACCAGCCCAGGTTGCTCCAAACCCCATCCNGTCAGAAGTGCCTCTCCATCTTTCATGTTGCTCCCTTCTGAATGACAGCACTTTCACCCATACCACTGTGTGTGACAAATAGACAAATATAGTGATGTGCATTTTGTTTCCCCAAATATGGATTAGATGAAGAAAAATCTGAGAGAAAAAGCTGCGCTTTGTACTAAGCAGTTCCCTGGTTCCCATTCTCTGTTCATTTCCCTGATAGTACAGGAAATAGTATTTTTGTCTCTAGACTTGTCTTCTGGGGTTTTATTTGCTTTTTGAACCTTTGCATACCATGCAGAAAACAGATGGGTGAAAAATAGTGATGTGAGGTGGGAGAAAAGCATTCCTTCTGGATTTCCATTTCCCTTTTGCACCCTATGCTGTCCCCTGTAACAGTAAGATTTTACTTGTTGGTAAAGTAAGTCAAGTAAGATTGTACTTGTTAGTTCTTTGTATTTTTTACAATTCCAAAGAGCTGATGGGAATTTTAGCATACCTGGCTTTCAGTGTGTTATTGGTCCTGTGCTCCTGGACTCCTCACCGTGACAGCAATCCATGTTTCAAGCTGCTCAGTGATGCTTACCGTGTTAAATAGGTGTATCTGGGAGCAGCCGTACAGTCACACCAAATTCTAACATAATTAAGTAGATCATCTATCATATTAGGATGTGACTTTAAAGGGTAAACTGAATGACAGTGTTTTGTTTATGACCTTTTAATCTTGTCTGCAACAAATTAAATTTTGTCTACGGAAAATAAATTTATAAAGCTGATGAAGTGTCGTATGACAAGAAAATCCATTAGGAAGTCTTGATAAACTTTGCTTTGTAAACTTCACAGACATTTGGCATAAGATCTAGTGAATTTATTTCGGTTTGTGTATGTTGAGGGGAGGAGGATGAACAGGAGCCACTTCATTTGATCTCCTTGTTAAGAAATTGTGAAGGTTGTGATTTCAGCCACCTCAGAGGTAAAACTTGTCAATGTCGACTAACTGAAAAACAGAAGTTGTCCTGAATTCATATCACAATCTCAAGTAGTTGGACAGCAGTTTTTTGCAAAGCAAGTTATGAAGTCATAGATATTTGATTTTATTGAAGATAAGGCACTCATCTCTAATATGGGATGTCCCATCCCTTGAAGTGTTCACCAGGCTGGATGGGGCTTGGAGCACCCTGGTCTAGTGGAAGGGGGTTGGAATGAGGTGATCTTTACATGCCCCTTCCAACCCAAGCCATTCCATGACAGTATGATTTTCTGGGATTGTGTAGGAATACTGGGGCTAATGGAAATCTCTCCTATTTCAGTTCACTGTTGTTATCGGAGACAATTCTTGCAACGTGCAATCCTTTCAGTAAATTTTCAAATTCTTTCATAAAGTCATCACTGTCATGACGAAAATCTTCATTACTAGGCTGAAAATGCCTTTTAGATTTTCAGCTTAGATTAGTTCAAGGTCCATCAAAACCATGGGCTGTTATTGCAAACATTATTCTAATGCTCCATGCAAAAATCCAGCATAAACAATAAGCAAGTAAGAGTAGAAAGTGCCTTGGCAAGGACAGAAGCATCAGTTTAGTCACAGGAAAAAAAAAAGAGTAAATAATAGGGATTAGTAGGATTAAAAGATTAAAGTAGAAAAGAAATGGGCAATGTTCCTTACAGAGCTACCACCTTGAGAGAGCCTCTGTTTCATTTCCAGTTCCAACTGCTCTGGAAAGGGATCAGAAAAGGATGACATGGATATTCTCTGTGGCCTTCAAATTGGAGGCAGGGGGCACAACTTAGTGCTTTATACTGGAACATTGTTCTTATTATCAAGTGACAATACTGAAATCCAAGGCAGTTTGGGTTTCTCCCTGGATAAGCCAGTTTGTTACATGAATAAATAAGAAATAATCATGGGACAAATGCTAATGTGAAGTACCAGTGGCTTGATTGCAGCTTTACATTTGCTGTGGATTGAACACTGCAGACATACTTAAACAAAAGGGAATTTCAAGTGAAAGATGGCTGTCAAAAGGAAGGGATCAGGGAGCTTATTGCATTTAAATTACAGGTTGAAGAATGATCTTGACAAATTAAAAATTTAAGTGAGACAGCATCATTTAAAGGATAAATACTTGCACTAGTACTGTTTCTGTGTGATGTTACCGTGTGAAAGCTAACTCGGACAAAAGGGCAAAGAAATAGAACCTTAAGAAGCAAAAGAAGATTCAGTGCTAAGCTATTTCCAGGAAGTATTTAAAATCTGACTCATTCAGAACCTGGTTTAGCTGAAGGGAAGTTGAACACTTCACTGGCCTCACTGCAACTCAGACTTTCACCATTCATGAAGCCAGGGATAAAAATTAAAATGTGAGCTGAAATGGCAGCAGGAGTTTCATGAGTATTGTTCTTGAGTCTCTCCTTTAATAACCCCGGAAGTGAAGCAGAAAATGGCAACTGTGTTAATCTCTTCTTACTTGAACAGAGTTTATACTATTTTGTAAAGAAGTGTATTTCTTGTAAAATACAGCACTGTATAAGTCAATGAACTTTATAAAAGATCCTCCTTGGTCCTTATCACGTAGATGTAAATTTAAACCAAATTTTTCTGCGTAATCCAGGTGGGCTTTGATTTGAAAGGATAAAGAAGTTAGTTTTTCAAGGAGGACACAAGAGCCATAACTCCTTTAGTCTTTTTGCACTGTCTTTTCTAAGTCATTAGCAGATAAATGGCTTGTCACACCTGGGAGTGATAGGTGTTGGCACTGCCAGCCATGCAGTCTGAGCAGGTCCCCTCACCAGGCCCAGCACTGCAATAGCTACACTGGAAATGAGGTTTCAAGGGGCTATTTCAGGGCACAGTGGGAGCAGAGGGGATCGGTTTGATAATATTAGCAGTTCTGCTCGCTGATTATATGTTTTCCCTGCATTCTGCAAGATATTAGCACGAGTAAATTTTACTGAAGTGACTATGAATGTGTGTTAGAGCTGAATACCCTTGTTCCTGCCTCAGAAGCATTAGTATTCTGTGTATGTATTTGAGCTTTAGAGTGGTCTGTCAGCTTGGGAACACATGACTGGATACAGAGCTCAAAGGAAAAAAAGAAAGCCACCCTCAACTTTATTGTACAAGCTTGTTAGTCGTGATGAATTGAGGTAATATCAATAATTAGCCTTTTGCTGTGAGGGGGGTTATGTGCTGCACCAGCCTAAGAAATCAATCACTGTGAAATATCCCTAAAACTATTCTGAACTAAGTGTTGTTCATCTTGTGACATTGTTCAGCAGAAGTGGGCCCAGGACTTACCCTACAGCTTGAACCCCCTTCAAATGGGACACTTGTTATTAAGGACCTAAAAGAACTCTGGCCATCAGAACAGAAAGAAATGCTGAACAAACCACAAAAATGATAAAAAACTTTTTTTAATAACAACACTGGTAATGAAGCTAATAAGTGCATAGCAAAAGTCTCATCTGGCCTGGTTTTTTTCCCATAAACAAACTACCCTAGTATTGCATTATAATTTTTCAGCTAATATTGGCTTCATTGGTCACTTTTATTTCTTGAGGGAGAAGTGGAAGGTAATATCTTGCTGCCCTGTGTTCTGTTCTGGGCTCTTCTGTATGGAGCTGTGTGCTAGGACTTAGACCAAGGGAACTCTCACAGGGTGATGAATGCGAGGAGCAGCAGAACTTCTGCCTCTTCCCTGCTTGGAAAACCAGCAGAGCTGATTATTCTATGAAGCTGGTCTCTTAAAGCAGCAGAGAAGCACTGAGTCACAGAATATGTTTAAGCAGTTCTTGTACTGGTCTTTAATGCCAAAGGCAACTGTGTAATTGGTTATTTAGGCATGTTTCATTGCTGTGAAATTGGTGATTTTTTTTTCCTTTTTTTTGTGATATTGTGTTCATATTTTCCTGAATTGCATCATTTTAATGCATGCAGGAGTTTTTACTGTGCAAAGTGGGCTTCTGTGTGACTCAAGTAGTTGTAACAATATTTAAATTACATGTAAGGTACCATATGATATGATCATTTATGACTAACCGATTACAATTTGTTAGCACAGAACTGACCTTTTTCTTGTAAGGAAAGGGCACATTTTACAGCTTCCTGAACATGTCTTATCCACTTAGAAGGTTTTACAGAAAAGTAAGATGTAGTGACATTTAGTTTTATTCTAGTTCACTGCCATTAACCTCCTCTTACTGACTTTTCCATCGTTGTGTGTGGGGCTTTATCAGGAGAGTGCAAATTAAGGGGCTGTGTTTTGAGCTGAGGCCTCTGAGCCTGCAACATCCCAATTCTTAGTGATACTCCGTGTGTGCTGCTGCCTGTGACACATCAAGTCAGTGATCACATTTCTGCATGGCTTTGGAACATCATCCTCTTTAATATCTGCTGACTTCCCATGAGCAGCCTTTGCTGATTGCCCTACATCCCTGTGCTTGCTCGTGCACTGAGAGCTGGCGATGTGGTTTGGTTCTTTGGAGGAAACCAATTTACATGGTCGTGTTCTTTTTAAATATTCATATTTCACTTGGTTCACTTTTCCATTTATGCACTATTCAGTGTGCTCAGTGCTTGGCTCTGCACCCCATGGATCTGTTCAGCTATGAAGTTAACAAAGCAGGGAAGGTTTCAGTGAGCTCATATTCAACCATGAATTTTCTATACCTTTTTTAACCCCCAGTGTGTTTAATGGATTTGGACATAAAATCTAAGGCATTTCACAGGCTGTTTGATATGTGTGGGGAAGCACAGTTCAAAATGAGGTTTTCCTTTCACTTAATTTGATGTTTGGAGTCTGTCAGATTTACTGAAGGATGGGTAGTTAGACTGTGTGAGTAACAAAGGACTTGTATCATCCCCCCTCCACCCCTCTGGTTAGCCTTCTTTGAGTGTGTCCATTAAACTGATAAATGGTTTTCATCAGGGAACACTAGAAATGCTCCAGACTAAGAGAAAATCGAGTCATAACCACCCAAGAAGCTGCCTAAAGCAGACTGGGGGGTCACTTCAAGTTTTAATTCTCGTGTTGGATTGGTGTCCTTTTCATAGGTATGTGTTTCTACAATTTCCAGTATTTGACAATGCTGATGGATTTTGAAATAAGAAGCAGCAGTGGATATGAATTCTGTCCAAACACACATACTTGGCAGTGAATAATTCATTAGTCCTTACTTATTAGCACTCACTAATGTATTACTGAATAAGAATGTTCCAGATTTCAGCCTCAGTCAGACCAAGGATATTTCTGCTGAACAATTAATATGCAATGTGCAATGCCATCCCCTGTGATGGGGAAGAGTTTGCAGAGCACTGTCACTTCTCTTAAACACTTTTTTTGTGTTTTCAAGGCATCTGTCTCAAAGTGTTTTGAACTTGTCTTTAGCTATGAAGCTAAAAACCCCAATAACATATTTAAGTTCAGGCAATTAATTAAGCCACTCTTTTGCCATCTGATATGGTAGATCCTTGGGCCAAATTGTGCATGTCTGATTTATTCATGAAGAGTTTTATCCTTATACTGTTTTGGTTTGATTTTTTTTTTCTTTTCTTTTAACTGGATTATATGTGTCTGGTATCCATCAATGTCCATAGCATGCTTCTTTTTTACAC
Source organism: Formicarius rufipectus (assembly GCA_013399695.1). Taxonomy (NCBI): domain Eukaryota; kingdom Metazoa; phylum Chordata; class Aves; order Passeriformes; family Formicariidae; genus Formicarius; species Formicarius rufipectus. Next base: position 240,481 of record VXAU01000691.1, read on the forward strand.
ATATGGGGCTTTTTTAAATGATCAGTGTTTAGTTTAGAGCATGAATTCATTCATGCTACCATTTCAGAAGACCAGCCCAGCATGTAAGGGGAATAAAACTAAGAATTCTAAAGGTCTAAAAGCTGAGACAGTGCATGGCAGCAGCTTCAGTTTTTGTCTCCAAAGAAACAGAGTTCAGTACTGTGCAAGCAGTGCAAAAGCAACACTCAAAAAAAAAGAGGGCAGGCAAAGGTTTATTATGTATATTTGTCATTTCAGTGGTTTGTGTCAGTAAGAGAACGATGAGCTTGATTTCTGAAGATTCATCTTGAAGCAGAAATTCCTTATTTATCTAAGTAGGAGGAAAGAGGTGGGATTCCCCTGGCACCATTCATTTGCTCCCCTTTGATTAGTGGCAAAGACAAGGGCCTTCTGTGAATTTTCCATGAGAAATTGTGCTTTTTGCAGTGTTCTGTTAATAATGAGATTGTGGCAGACATCACCTGGGTAATTTTGCACAGCTTAGTGAGATCTGGCAGCTAATGTGTAGTTTAATATCTACTACATTAGACACATTACTTATTAAAAAATTCTGAAAAAGGAGTAGACTATTTTATGGTCACATATTAATAATGCCTATTTATAGAACAGTCCAGATGAATCAGGAAGGAGAGTTTTCCCACCACTTATTTTAGCAATTGTACAGTCTGCTTGCTGTTTCTTGCTCTTTCCAGGTCCAGAGGAGCTAAATTTTACTTTTGTCCAGCCATATGTACAGCCTGTAAGGTTCATTTCTCCTGGAAAAAAAAAGTGTCTGAATTAGGTTTTTCTCCAGTGAGTTATTTTTATTATATGGGGGATATAGGTCAGGAAAGATTAAAAAACTGAACATAAACTGATAGTTAGGACTCCTCTTGGGAATGTGGGGGTAGAGTGTCATGGCTTGGCAGACCAGAAGCAAAGGTGTCCCAGGTGAATGAAGGGGCTGATGGGTGGGGTTTCTTTCTTGTTGGACCAGAAATTCTGCAGGAGAACTGAGGAGCCTTTTATCCTGGGAAATGCATTTTGCTGAGATGAGGCCACTTTAGGGTTGTCATTTTCAGCCTTGTTACTGGAATAAGGCACTTTTGAGCATATTGCTTTTGCAGGGGAATAAATTGGAGAGTTATTATAGTGCAGAGCTGTTAACCTTATTGCATCAGTGCAGATACCCTTCAGATAGGCAAGCACTTAAATGGTTACAATTATATCAAGAATGAAAGGGGGAAGATTGTTTTAGTATTGGGGATTTCTGCTGTTGAATTGGAAAGGCATAAAAAGACTCCAGAGCTTAGAATGTAAATTTACAGCTTATATATGAACATGTCTTTCTCTTTCTCCTTAAAGGTCTACCTATATCTTATTGCTCAAATATATTCTTAACCAAAGAGAAAAGATCATTTTTCTCTTCTCTCTTTTAAAATACTTACATTAAAATGTCTGAGATGGGGTTTGCATTGTACTTACATATCTGAAAAGCTAGGAAGTGTGATGTTTCTACTAGATTTACATACTTCTTATGGAAAAACTTCAAATAAATAACATTTTTCTCTTCAGTACTCATCACTGAAATTATCAAGGAATTAGGATGAAAGATTAACACCAAAGACTACAGTAAACAACATGTGTGCCAGCAGTAAAATGCAGAACTAGTTGAACAGTGTGGCAGAGAGGACAATGGCATGTACTTTGTGCAGAAAAACAAAGGATAATTGAGAAAGAAAAACACATGTGCTGGTGCTTCTGGCTCTTGGAAGTAGTAAATGGTAAACAGTCCTCTAAAACACATAGCAGAGGTGGTCGCTTCTTTTAATCATTTTTACATTTAAATTTTTAATTACTGTGTAATATGACTGGTTTAGGATAAGTGTTTGTCTCGTTCTGGTGCCCTCACCTCTGGTTCAGCTCTTCAGTTGTCATCATGCATTCGCCACGTTCATCTCTTGACTATAACCCAGCTCTTAAAAGTTCTGTGCTTGAGTAGTTCTACTCCTCAGTGTTGCTAAAGACACTTTTATTTGAGAACATGTAGAACTTGAAATGCTGCTTTTATCTTTCCTGGTGTATTAATAAGACAGAAGTCAGCCACCTCTGTAGATCTGTTTCAGAGCTGAATCCCAGGATTTCATCTCTGTAAGGTAAAAACATATTTCTGTTCAGAAGATTTCTGTTCAGAAGAAATCTGAACAGAAACATCTCCATCTGAATGAGTATTTTGTAGACATCTTTGAATATTCTGAACTATGACACAGCTGTGTGAATGAAGTGCTTCTCTAGTAGGCTCCTGATACTAAGAGAAGGTTTTGTATCTGTGACAGGCATTTTTGACAGGAGCTGTGCTGAAATGCAATGTGGGGAAGGGGGTGGGTCAGGCACGTGAAGTCAGATGTTCTCAGCACAGAGTTCTTAAGGTTGTTATCACAGGACACCTTATTGTAGAAATCACTGTTTGGACTCTTCCAGGTGACTCCAGAGGAGTTGGAAATGTTTTGTGTTACAGCTGGCTCACACATTTAGCATTTTAAGGCAGGGCTGATACAGAAAAGAAAAACATCAGGTATTGCTCTTTACTAACCTTGTAACCTTCTGCAATAACATCACTAGCTCAAAGGGTGAGGAGAGAGAAGTGGATCATCTTGAGCTTGGCTTCAGCAATACTTGGAGCAGTGTCTCAGAACATCCTTATGGGCAGGATGAGGAAGCAAGTGCTGGATGAATGAACAGTGAGACAAAGGTGGGCAGAACTGCTGGCACAGGGTTCTGCCATGGACAGGGTGAATTCCATCTGGACACCAGCCAGTAGTGACATATTCTGGTGTCAACACTCTGGCCAAAAGCATTTAACACATTCATTAGTCACCTGGATCTAGTGTGAACCCTCTGTGGGTTCACAGGTGACAGAAATCTGGGGAAAGTGCTTGATGGATCAGATGGCAGCTTGGACAGATTAGCTGTGGGTTGACAGGAGTCTCATGAAGTGTTACAGAGAAGTGTGAAGCCTTGCACCTGGCAAGGAGTAACCCCATGCATGAGTACGGACTCGGTCTGACCATCTGGAAACAGCTTTTTACAAAAGGACCCCAGGGGCTCTTGGTGTACATGAAGTTCAACATGACCCACCTTGTGGAAAAGGAGGGAAACAGCATGAGGAAATGGAGAGCCAGCAGGTTAAGGGGGGTGTTCTTCCCCCTCTGTGCAGCTTTATTGAGACAGATAAAAAGTGCTTTGTCCATTTCTTTGCTCTTCAGGACACAACAGGCACTGGGATGAGCCCATAAAAGGGCCACAAAATTGGTCAAGGCTTAGAGAATGTGAAATTAGAGAGATGGAGAGAAAGAGTTTGCACTGTTTGACCTGGTGAAAAGAAACCTCAGGGAGAGGGAAGGGGACAGCTAGATTTTCTATATGCATATAAAATCCACATTGTGATAAACTACTGATGAAAGGGAGTAAAGAGGATGGAGCTTCACTCTTATTCCCATGGTGCCCAAAAATTCGAGTTGAACAGTGAGNGGAGGATGGAGCCTCACTCTTATTCCCATGGTGCACAGGGAATGGGCAAGACACTAATTAAAGCTCAAAAATTCGAGTTGAACAGTGAGAATGGTCAAACACTTGAAGATGATGTCCACGGAGGTTGTAGAATGCATCTCTTTGCAGATACACAAAGCCCAAGTGGACAATATCCTCAGCAAGCTGCTCTGGCTGACCCTGCTTTGAGAAGTGAGGCTTGGACTCGGTGGGATCCAGAACTGATGTGGTTCTGCAATTCTGCTGTGGATTCTGAGTGCACTCCTTGTGAGGTGCCAAAATGGGAGTTAACTGAGCTGCTGCTCCTTTTCAGTTTCTCTTTGCCCTTAATCATGATGTTGCCCACCCCAGCCAGAATTAAGTTTGTTGAGGTGATTGCTTCCACACTTTGAATTTCAGGAGGTTTGTGTGAGTGTCTGCAAAAGGGAAATTTCCCTTCTGACAGGAAGACAAACCAAGAGGAATTTTTATCAAGGCTCACATTTTGACTGTAAAAGGTGCTGCTGGAGCGGCTTGCAGGCACATTTTGTTGAGTTGTAGTCATCAAAGGAATATAGTGATTAATTTCATAGTCTGCAGTTTCAACAAGCATGCAGGAAGAAAAGTCCCTTTTCCTGAATGGGTGTGATTAGAAAGTTGGCTAAAACAAGTTGAAGTACAGCAAGAACTTTGCCTCTATCTTCTACTTACTGAAGATTACAAACTCCCCTAAGAAGGCAGTTATTGTAGGATTATGTGAAAACAAAGATTTGAAGAGGTGAGGTTGCCTTTTCTTGATGTTTCTACCTCCTGCTGAGGCAGATTTACCTCCTAAAAGTCTCTGAAAGTCTGCTTGGTATCACAACAGTGTTGAAGGGGAGCAGACTTCAGATTCTGTCAGTCAGCAAACATTGATTTTTAAATGTTATCTGTCATTAAAAACAGATTCTTTAAATCAGGGAAGCTTAAGAGTTAATGCTATAGATGCATAATTCCTGCTATTTTTTTTCTGGAATGCTGTTGTTGCAGAAAGCTTTAGGAGTTATCCGAGCTGATGTTGTTTTCAAAAACAGAATGTGCCCTTTAAAACAAATCAAGGGCATGTCTGAACTCTTAAATTTTTATTTTTTTTGAGTTATTACTGTTAGAGAAGAGGTCAGATTAGCTGGAAGACGTCTCCACTGGAGTTCTGAAACCTTGGCTAGTTTCTCACTTCAGACCTGCTTTAGGATCATCATATACGAAGGACATAAAAGGAATCTCAGCGTTTTTGTTCATTTTAGTTTTCTGAAGAATGATATGACCTTTTCAAGCAAAGAAGTCTGTGGTGCCTGAAGTCACAAGATATCCATAAACAACTCTAAAAATAATGGGTTGCCATATACTCTTTCATTTCCAGTCTGAATAGATTGGAGTTTGTGTTTGATGTGAGTGTCACACTTGAACATTTAAGTAAAAATACATACTGTAATTAAACTCATCTCTTTCCCTTGTGTCATGAAATATGAGTTGCAATAAAATATTAATTAACAATTAAGTTGCAGAACCAAAGAAAGAATGATTCTGGGTAAACTAAGCAGTTAATTTTATTGCAGTAATAGCTCAAAATTATGATATTAGATATGGCCTCTGAAGGTTGTGTGTCCTTAGCAAAAGCCCAGTAGAGACAAAAGGTGTAAGTTTGGAAGATGCCAAAGACCTTCCTTTTGGCCAAGAGCCATCATGTCTCAGGAAGACAAAGTCTGGCCAGGGTATAAAATTAGAACTTTGTATCTGAGGAGCAAACTTGTCCAGAGCTTCTCTTCTCCCATCTCTCACAGGAAACTGTGTTTTGGCTTCAAAGGGCATGTTCACAGTAAGTGAATCTTTGCAGACAATGCAAGATACAGGCAAATCTGTCTGTAGAAGAATTGGTGGCCTTCTAGAAGTGATCACAGGAAGGAAAAAATTCTTCAGAGCTCAGGAATTTCAATGGATTTTGTGATTGTTACTTGGGCAAAGATGAAACTTAAGGGGAGGAAAACCCATGAGACTGGCTGTAGGTTTGAGTCTTTGGGCCAAGAGTCACTGAAGTCTGAAACAAAACCTCTTCAGGAGAAGGGCAACTTATACTAAACCAGAGAAATAGCTCTCCCTATTTAATTGTAGCAAGTGGAAATTTTAGAGTAGGGATATGACTTCATGGCAGTGTGATGCAATAGTGTGTCTAAAAATAGGCAAGATTACAGAAAAGGGAGTTGATTGAATGGCAATGCTTGGCTCTGATACCTCTGAATTAGTTTGAGAAGAAGCAGAACAGGATGAATTATTTGCTCATAGTCCAAGTGGGGTATGAACCATATTCTTATTGAAGGTGTCAGTACCTGTTTGATTATACATCCATGTGAAATTGTATTTAGGAATTAGTGTAGAAAAGGCCTGTCTCTGTTGAATGCTTTGTCTGCCACTGTCTCTTTGCTCTCTCTGGCACTGGCTGTTGTCTTTTTCTCAGATTTTTAAGGTAGGGTGTCGGTTCAGAAACAAAAAGGATTGCAAAGATGAAGAGTAACAGAGATAATCAGATTAGGTTATTCTACATCAGAAAAATAAGATTACTATCAATAGGACTGGTTTAGATAGTTGTCAGCAGAAGAGCATTTTCTTTTGGGAGATGTGGATTTTATTGTCTGACGTCTTATCTTTGAAACATGTTGGCTTAAGAAACTTTTCATGTACAAGGCCCTGGGAATTCCGGATCATACCAAGTTTTTGAGGTAAATTTATCCAAGAGATGCAATTGTGGAAAACAGTCTAAAGGGTAGCACAAATCATCCTGAAAAGTGGAGCAAATATTTTTGGGGCATGAGATTATAATATTTTCTATCTTATCCATTTGTAGACTTAAGTTTATTTAATTGTTCTTAACTAACTCACATGGATGTCAACTGTACACAAATCCATCTTGAGCCTTCTAACAGCTTTGGTGTTAATTATTTTTCTGTACTTAGCAGACAGTGAAAGTTGGGAACCTGTTGATAAATAAACCTCTGAAGTTAATGTAGGCATTTCACAGGTTCCAGTGCTTGTTAGGAAGGTTTTTGATGTAGCTGGAAATAATGTGAACAATGGAATTCTTCAAGACTTGAAGAGTAATAAGACATGGGTTTAGTTTATTGTATGAACAGGTTGTGTTACTGTCTGGAAGTAAATCTGTGTTATAGGTAGAAGGAATGTGTCTTGTGTGCAGCTTTATCAGGCCAAGTTGTGTCCAGATCTAAGTTACAAGTTTGGGACATGTAGTCAGGACAGAAGATTCTACATGATGTTGACAGAAGCCTTTATGACCTTACAGGCAGGAGAAATGAAAAGAAATTCAATACTCTAACATGTACATAGGTAATAGAGGTCATGAGAGTGAGGCCTGTCAGTAATAATGGATGAAAAGGCTGCTGACTTGATCTGATCACTGTGGGCTGTCACTGTAATGCTGATAATAACAAAAAAATACTCTGAAGGGGAAATATTTATGCCATCTGATCTGGAATACCCTTTACAATTTTGATCAGCTGTAGTAAAGAGAGGATTACTTTGGTTTGGCATGAATTATTGTCCAAGTGATCAGAAAGCATGTTACATGAAGCAGCAGCTACAAGGAGAATGAAGGAGCTTGATGTTGAATGGTTGTTATTGGTAAAATTATTATAAGGATATTATTGAGCTGCAAAATAGATGAAAAGAGAATAAATATCACAATGACAAGCTTTTTCAGCTCCTGAACAAATAGGAATGAAATGGCAATAGCAATATGCTGGAAATGAGAAGTGACCTACCTGTCTTTATTTCTGTAACTGGGTCAGAAGACTTAAATGTTTTTCAGAAGAATTCAATTAAATATAAATAGAGACTAAATTCTATAATTCGTGGTTTTGTCTTGGAATAAGTGGAAGAATGTCAGAAATAGCCCTTCCTTCCCAGTGAGCTGCAGTAATCCTGTCCCAAGAGCCTTTGTCTCCTGTTCAACAGCATAAATCCACAAAACCATTTGAAAATAGGAACAACTTCTGAGACTGCTATGTGGGTTTCTGGAACGATGTAACATCTCATAATTTTGTCCAGTTACCTGTCTCTTAAAAGGAAATTAGGTGCTCCTAATTTCCTCAGCTCTTGCTGAGGAGTGAGATTATATTCAGAGCAGATTTTTCTGTTATTATGCAGATTGATGCTCGATACCTTCACATCTGCAGTAGGAGGGCACAGAAGCAAAATGCCCTCATCAGACTGTTGTGGTTATTTCTGTGGAACCTTTGTGGAGCATCACAAAGTCCAAAGACTATTAAATGAAAACTTTGAGCCACTCTAATCATAGATTTGGATCTTGAACAAGCTGTGAGCAGTGATAAGTGGACTTACTGAGTCTTGAGCTGGCTAAGCCAGGCCAGTTCACTTGTCCTTTTTACAGGTGAGAGATCAGGGATTTATTTTTTCCCCCACCTCTCCTTGCTCTGGAGAAAACCTCACTTTCCACTGATTGTGATGCATCACCACCAGAGATAACTTGCTGGGAAACAGGAAGACTTGAGGAAGGAGCCCTAAGATACTGGGTACTGACAGTCATCTGAATCAGAAATTTCCTCTAATTCCCCCTCTCTTCTCAAACTTTCTTTTACCTGGGACTGATTTTTGGCTCTTCTCATTTCCATGAGATACTGAATTGTATGTTAAAAAGCAATTTGTTTTAAAATTTTCTACAGCAAGGTGACTACCAAGTTATTGGATGCTTATCCCCATATCTCATCCACTACTTACTTTTTCTTGTTACCCTAGAAAATTCATTTTGAATTAGTAATTTTATAATCTAATCTAAGAAATGCATAGCAGGAGTAAAGAACACCTGATATTAATTTCTTTAGCTCCTGATACTCTCTGCAGAATTGTTAAGCTTCCCATCTGTATTTATAACTTGTGACTCCACTTGTGGTCTATGAAGAAATTATATAAATTTCTCAGGGTCTTCAGTTTTTTGTGTGGCATCCTCCAGCTAAAACTTTGTCTTTTGTAAAATAAATTTCTCTATGAAAAGCAGCAAACAGCTCAGACAAGCCCCCCCATTCTTCACCTGTGATTTCTGAGCTCCTGCACTTAGTCATTCACAGGCTTGTAACATTACTGTTGCTTGTTACATTACTTACTTTATGTGCAAATATTTAGAGTATATTTTCCTCCCTAAATAATACCTTATAGCTCAAGAGATTAGGGAACTAAAAATTGGACTGTACTTAATGACTTCAGGTTCATCTCTTTAGTTTCACTGGCAAGCAGCAGGGACTTGATCCAAAATGTCTTTTTGAGTTGTAGTGGAAAGACGAGCCAGTTTTAATTTCTGTGAACATGAACATGACAGGAAACCTTCATGGGAATGTTTAGAGTTCCTGGGTAGTGAACTTTATGAAAGCAGCTGTAAAATTTACAAGATCAGAAGGATTTGCTCTCAAGATTGAAAAAGAATAAGACTGGGTAGGTGAGCTATCCAGGTTCCTCTTGTAAGCGATGAATAAAATGTGTACGGTGTGGTAGGAAATACTGAGATGCACATTTTTTAATTCTACTTTTCTTAAGAGTAAGTTTACCTGCTGAAACTCATCTCTTAAAAAGAGGGAGGTACATAACATGTAACCTTTGAGCTTACAGAAACACTGGATACAGATTGATCCATTCTCCTGGAGCATAGTAAGGGAAGATATTCCAGGCTGAAGAAACCCATCCAATGTGGTGTTTAAATGTGCAGACATCCATCATCTTTTCCACTGTGCAGCTGAAAGATCTGGGATCCCTTTTCTAAGTGACACTGTCATTTGGGTGATGGTTGTACCAATGAAATCAAGACCTGTGTTCTTCAGAGGTGTGAAGCAGTATAAAATAGAACACTTACTTGGAAGTGGCTGTGTGGATTAAAGATGATTTCTAATCTATACAGAAGTCCCCAGGTGTTCAGAAGGGGGTATGGAAAGTCTGGGGTAGGTGGAAAACTACTTTGTAGTAATATGTTGCTTTGATTGAGGGGATCTTTAAGAACTGAGAGCAGAAATCCTGTTCATCTGCTCAAACTACAGCCAGAACACCTTGTGTGGTGAGGCCCTACTGAGGGGCAGTGTGTGTGTGAAGCAGTGGAGGAGCGGAGGAGGTGATTAAATGCTGCATCACATGCCACAGTCCCGGTGCCATTCTGATCACAGAATTAGTTTTTTTTTGTTTGTTGTGGGTGTGTTTTTTTGGTGTTTTTTTGTTTTGTTTTTTTTTTTCACCCTCCTTTTTTCTTTTCCCCTCCCCAGAAGTGAAGGTGGAAGAAGCAGGTCCGGCGTGATTTTGGTTTTCACGTTTCATAAGACGACAGGATGCTTTGCCAAGGGTGTCGGTTCTATGGTGTATCTTCCCATAAAAGAAGGGAATCATATCTTTTACAAGCCTGCCCAACTTGTCTTTGTTTTCACTTTTTACCTCCTGTTCAGATTTCCAGACAAGGCACAGAGCTGCTGTTTGAGCTCTGAGTGAGATTCCTTCTCTGCTTGACTGTTCTCTACCACACAGTGCTAACAAGAAACCTTCCCAGCAAAGTCTTAGATGGAATAAGCTCTGATAACCTGAAAGAGGACTTTTTTTGTGACTCCTCTAAACCCTAGAGGTTTGCTTCTTCCTCAAAGCACACACTCCTCTAAACCCAAGATGTTGGATCTGCTCTTCCTCACAGAACACAAAGATCTTTTCAGAGTCAGATTCCTTTTTTTCAGTCTTTTGAATGTCTGGGACATGGAAGCAATGAATGGGAACTACTGTACCAATCCTCAAGTGCAGTCTGCAGGGGAATTCTTTCTCAAAAGCAAGGATGGAGTTAATGAATTAGGTCTACTCTTGCTGAAACCCAACCCCTGACAGCTCTGGTACTGCCAGTCACCCACAGTTTTGTTCCTACTGTGGAAGCACTAAGAGGTCTTGTGTCCTTTCAGACAATCTTAGGGTGAGGGGAAGAGAGGGGAACCACACTGTTCTCAGACCAGATCTGCACACTCAACCCAGCTCATCCAGATCCCATGTGAGAGAGAGATTTGGTTCTTTTGGTATCAGTGCAGATCAGAAGCAAGTTAGAAGTAGATGAATATTGGACATTTCCTTAGTGCAGGTTCTTTGTTAGGAGCTGCTGGGCAGATGTCTGGTAATATGGGGGATGCTGGTCTGCCTTAAGGTGCTAATGTTCCTTTTTTAGTCTGTGCTGTTTGCTCTGTGTTTTTTGTGGCCATTTTCTGTTTGTCTCAAGGAACAAAGACACTGAGGGTAAAATGGAAAGCAGTTTTTTGTGTGTGTGGTTTTTTTTTGAAGTGTATTGATGATTGAAGCCAACATGTGTAGAAATCAGTGAGTGAAACTTGTATCTAGAATGAGGCTTTTAAAGGGCTGTTGCTCAAGTGGTAATTTTGATTTATTTATTCAGCATTTATTTTGATTAGGTGAAATGAACAGTTCTTCCAGAAAGTATGTTGAGCAGTCAGTCTATCACTGCAGGGAGTAATTTTGCTTTCTGGGTCTTGTTAGAACTTAAAAAGGTCCTTGTGTTCAGGCCCTTTCCCTTGTCCTTGTTGCGTGGTACCTATCTCAGATCAGGAACAGCCACAGAATGGTTTGGGCTGGAAGGGACCTTCAAGATCATCTCACTCCAGCCCCCTGCCATGGCCAAGGACACCTTCTTCTAGACCAGGATGCTCAAAGCACCATCCAGCCTTGAACACCTCCAGGGCTGGGTTAACAGTGAAGGGCAGACAGTAACCTGAAGGAGTTTTCCATTCCAGTGAGAACATCCTGGGGCTGCAGTGAATGAGTCCTGCCAAACTTGTCTGGAACAATTGGGAGTTGAGACTGAACCTGTCAGGATAAGGATTAGAGGTAGGACTTCAAAAAACCCCAAAACCTCATAAACCAGGGGACACATTTCCTTACTGATAAGACAAGTAACATAGAACTGGTTATCTTTCTGCATGTTTAATGTGAAAATTGCCACTGGGCAATGCCAGGAGAGTGGATCAGCTGTGCTGGCTCAAGTAGTGAGTGTAACTGTCTCTGAGTGGTGTTTGGAGAGGCAGGATCTGCCTGGCATCACTGGCAGGGCAGTTCCCAGTTTCAGCTGAGCTCTCTTGTTTCCGTTCAGCTCCAAATAATGCTGTGTGTCTGGCACAGCTGGCCAGTTGCTGTGTTTGCTCAAGACAGGCTTTGCAAGGGGATGAGATGTCAGATTGTGTAAACTTTGACCTTACTGTGTGGAATATTCATGCCCTGGGTAACCAAGAAAGTGTATCTAAGATGGATGTTGGAGTGGCTAAAAGAACTTTGGCAAGCAGAGCCCAGGGAATGCAGCCATTTGGTAAATGTCACCTTGCAGTGGTGGCTGTGGGACAGTGTGAAACCTGCCTTGACATGAAAACTCAGTCATGGAACAGCTTTCAAATCATCCCAGAAAGCAGGACCTCGTGGTTAGCTTGCTGCTGTTGTACTAGCCAGACAATTTATTGTTAAGTGCTTGTCTGTAAAGAAAAATCTGCTTTTTCTGGGAGCTCTCGATAGCACTGACATTTACTCAGAGTAAATCTAACAGGGATTGGCTCAGGACACAGGAGCCTGACAGACATGACATTTGCTGCTGCCATACTTTAACCAACATTGTGATGATAAGGTCTTGGCTATCCAATGGAATTGATGAAATACAATTTTAAACCTAATGGATAGTCTATTTACCTTTATACTAAGCTGTAAGAAGAAATAAATTAAAGATCTTTTCATGCTTCTTAGTATACACTGAAAAAACCTCACGAATTGAATTTTCCTTTAGTTCCATTGTCTCCAGACATTGAAAGTACAAGCTAGGGGGTTTTTTAGGAGTTCTCAAGTCTGTTTTCAACAGCCTTGTCTAAGTGTAGATTATACATGATCTCTAAATACTGAATGAGTGTGTAGTCCTGAAAATTATGCTAAAGCTCATGGAAAAATAAGGTGATTGGTGACAGCCAATGTGGTTTCACTGAGGGGAAAATTGTGACAAAAATCTGTTTGCCCACTGTGATGAAGTTACAACACTGGTGGATAAGAGAAGGGCAACAGAAATCATCTACCTGCACTGGCACAAAACCTTTGACACTGTCCCGCACCTCAGCCTTGGCTCTGAACTGGAGAGACAAGGGTTTGACAGATGGGGAACATCTGACAGACGGATGGTTGCACTCAAAGTTGTGGTCCATGTCTCCATGTGCTGGTGGAGACCAGTGGGAAGTGTTGTTTCCCAGGGATGGGTGTTGAGACTGAGCCTTTGTCAAGTGTTTTGGTGTGGTGGGAGATTGAAACAAGGACCAAAGACAAGCATTTAGAGATGTCATTAATTAAATCATCCTGCTGAGCTGTGGCCCCTCACAAGGCTGATCTTGAACATGAGCCATAGCAGCTCTCTAAAAGCCACCTAAAACCCTTTTCCTCACTTGTACCTAACCCAAGGCCCTTGTACTGCAGCAAGTTAGAGACTTTTCTTCTGGTGATAGTCAGAGGGGAATGAGAAGTCTTGGTGAAAGAGAGGAGGAAAATATCAAGTTGTGATTACACTTTAGAAAGAGTGTGCTAGAAAAATATTATAAACATTACCATTATTTAGCATCAGTTGGGAATATCTTGCAGGAAATGAAATTATGTATTATTAAAAATATGGAATAGTTTTATTTCCACTAGGAAATGAGAGAGTTGCATGACGATAGTTCTTTCATAAATGATTCACATAATATTTCTATTTTAGTATTAGTCCTGAGTTCAATTATCAATAGTGGAATGTGCCAGGAGTTGTGTTGATGAGATCTAATTATTTATGGATTTATTTTGCCAGATTTTTTTTTGAAGTAAAGGTTATTGTCCTTCATGATTTGAGATAATCAAATTACATGTACTGTGTTGTTTGGGGAGAAGCAATTGCCAGTCATGCACACACAATTAAAATAAGTTTTGAAACCTTCAGAGAGCTTTAACATTTTATTACCGTTCTTACGTAGGAGTATTTTCATGGTAGTTTATAAAACTCTTGGAAAGTCAGAACCTATTATTTTTAATGCAAACTGCATAGATATTTATTTTAGTGGATCTTCCATTTGAAAGAATGTAACACCTCTGGTGAACAGCACAGCAGCTCTGGCGAGGGATTCCAAATTACCAAGGTAGACAGAGGAAGAATTAAGGAAAAACCTTTCTTTTCCCAGAATGTTGTATTTCTCATTTATTTCAAGATCATAACTAATCCTCTTGATTTTCTGACTGTGGTAGATAGCTTTTGCTTAGATAGGGAATGTTGGCCACTAATGTTGAATGAAACCTTAACTGTGCAGTTTGAGTTGTTCAAAATGTAATAGCTCTTTGAGCATTAAGGCGTTTGAGTGTTAATGGTAACTTAATATTTTTGAAGGGATTGCTCCAAAAATATATTGAATCACTGTCATCATATGCCAGAATAGTGATTAATATTACAAATGACACAAAGCTTAATTAAAGATATTAAAAGGCTACAAGAAGATATCAGCTACCAAAGGGAACAGGACTGTTGTGAGGCATCTTTCAGTACTAGTTCTGGGTCTAGGGCACACTCTACTTGCTTTATAAGGTGCTTGCTACACTTAATTTTATGTCAGAGAATGTTGGGGAGTGTTAATTGTCAGAAAATATCAACATATTTCATATCTCTGAAGCATATGCCAGCGAGGGAAACCTAATGTAGTTTATGTCAAGAGGGTGGCCACGTATCAGAGGAACAGAAGTTTCCTTAATACACTCTGGAAATAGCAAAGACTTGTACAGTCAATAAGCCCGAAGAGAAGAGGTTTCGGAGTTCTCCTTTTTCAGCCTCTCAGTTCAGAGCCATCAAACCTGATCAGTCAGGGTGTATGCAAGACAGCCAGCTTGCTCTCCCAGGACTAAGTGGATCAGTGACCCGTTTTACAAAAGCAGGACCTCTCTGTTCACTTTGAATTTTGTCTGAATTCTAAGTGCACAGAGAGTTTCTCACTGCAGTGAATGCGGGGCTTGGAAAAGCTATTTTTGCTCACTTTTGTTGTGGCCCTACTGTCACCCCAGGACAGATATTACAACTTGTGTGTGCCCTGTCTGATAGCTCCAGCAGGTGTTTGAGTCAAGTGATGACTATCCTGTTTAAGTTCTTGAACAGTGAGTGAAATTAGTGTATCCAGTTTCACTCTGCTATTCCACATTATTGTGTGCATGAAATGTCTTCTGCTTCCCATAGCACAACTAGTGAGAACAGAACCCTGAAAGCAGCAGAAGGTACAAACCATTAGAGGAATGGTTGAAAATCCTCACTTGCTTCCCCCTAACTCCCTAGAAAAGGACAATAATTAGTTTGTTATATTTCTCTTTGTGAGCTTCACGTTTTCTTTGAAATATTTGAAATTCGGAAAACTGATAACAGGATGTGTTCAGTTCTTTTCAGCTTTTAAACCTGGTTGTACAAGTCTTTCTGGGAAAATATCTGATCAGGAGATAGAGAGCATCCTGCTTAAATTTTCAGAAGGTTTGAAATATTTTATTTTTTTTTAAATGGAATGTTAGAGTGAATTATCAGAATGCTGAAATCACTGAATTTCAGTGGGTCACTTCCCTTTTGGCTTTGTGACAGGTATGTTGGAGCACACCCATTGAAGCCTACGGGCTGTGTGTGCCTGAGAATTACAATTTACTAGCTGAAAACTGGAAACACAGGGGTAACCAACAGTGGAAAACATGAACTTTGTACAGCTGCATTCTGACAGATATTGATGTAACTGAGTTGTAAGTAATGGTGACTGGGGACATCCCAGTGGGAAGGTAGCAGCACGGAAAGGTGTGTGCACACTCACTTCAAATCTGCAGTAGATCAAAGTAAGGCAGGTACAAAATGTCACTGTGGTGCTGCAAAGCTGGGAGAAGCTGACATTCTTGACAACAGCTGCCACTGCTGCATTAGTGTTCCTTCAGAATGTCAGCCCTTCATTTGAAGAGTGAATGACCTACTTGGAACATCAAAGTAACCAGCTCTTGTCCTTTGGGAACTAATATCACTCTTTTCCCACCAATTAGTAGATGGCGAGTGAAGCCACCACATGGGCACTTTGCCCTGGGCTGCAGAACAGGGGGAAAATTCCAAGGAAAACTGTGCTGGATGGTACCTTGGCATGTCTGTCCATTTCTTAGGGTTTAGGGCACAGTGTTCCAGTTAGAGATGATCAGCTCATGAGGGGCTAACTCAAGAGGGAAACTGTGTCTTTCAAGACGGAAAAATTAAAACTACTTTTCTTCAGAATGTAGAATCCAGGATGTTAATGATGAAAAGATAAGAGGGAAGGCTGTAACCTAATGTTCTTGGAGTGAGGATAATTCCCTTGGGTGACAGTGTTCTCTTAAAAGAGGCGTGTTCTAACAAACACAGCCAAGTGTCAGGCTCTGCATAAGCCAGGCTTTCAGCTGTTGGCAGAGCCCAGCTGGTGTCTAAGTGAGAGCACACATTGCATTTGTTTTATTGTATTCCAAAGAGAACTTGATACTAAGCCCTGAGTGCCCCGGGGAACAACCAGCTCAGGTGGAGGAAACCTGGAAATAAATGCTTTGATAGAAATCAGCATCAATGCAAAATTCACTCCTGCTGATCTCGAGCTTCTGTTGTCAAAGGAAAGGGGTGGCAGGGGATCCTTTTTTACCCTATGAAAAATAACTTAGTGATATTTGTTCTGCTTTATTGCTCCTTACTAGTATTCAGAGTGTAACAGGAGGAGCAGCTGATCATCCTTTCAGCAATGATTTTGTGGGTTTTACTGCAAAACTGAAAGAAGTGTAACTATTCTTTTTAAATGGAGGAGAAAAGAGAAAAAGGTAACCAGAACTAGAATC
The DNA here is from genome assembly GCA_013399695.1 of Formicarius rufipectus. NCBI lineage: Eukaryota > Metazoa > Chordata > Aves > Passeriformes > Formicariidae > Formicarius > Formicarius rufipectus. The sequence goes on from VXAU01000691.1 coordinate 256,936, forward strand.
TGTGTTACCTATTCTGACTGTCATGCAGTTTGTCCAGACTAAGGTTTAATTCAGCTTTGCTCAAATTGTCAGAAGTCTGTCAGGTACCATTTAAAAACCAGAAAGGAGATGGTCACGTTCATAGGGTTGGGTGGATGGCATCACAGATTTATTGGGATTTAGCCTCCTCAGATACCTTACTATCAGAGTCTCTGGGCACAGCAGCAAGGCAGAGGGAGCCTTGATGTTCACACCTGTGGTCCTGTCCCTGCTGTACCATTCCCGGCAATGGCTGTTGGAGGGGTTGTGGTTGTCAGGGGAATGATGTGGCAGTTCACAACCTTTTTGTTGGTCACAGTCTTGTCTCTGGAAACTGGTGCTGGGCAGTCAAGGCCAGATTTAAAATATGGGCAGTGGAATCACAGATGCAAGAGGTGGTGACATGGGACAGCCTGGGAATTGTTTGTTTCAGTGTGGTGATTAGGCTAAAACAGTTTTTGTATTTAATTTTCCTGTCCACCACTGACAACTGAGTGTCTTCTCATCCTGTAATGTCCACAGAGAAATTAGTTGGAGAAGTCAATGCAGCAGTATATAAGAAGACAATATCAAATAATAGAAAATGGTTTAATCCACTGTCAAGCTCTCAAGTACTGGAGTAGTTCTATCTGACTAGAAACCCACTTTCCAGAGGTTTATTACCTTCTTCAAGGTTACTAACAGTGGTTCTTGGAGGTAATGAAGAAGAAGAATGTCATCAATCATCCCACATTGTCTGCATTAAACCTTCTGGTTGCTGTAAGGAGAATATTGAACTCCTTTCTTTTTTTATGAGATTCAATTCTAGCACACTTGAAATTGTAAGCATACAATGAGTAGAGAGGAGAGCTGTCCTTAAATCAGATTCTTTCTGGTTTAAATGGTATTTATTCCAAACAAAGCCTCTTAAAAGACAGCTGAAGTTTAGAAATTGTCTGCAAGAGGAGGGTAACAATGTTTGGGTTTCCACCCCCCCAAATTGAAAGATTTCCAGTAGAGGATGAAAGAGAAAAGGCATCTATTACAATACTTTCTAGCATTCCTGGGGTTAACATTCCTCTTGAAATTGAGACAGTCCTGTGACAAAACATTGTGTGTTTTTGCCCAGCTCTGTGAAAAATGCAGATGTTTTTACTGTTGCAGTAAATTCATCAGCAGCTGGATGACCCTGGAACTGCGAGTGGGTTCCCATGAACCCAAGGGAGAAGCTCAATGGCAAGTCTTGGAAGTCTATGAGAACCCACGAATGTATGGCTGTCCCCGATCCCTTTTCCTCAGCAGCTGAAGTGGGGAGATGGAAAATGCTCTGTCTATAGTGAAGGTCTGGGTTTAGGGGGGAGAGGGAGGTGTTCCCCTTTTTAAACCAACAACTGAAACCCAGGGGTTTTGCAGTTCTTTGGACAAAGTTATATACTGCATTTAATGCCATCAGTGTGATTGTGAAAGAAATCTTAGAGAATTCTCAAACAAATCACAGAATAGATGTAATGTGGACTATTGTGTGTTATTTGATCAAGCCAGTGGAGTTCTGACATGATAATTTGTTTCTTACCTTAAAATTGCTTTATTTCAAAAAAATGCACAGTATCTTTCAAGAGATATAGTGTTCTATAAAAATATAGCTAGAGCACAAGACTTTGATGATCAAAATCCTCTAAACTTCTTTATCAAATACCTTTACTGATAAGTTATTCTTTCTTGCATTTATAAAAATGATTGTTTTGAAATAAAGTAGAAATATTTTCTGTTACTCAGACTATAGAGTCTTAGTTTGTATTGACAAACAAAATTTAAAAACCCCTGTTAAGTGGTAAGCAACATTTAAAAACTGCTGGCTTTCTGTCGCCATATGTACACTTAATGCTCAGTCTGAATTTTCTGATGCATTATGGTAATAAAAGATGCCCTGCATTTCCTTTAATAGCAGTAGCCTTTGACCCTCTTGACATCAAGAGATAAAAACAAGTGAAATCAGTAAACAACAAGTACTCACTGCATTATTGGGCTTGAAATTGGCAGCTGGGGCTGATGGATAAAGTCTTCCAGGGCAGGATTGGCCATGCTTTAAGGTTTCCTGCTCTTGGTGGCTCCCAGGAGCTGCATAGTTCAGCTTGTGATGTGTTTGAATGAGCTGACTCTTCCCCTTCCTCCTTGCAGGGGGACCCAGCGAGTCGGGGGTCCTTGTGCTGAAATCAGACCCTGAACAAACTGAAATTCCAACTGAGGGACAATCCCTGCAGAGCAGGAGGTGGTACACAGTGAGGAGGAGACTGCTCTCTGGGATCCCTGTTCAGCTGCTTTTTGCAGCTGATTAAATGGGATTCAGTGCCTTCTCCCCAAGCTGGTTATCACTAGGTGAGCATTTTGTTACTTGGTAACTGCCTCACTCCCCACTTCAGACCTGTAGTTCTGCACTACATTCCCAAAATCTTGCCTTTCATGTCGCTGTTGGCACCCAGACAGAACCCACAGCTCATTTTAAGAACCTCACTTCCAGAGTAAATCACTTTGATGTAATTTTTGTCATTCAAGAAGAGTGTCTGGTAGTGCCACAGGCCAGTCCTGCTCTCTCTTAATGAGGGCTGGAAGAAATGATGTGATCATCGCAGGCACTCGTCCCTGGTAGCTGGAACTTTCCATCTCTCTGATATCTTTTCATGTTCACAAAAGGAAGTGGACCTTCTAGTGCCATGAGCTGTCAGAAAATCCAAATATATGTAGAAACTGTTCTGACGAAACCATTTGTAGAAAGGAAGGACTGGAGTACAATTTCTACAGTGAGGATGGGAGTTGAGGGGGGAAAGGCTTCTTTCTGAGAACTTGAAGGTCAGGGAGCACTTGAACCTTAAACTGTTAATGAGAGGAAGTTGTCAGTGCTAGTTTGCTAGGAAAGGATGATAAATACTTTGAATTTATAGATTTTTTTCCATCAACTACTGCTTTTCTCTGCCTATACTCTTTAATCAGATCAATTTATTTTCTGCAAAGGAGTGTAATGTTTAACATTTCAAAGTGAATACCGTATCTCGCAGAATAAATATATTTTTGATTGTAATATGATTTGAAAAAAATAGAAAACATTTTTTGGCTAAAATATATTAATGTGAATTGACAAATTATCTGGCTGTCCTTAGTCTTAAAGAAAAAAAATGAAGTGTATAAGGCTTTGTTTTACTCCCTATTTTCCCCCCCATCACTCTTTGCTCTTTCCAAAGTTTTCAACTCAGCCTTGAAAGCTGAGCAGCACAACTACAAATGCACAGAATCACTCTGTCAGCAGTGATAAGAACATGGGGTTCACAAAGAGATTTTAGTGCTCACATCTTCATGTTAAGCTGTAGCACCAACTAAAAGGTCAGAAGCACCTGCTGAGTGCTGCAATGTAAGAATTAAGTCAAGAAAGTTCTCCCGTACAGGTGTGTCCATCTGGGACTGGGCAAAGTACATGGAGGAAAAATTGCTTTTGAGAGTGTGAATCAGCAGTTGGAAGGCCAAGCCTCAAGAAACATAGTCAGTGATTGTTGATGAAAAGTTTAAAAACTAAAAAGCAGGTTAAAAAAAAAAAGTAAAAGAACAACTTGGTGGTTAAAGCACTGTGTAGGTATGTGGTGCTCCACACAAGACTCACCAAATCTTTAACAAAATTATGGAGTTTTAATTAGTGGATCTGGACTAAATTTCTTCCAAACTTGAATCAATGCAGAAAACTTATTCAGTCACTTATTTATCACCAGCTCTCAGCTTGATGGTTCTCTTAATCTCTAAAGCTTTCGAGCTGTTTCTCGTCTGGCACCACGTGTGTCACTCTGGCAGCAAGTCCACAGTTTCATTCTCTCACCTGCAAAGGAATGATAAAATGATATGAAAGAAAAAAAAGGAGCTGTTATGAACACCTGACCTAGATTTGAATCCTTTTTCAAGCAGAATGGTTCATATTAACTTTCAGTATATCCAGAATGTTTTGGGGTTTGCATATCTGCTGTGGAATCACTTCTGGATGAATTGCTAAGTTTGTGTATGAATTAGTTCCTTTTAATCCCTATTAGCTTGAAGTAAAGCTTAAAAAAAAAAAAGAAAAAAAACCCAAAAAAACTCAACCCTTAATGGTTCCATTGGTGACTCATTTTTTGTCTTTATCCTGCTTGTTTCTTTCAGACTGTGCCACTCTGGAATTATTGCAGCTTTATTAGTTAGTGCAATTCTTTAATTAAGTGGTCACACCTTGGTGATCAGTTGGTTGTATAAAAGCAGGGAGGCAACACTTTTGGCTGAGATAAGGGCAGTGAAAGAGGTAAATTTCTGCCTTGTGCCTCTGAGTGGACACCAAGAGAGAACCTTCAGTGGCAGCACTGGCTGTGGAGGAGCAGCTCCTCCTGCAGTTGTTCCATGGCTTTCCTTTAGTCCTCTGGGTTTGGTTTGCTCAGTGTTGTTCTGCTGGGGTTTTTAAAATATATTATTATGTATGTGCTTCAATGGTAGAACTTTTTCTCTTAAAACATAAATTTTTTGTCTTGCCTCTGAGGAATGTAGCGACATAAATGAAGTCTCTCTTGTTCTTTAGGGGTTTTTTTATAGATTTTGAGTGTTGAGCAAAATTCTCTATTCAGCTCACTGTATACCCACAGGAAACTGATCTATAGAATGCATTCTATTAAGGATGTATGCATTACATATGAAATGGAAGTGTTCTTAATATCCTGTCTTTTCTCTAAAAGGTTCATGTCCCTTGGCAGTTTCAACTCAAAAGAATTACAGAATGGGCAAGTTGGGCAGGGACCTCAGTGGGTCATCTGATCCAACCTCTTTGCTTAAGCAGGGTGGTCAGAAAGCACGTGGCACATGTGCCAGAAGTTCTGAGTTGCATGAGTGTTTTCTTCTCTTGCTTATCTGTATGTTGTTCTGTTTAATTTTCACTTTTTCAGTGTTTTTTGCCCTGTGGTGAAGGGGATAAAAAGGTATATCTAGATGGTAGTTAATAAAAGCTTTGTGCAATAATGTTTAAAAAACCCAATCGAAAATAAAGCAAAAAGAAAAACAAACCACAAAACTCACAAACAAAAAAAAAAAACCAAACAAACAAAAAACCCCCAAACAAAACCAACCAAAAACAACAAAGAAAAAAATCAACACCAACCAACAAAACAAAAACAAAAAAACCCCTAAACCCTCCAAACCTAAGAAGTGCCCCAAAGGACAGATTTCTTGCATCTATTCAACGCAAGTGACACCTTTCTATTGTAGAAATTTGATAGATACCTTTTTCTGCAAGAACTGGCAGTGCCACACAACCAAAAGAGCAGCACAAATAGTGTATAGCTTTTGTGCATGGCACACAATTATGTGCAGGGACTATCTATGTCAAAATAGAAATGCAAAGAAATACTGTCATGTTTAAAATTTCAGAAGGCACCTTATTCCTACAATGGGATGCTTCAAGGAATTCTGTTTGCTTGTCCTCCTGTGCTCAGCTTTTGCATTCAGATGTTTCACTGTGCAGTTTCAGTGCCTGCTTTTCTTTCATAGCAATCACTTGGCAGTATTCACAGGTGATGAAAATAAGTTACTTGTGAAAAATAAAAAATAACTTTGATGGTATAAAGCCTGTTTTGTTTGGAATATGTTCTCTCAGAAGTGTTTTAAGCTATTGAAGTGCAGATTGCTTGCTCTATCAACCGGAGCTTTCACTGCAAAGACTGTCTGATCAGATCCAAAATGTGCATTGGAAAAGTATGTAGTAAATAAAGGCTGAAACTGAATATTGAACAAAGATATGAGGATTCCTGGAAGGAAAATCCATCTCTGATATCTAAGGGATCAGTCTCTCTGGCTCATAAAGCTTTTGAGACCTCAAGGATCACTGAGTGCTGGCAGTGTGCCCTTACACTTTTCCTGGCAACTGCTCTTGGTGCCTTTCAGGATACTGGGCTACAGCAGCATTTAGCAGATAAATCTGTCCTTATGCTGCTTTGAACGAAAGGAGGCTCCTCTGTAGGAGAAATTCTGGTGTAAGGGTGCTGTCAGAGTCTGCAGAGATGTGTGAGTGTATGTGGATGAAGGCTTTTCACAAGGCAGTGGTGGCAACCTCAGGATATTTCAGGTCTCTCCTCCCTGCGAGGACCTGATGGCAGAAGCACCAAATAACTAACTTTTAATAGGGTTTGAACAGGGTGATTCTGTAGCACATTATGCTGATGAACACAGCAGCATTTTATGGAACCTTCTAGAGGGGACACAGTCATGACATCAAGTGAACTGCTCATGTTTCAGATGTTTTATTTTTGCTCTTCCCAGAAGAACTGGTTATAAATATGCATCAATTCAATATTCTTTCCTGCTTAGACTGCAATTTTATACATTTTTATTTCATCTCACATTTTCTCTTATCCACCAAACTCGGAGGCTATAGCCTAGCAAATCATCCAGGACCTTTTATTTCTGGAGTTGCCAAATCTGGAAACTCCTCATGACTCTAGGAAATGTGTATTTATAATCCCAAAACTATGGGGAATTTGCTGTCCTTCAGCAAGCTTTGCAGTAAGCCTCCTATGTGATTTTGGGGATATGATACTGGTTACTTAGGGAGCCTCTTCAATTTGGCAAAAGCAGTGCAGCTTGAGCTTTGAACATTAAAACAATGTTTATGTGTTTGGAAGGTCTTTCTTCACTGCTGGTATGTGTTGTGAAAAGACATCCCAAGCAAAGACTTTTTTTAGTTTCCTTTCTTCATATTGCACATGGTATGCTTAAATTACAGCAATGATCAGGCTGTGCTCTGCCTCATTAATAAGGTCATTCTCAGGATGGGTATATTCCATTTAAGCACAAGTATGACCTTAAACCCCCAGGGAAGTTCTTATCAGGATTCATGGGCCAAACAAAAGATTGTCGTGAGCCTTTCCAGTCAATGGTCCCCACAAATGTTTGGTCATTTTGGCTGGATTCATTTGCCTGGCTGGTTGGTTATTTGTTTGTGCCTTGTTTGTTTTTTTTTTTTTTTCCTGTAGTGGTTTGACAAGCTGTAGAAGCTTTCAAATTTGTCCCTGTTAGGGAAGAAATCAGTGGAGCTTGATTATCTTATCTATGCAGTTCTGCTTGTTTTAATTCACTATATATTCTTTATTTCTTTGCTCCTGGAGTCAAGGACATTTCTGGCCACACATTTTGGGGTTTTGCTTTCCTTCCCCTTTACATTTTCTCCTTTGTATCTTGTTTTCCTCTCTATATAGATACAAGAATGTGCTGTGGTCTGGTGGATTTGATGGCACTTTGTTAATGATTAATGATGCTCTAAGTTGAAACTTGATAACTCTGGATATAAAGTACTGTCAAACATTGTTTTAATTAGTACAGTATTTCCATTTCAAATATCTGTGCATTCAGATCTTGTCAATGAGACTTAGACTCATGCTTCATGCTAAAGAGGTTTTCTGTCTCACTGGTTATGGGCAACAAAATACCTAAGCACACTTGTACAGTTTTCTTTCTCTCCTTTCATGCTTCTAAGCATAAAAGAATCATTGAAAATTAGTTTTGTGATGAGCTAATCATGTGGCAGTGTAAGAGAGAGGGCTCTGCTAGAGTTCAAAGAATCAGAGTACTTGATGTTGGAAGGGACTTAACCTGGATGGTAGCCCAGTGCCCACTAGTTTAAAGTAATGAGTATTTTTATGATCTATAGGTTCTTGGGTTTTTTAGACCCATTTCATCAAGTGAAGGAATATAAGTAAAGGAATACAGATGTCTCCACATGCCAACATTTTATTCTTTAATATTCTTTAATTATGCTGGAGTAGAAGGGGTCAATGGATTCCACATGGACTGGTGGACGGTCTATAATGGTGAGACTGTCAGCCTGTAAGGTTTGCTATTTTTAACCTTTAAATAGGCAGCTGTAGGTGAAATTATATCATGTCCCCATTTCCTTCTCACTTTTAAATCCTGATTTTATTAAGCAGCATGCATTTCAACTGGTATGGAGCTGCAGCACTAATGTGGTTTAAAGCATTAAACTCTTTCTCAGGCACTTTGGGTGCATGTTCAGTTTGGTCAATAAGAGCAGTGTGTTAATCCTCATCCTTTGTCCATAAAGACTTTACATGTGTGCCTTCACACACACATAGCTGAAAAATAAAGAGTTTTCAGTGCAATTTGTATGATTAGATCTTCTATTAGGTTTAGAACCTGGAAAAAAGGCAAGGAGAAACAGATGAAGACTGGGGTACACTAACATGGCTGTGTCATCTGCTCCTGCCTCAGTTACCTGTTGCTGTCCTGCCTTTAATTTCAGGCTTCTCTTTTTAGAGTCCTACTCTTTTTTGCCTCATAACTCCTTTTGCTTGAGTTACTTTTCCCCTCAATTTGGACTCAAGTAGCAAGCAAGACAGTGGAGGTTGTGGTTGCTTAGCTGCTGCCCTACTGTGTCTGACACACAAGAGGAAAAATGTTGGTAGCACAAAACTCTCTAGAATCTGAGACAAGTTTTGTCATTCCAGCACTCTGGTTTTGATGTGTTACAGTGAAACTTCTTTAAGATATTAACTGAAGAAAGGTCAGGGAAGTTATCACATTACTTCAGGTATCAGAGCAGTTTTAAATGCTTCAACCCTTTAAAGAGTGGTATGGGGACAAGGTAGGGGAGAGATGATGTTTCCCTTCTCCCTCAAAGCCATTTATCCTTTCACTTGCTACTTTTCATCACAGGGATGCTGCAACATATCCTTGAGGAGATTCCTACATCTGGTATGCCTGACTGTGTGAAACAGAATTCCCGTTGGCAGGCTGCAAAGATTTGTAGGAAATGCCAGGCAGGAAAAGCTGTCGTGGGCTTGAAGAGTCCTGAGCTGAACAGTCACCTCTTGCTTCAAAATTATGAGGTAATGTTGCCACGAGTTTAATGCAGAGTTCAAGTCTTTTGGTCAATTAAGAACAGGAGATGCTGTGGATGTTTATACGCTGACTAATAGCAATGCTCTCTGTATTAAAAGTTCTTGTCTGGCTCTCCAGAGGGTATGACCCTTGTAAAGATGGGATCTTATCCTGCATTTATTTTAGCAGGTTCCTGATGTAGACCTTGGGTAGAAACCTGTGTTGATCAATAAAACATTCTGAAGACTTTGCTTGTTGACATGGGGATTAGAGAGCTTTACTAACTGGGTCAGGTGAAATCCTAATGAGTTTGCTACCTTTTAGAGGACTGAGATTGTTTGATTATGTGACTAGAAGTCATCATTACTGTGTGAGGGGTTTTGTGAAGGCTAATGAGGAAACTTTTGCTAACATCATTCAACCTTATTTTTGTATGAAATTCTTGTAGGAGGGTTGTTTTAGGACATTGCTTAGTTCATGGTGTTTTGGGGGTCTATTTGTTTTAATTTTCTTAATATTTGCTTTAGCCTTTATGAAATAACCATGAATGGATATGAAAAAAAAAAGTACACATTAAGAGCTTTTTTTTTTTTGCTTCAAAATTAGCTGATAGCAATAGGAAAACTTCTGAACTTATATTCTTTCTTTATCTACAAATATACCTAGTTATTGCTATTTCTAACTATGTTCAAGTATCCCTAGGTAATTTTTAAATATATCATTGTATAATATAAAACTTCACTGTACTCAGTGCATCTGTGAGGAACTTTTTGAAGCAGTTGAGCTGCGTCCCACTATAATCTCTATTATACAGCAGTGAAGACTAAGGCAGTAACAAAGGTGAGGGAAGAAGAAAGTATAACATTCTTCTCAGCTGACACACTTCATGAACAACAAAGGTGAGGGAACCATTTGTTGTTCATGAAGTATGTCAGCTGAGAAGAATGTTATACTTCCCTTGAATAACTGGTGATATCCAACCACTTTTCATCACTTGATTTTGGTGATTACAGTAATAGAAATACCAGGTAGCGTTACAGTTAGAAAAGACTTGGGTGCTGTACTTTGGTACTTCTCCTTCTGTCTCTGTTCTTTAGAGGAGATGTGGTAATTTCACCCTTTCTGCCGTAAGACTCGTGGGTTACTGACTACTGCAATATGTACTAATTTCTCAGTTCTGTCCCTTGTCCTGATATGGACTGTTTACACACAAAAAGCCCATTTTGGAGCATGAATTATCCTTTGCTCATAATGCTTTACACATAGAACTATCTGGCAGTTCTCACTGTTACATATGACACAAACTGTATTAGTTTCTGTAGTGAAATGTCAAGAAAGAGAGAAAAAAGAGTATTTGCATGGAATAATTTCCAGAGAGTGCATTTTGTTCCCTGACAGGCATTTCTAATGGGGTGACCATATAGAGTTATGTTGCTGTGCTATACAATGAAGTTTCTAAGACTTCATTATCTGAAGAGAACTGTGATTCATGCTGGCAATTAATGGAGAAATGTAAAGCAGAGAAGAGGGATGAGCTCTTAAGCTGCTGATGGTTCTTCAGTGCTCTGCCTCTTACATGGAAATGACACCCCTGCACTTTCTTCTGGCACCACGTCCTGCAGGTCTGGGAACGCTCCATAGCACCAGGTGAGTCTGGAAAGCATATTTTGGTATCCCTCCAGATGCTTCTTCAATATATGTGTGTTCAGTGTGTGTCTTCCATCAGCAGCAAATAATAGGGGTGCTTGGGAAGTTAAACAATGATACCATGATTCTGTCCCTTTTCCATGGGGACTCAGTTACACATGAATTGGTAAATCAAAAATAGTAGTCAAGTCACTCCTTTTCAACATTTTGCCTATTCTGCAAACTCAAAGCCTCTGGTAGTAAAATGTAACACCTTTGCTCTGTATTTAGATGCTGTCAGGAATTTAAAAAGATCTAGGACTGGTATTGCTACCTTACCCTGCCCATTAAATGTAGAGAACACATTTGTATTTGTAGAGAATAAACTTTCCAATAGTAGAGAATTCCTACCCACTACTGGTTTTGTAACTGACATAAACACGCCAAAATATCATCAAGAAGTTACTATTATTATAAAATTAAACTTATTCAGAAGCTAAAAATTTATATAAATTGGTGAAATACCCTCCGCAGTTCCATCAATGGTAAGAATTTAATGTGGGTCTGTTTTTAGTGTTTCATTGTGCTGAGAGTCACTTCCCACTGGATGGCACTATTTAATAAATTATATTGGGGTATGGGATGCTACAATATGCAAGCTTCAGCTTTTGAGGACATGACAGAAGTGACATTTAGAATTGCTAAATATATTGTCTTTTGTCTTTTTCTGAAGGAGAACCCAACACACACAGGCCTGACGAGCACATGAAATGACCACTGAGGCTGTCGTGGCAGCACGTGGTTTATACTCAACTCAGTAACTGATACTGCAGATCTGCCAAATAAAGGCTTTTCTGTTTTATCAAAGTTCTGATCCTGACCTTTTCAAAAGAGTCTAGTTTTTAAAAGCATAAATGTTCTCTTTTTTTTCTTCCATCAGGAAAAACTTATTTTCAACACAATCTTGATGATCACATAAGGTGTTGAGGTCTGTTTCTATTTTTCTGTTTGTTAATAAAATTTGTATCAGCAGTTACCATTCAGTAAGTTATCAGGGTTCTTTCATTTCTATTTTTGTATGCAGGACCTTAAGAGAAAAGCTGGAGTACAAACTTGGGCAGTTTGCAGCAGAAAGACTAGATAAAAATGAATTCAATCAGTTTCTTTTGCAAGAATGCTGGAATGCTCATTTCCAGGTTTTGAAAGCTGATTGGGGAAGAACAACTTAGCCCATAAATAGACAAGTGAACATTGTCTATAAAAATAAAACAAGTTTTTTAAAGATAATTCAAGGACATGTTAAGCTTGATTGACAGGCAATCAAAAAATAAACATTCATTAACAGAATTAAAGAAAGGCAACTATCCCAGAACAATAATATATCTGGGATGTGCAGGAAGACAAGGGAGCATGATGACAGTACAGGCTGTTTTCCTTTCTTGCACCATTGGTGCTGTGGACACACAAATTCTGCTAAAGATGTTCAGCATTTCTACAGAAACAAGAGCTGCTGTCTTCAGAGTGGTACTGAAGTTAAAAATAATAAGGATACATCTTTGATTTTGCTGTTAACATTTGCCACTTTTGCTGTGCTCTGGATCAAGTGATCACAGTACAAGCTCTGTGTCTATTTGTAACAACAGCATCTTTCCCTGGAGCTGGGAATTTTGCTGAGAACCTGTTCCTGAGCCTGTCCAGTGTTTGTGTCTGTGCATTGCTCCCCTTGTGTTCCTTGGTGCAAAGGAAAGTGAGTGAACAAATCAGTCTGCCACGTTTCACTTTTCTGATCCTCGCAGAAGGAGCTGAGTCTCTCTTCAACAATTTCTGCGTTGCTGTATTTTGGATGTAACCCCCAGAGAAAAAAAAAAATGTGATCAGCTCTGTGGAACAACTGCCGGGCACATGTTTTCATTCTCTGCAGCTAATGGGAGCACAGGCATTGAAACTGGAAGTGAGGCACAGTGTCTAACATGGTACAGTAAGAAATGAGACTCAGCGCTCGCTTGGGTTTATCATTGTTTTCTTTCCTTAATCTCAGAACAGGCTGTGCTGTTTTCTTTATACAACTTCCTACCTTCTGATTTTGCAACCTGGCAGGATAAAACAGGTGACCTTTAAAAAAAAGCCAAAAGCTGTTCTCCAAGCATCTGTTATGAGACTGAAGGCTCTTGGACTCTGCAACTGCAGTGAAGTAGATTTTCTTGTTATTAAACTGCTGATACATTTACAGTGTGGACTACTTAACATTATCCCACATTTTAACAAGGGTTTGAGAGGTACCAGGGGCTGCTCAATCTGTAGGTTATTCCTGATAAAGTGAGTTCAACTCCAGTTTCTTCTTTTAACTGCTGCTAAGTCTGTTCAGATAGGGGAAGAAGAAAAAAAAAATCATCAAATACTACAAAACATTCTCAAGCTCATTGGACCTGTAGAAGTTTCCTTAAAACTGATTAAAGGCAAAAATACTCAAATATGACTGAATGTCTTTATGAAGTTTCAAATATTATTTTTAATTGTAGGTTTTAAAATTTAAAAGCTCCTTGTCAGTCCTTCATAAAATCCCATGTTTAAAACGTATAGTTGATTGAAGTAGAGAGGGTCCTCTTAGAGGAGGTCCACGGATGATCTGTCTTAATTCATTATGGATTGACTGCAGAATGATCATATTGGGTAGATGTTTGTGGTATGTACAGGACAGAAACCAGATTATCTAGATTCTGCTTTAACACACTGCAACCCGAATTTCATGCAACAATTCTTCAACTGCGTATTCCTCTGAGACTCCTCTTGGATAGGTAAATGTTAGGGAGTTAATAAAGACATCATTAATGACACATCAATAAAAACTTTGAAGGAGTTTTTTTTACTTGCCTGATTATATAGGGAACAACAGTGTATTCAGAAGAGGTAAGCAGAAAAGGAAACTAAAAGTTTAAAAATAACTAGCTCTATAATTAAAATCTTAATAGAACATTATGTTGCAACTATTGCTTTCTTTCATGAGATTTGACAGCAACACTCCTGTTGCAGCTTCTTAGTCTAGCTCTGTGGCCTTTGGAACTCCAGGAATGCATTAACATGTGGAAAATTTTCTGGAGTCGATGTTGCTTCCCTTTATCTGACTTGGGTTTGTTTTCCAGTTGTTGCAGTTCCCATAGTCCTTCAAGTTCTCAATGTAAAATTGCAAATTTTAAGGCAATTGTCTACCCTTTCCTCCAAGAGTAGTACTGAATACAACAAATATTTTGAGAATAGATTAATCCATTATTCCCAGTGGTTTCCTCAAACTGTGTCCATGAAAACTAGTGCTTGGAAAGCTATTGCTCTATGCTGCAAGCTGAGAAATTCCACATGGCCTTTTTTCCGAGTCCTGGTGCTTCCTGTGGGATGACTGAACTTATTAAAACATCATAAACCCTTGCAATTTTTGGCTGAGTTTGTTTGCTGCCATTTCAGGGAGTTCAGTTGCTCTCTAAGGGCCTGGAGATGGTCCATTGTTGGAATGGCATGGAAGGATGGAGTGGGAAGTTCCTTTCTAATACTGATGGGCAGTTCCTTGAGCTCCTGCTCCCGAGGCAGAGCAGACACATCAAGCAGCGGCTGAGCTCTCCTGAGGGTGTGAGATACATTTTCACCCTTGAACCAGGCAGGCCAGAGCAGAAGCAGAGCCCAGTCTCTGGGTGTCAGGTACAGATGACAAAATGCAGCTCTTGGTCCTCGGTGGTGGGCAGTTACCTCCTGCTCTTCCACAGTGCTCAGTCCTTGATGAGGCTTTTTTTCAGTGTTCTTGGAAACACATTTTCTACCTTAACAGGTGGTGGCTCAGGGAGTTTCTTTCACTAATTCTTACATTTTCAGAGTGATCCTTTCAAAGCATTGATTTCTATTATGTTTTCTTTGCCCTGTTTATAGCAGTTTTGGCCTTCGTGGCGTAGCTGACAATTGGCTCTCAAATACAAAACCCCCTTTTCAGCTCAGTCAGCCCTTTAGACCACATTTGTGGCAATAATAAAAGGAAAGTTCTTGAGAAGTGTGTGAGTTTTTAATGTACTACCAGTGACATTCTACCACACCTCTACTTTTAAATATTAATTTCTGGATTTCATAAAGATCAGTATAGTTCTTCCTAAAATACAGCAAGAATAAGTGCCTTCTCAAACAGAGCTGGGAATTGGAGATGGAAAAGGCTTAGCAAGGCATTTCTGTGCAGCCTACTGCTTTGTCCACCTAGTTATTCAGAAATGTACTCCTCTAACATTTTACCTAAATCCTTTTTTCTTCAATAGGTTTTGCTCAAGTAAATCTGTGAAAAGCCTAAGTTGAAATCAAGGGTAACTTTGTGTCTGTCTTTGTGGACTAGGCAGTTATTGATTATCTATGCATCAGGTAAGTCTCTTCCTAATGCCAGGAAGTAATTTTATTATGTCTCAAAGCATGTCTTTAAGAAGTTATTAAAATTTATTCAATACTGCGGTGAATGATCTCTCCAGTTACTACTCTGCCTTAATAAGAACTTTGTTTAAGTATCTCGTACTGGTGAATTTTAAGTACAGTGTAATGCAATTTTTTTTCTTCTGTTTTCTAATTCCATTGGGGTGACCTTACAACATGGCAGAGATATTGGTCGTCTTTTAGTGTTTCAAAACCATTTCATACATGTCTGTTTGGCCACATATATGACTTCTTATCTTTTCAGTTCATGCTCTCATAGTGTGATGCGTTCTACACATTTTATAAGAAATGACCATGAGACTATAGGGCAATTCAGAGAGTTCTTAATTAAGAATACTCCTGGACAATTTCTCCAGAGATTAAGGACTTGAGTGTTTCACATTTTATAATGAAATAGAAAAAAATCCAGCAGTAAATTCATGAGTCTTCCCTAAGGCAGCTGAGAATTACTGCTGTTTGGTGTCTCTTGTTATAAGCAGAGCAGTCAACATGCGCGTGATTTGTTTCCTTCTGTGCAGGCAATTTTCTGTTCCTTCAAAGTGGGTGATCTTTGGAGTTGTGTTGTTTAAATTTTGGAGCAGATAAGCTCCTGTGAAACCACCTGCTGAACTTACTGGGTGGCATCCCAAGTCACCAGTGCTACATAATTTGGCACTGGTGTCCTCTTTGGAGGAATGCAATTTTCTCTTTTTGTAAAAGGGTGTGAGGCTAAAGTTGTAAAATCGTATTTGTGCCCAAAAAGAGACAAGTGTTTGTATGTCTGTGAATACAACCAAATCCTCCCCCTGCCTGCTGCTGGCCTATCTGTGACCAATGACAAAGATTCATTAGGAAGTCACTGAGGGAGAAAGAAAAGGCTGACTCTTAGAACTGACTACATTGGAATATTTGCCCTGCTTTGGAAAAGTAATTTTTTCTGGCTCATGCTCATTCTCAGGATTTTGGATTCCTTCAACATGAAAAGGAAGTTACGTTCCTGAGTTTTTCAAGCTAACCATTCTGCTGCTGAAGCCCATGTGGAAACTTGGTGGTTTGTCTCACTTCACTCCTTGGACTGCACAGAGAATGCCTTACCTGGACCAGTGTTTAGATTTTGGGCTCTACTTGCATAGATGATATTTGGATTTGTGCAATAACTCATGGGGGTCATGGAGAAGACAGGTATTTCTGCTGCCCTGGCTAAGAACCCTTAATGAGGAGAACAACAAAATACAAAGAGGTGAGTGCTGAGAAACTAATTCTCCTCCTCAAACAATTTTGAGAACTAAATGAACTTTTAGAACAAGTGAAATTTTATCTTGCTCCTCCTGGTAATTTTTTATAGAAACAGGGATGACAACCAGCTTGGTGCAGTCAGGGGGGGACAGCAAGCAAGTGGCTAGTTTAGACTGGTGATTGCTACAAACCTAAATAGAGATCAAGTAAATCCCATCAGGAATATCATCTTTGAGGTCTAATAAAAACTCAGACTGTATTCTTGGCTATCACCTTGAACGATGCATTCTCTGATTTAAACTATCAGCAGCTCTTTAGTGCATAACAAAGCCAAGTGTTCCCTAAAGTGATTAAAATACAGATCTTCCGAAAATCTGATAAATAATTTTGAGGGGAAAATATTGTAGCATTTCTTGGAGTTTCTTAAAACTGGTTTCCATGGTGTTTTGAGCCTGGTTTAACACCTCTATTTTTAATACCCGTTCCAGAAGATCTGTTTTCTTACTTAGATAATAATTTTGTCTGTGCTAACTGTAATCTTGGAGGCTGTGGAACCTAACAGGAATTTCTGCTCTACTGCATACAAAAGAGAGAATAATTTCTTCATGGTTGCCACTTCTATTTAGGAAAAGCTACGACCAAATGGCTGTATTTGCAGCTCCCTGCAAGTAAATGCTCTCACCTGCAGATCCTACCAAAGCCCTGACAGGTGACAGCCCAACTGCAATATCTCCCAGGGTTTGTGCTGGCACAGCTGCTGCCACAAAGGAATGATTTGTGGGAAATATGGGCACCACAAAGATTGTCACCTTAATCAGTGGTTTAATTTCCCTCAATTTTCCGTGCTGAGAAATACATAAATATTCATGGTTTGTTTGCATTTTGAGAAGTTAGCTAGATGAGAGAGAAATTTGGTAGAAATAGTTAATTCTTCAAAGTATGGAGTTCCTTCAATCCCTGATAGTCGCAGTCACATTAAGAGGAGAAAAACTTTGTATCAAAGTTTCGTTTGTGGGAATAATGGCTAGTGAAGCTGAAAAGTGTTTATTATGTAACTCTGTGACACTACTGGAATTTTTATCTCATAGGTCCTTTTCTGTGTTTGGTCAATATTGGTTGAACTATGGCTAAACTTTTGAAGAAAATAAGTGACTTGTCAATGAGATGTCATTGCCGCTGGTGTGTATTGCTGGGAACTATTCAAGTGGTGCTCATTTTTCCTACTTTGAAAAGAAACACTGAACAGGGGAAAGTTATGGAAGCAAAACACGGAGTTAACCCCAGGGAAGGGGGAAGTGGCATTAATTTCAGCCTCATTGCAGCCAGGGTGAAACTCTGAGGGTTTGTCTGTGTTACTGGAGGAGGGTGAGCCCCATTTCAGCTGCATTAACCTCCAACCTGAGCGTGGGAAATCTTGGCAGAAAGCTTTCTGAAGTGCAGGTGCCACTGAGGAGACTCTGGTTGTACAACTGGAACTCCATTTCTTACCTTTCCGCTCCGAAGAATATTAATTTGAATGGGTTTAATATTTTTATGTCAGTGTTGTTTCTCTAAGAATATTTTCTATTCTTAAGTTAGTCCAATGTGCAAATGTTTGAAGTGTTGTCTAAAAATATTTGAGAAATTCAATGCAATCTTTTGGTTTCTTAAACTTTTATTTACCTCTAAATTTATCATTTCATGCAAAAATCACTATTCCTATTAGTCTTTGTAAAAAGATTTGGCATCCTGCTCTACCTGTTAAGAAATTCATATCTTTGATCATGATCTCTCCTGATGTGAAGACTCTTCATTTACCTCCTAATCTTTGTAGTTTTGTGGTGCAGCTCTGCAACGGCAATGGATAATTAAAATGGAAATACAGCATCCTGAGTAGTTATCACTTCAGTTGTGATTACAGAATTTTAATTTGTCTTTTCCCAAGGAAAGATTTTAATTTTTTTTTAATTCAGTCATTTAATTAGCTTGCATTTGTGTTTTTATGCAAATATGTGTAACAATAGAGGTAATAGTTGTAGGTATAACAATATTGGTCTTAGAATTCAATTCTTAGCTATTTACATACAGGATCTGATTGTTTTCCTACCTAATGCAGAGAATTCCAGAATCCTCAACAATTTTGATATTAGTTTGGTATGTAAGGCAACACTTCTGTAGCTTGGATGCCTCACCAGCCACAGTGAGATGATGTTTGTGTTTACAACTCCTGTGAGCAATTTAATTAAGAATTCTGATGTCTTTCCTTTGGGTTTTGGAGGTGTTTTGTTTTGGAGTTGGTTTGGTTGGCTGGTTTTCTCCCTTCTTCCCAAATCCCTCCCCCTGAGAGATTTCTGAAGTAGCTACATTTGATGAAATGCCCACCAGTAATGGTGTCATGGCCCCGGGATCCAGGTCACAGATAGTTTTGTGGACTTCTTGATATCAACAAACTCTCAGCTTAGTATCTTAAACAATTTTGAACTCTGCTATTAATTAGTCCAAAGATTTCTGGTTAAGTCTGTCAAAGATTGCTTCCATTATTTTGACTTCTAATTGGGAAGAAACTTCTTAGTTCTTTATTTTGTTGTACTTTTTAATTGCCTTAATTACTGTTATTTTAATAAGGACTTGACAACAGAATTAGAGGCAATTAATACCTGACAGATGGATGTCACAGTGATCAGTATGCAAGAAATACCTGGGCAGATAAAGAGAGTCTTGTCATGTTTAAGCTTCTGTATCAGCTCCCTTTGCATAAACAGCAAACACAAGAACTCTTCCAGGAAGCTTGCTGAAGTAAGCCATGATTCCTTGCCAAGAAACACCACTGCTATTTTACAATTACAACACCAAGCTTGGTTATGTCACACTGTGCCAGACACTTTGTCATCATCTTAGCCAGTACTATTAATGGGTCTCTGAGTGCAGCATGAAATATAAAGTTTGGCTCTGACTGGGTTGGATCTGACACCAGTTTTTTGCACAGCATAAATGGATTTTGTATTGCTGTTGTATGTGTGCTCACCACTCCCAAACACCCAGTCAGTAACTGTGATGCTCTTTGGCTTCTTTTTTACTTTAAGAAACACTACAGTGTTTTCTTCTGCCACCTTAATGTTGCGAAGACCTTCCCCTGAGTTTTGGGAGAAACGGGTTGTTATTACAGTAATTGGATAGTCTATGACAACTTGCTATAATTTCTTTATTAATAATGTTTCTTAATATGAAAAAAAATGACATCTTTGTGTGTTTGAATTCGGCTGCCCTGACAAAGCTAATTGCTCCTCGAGATGCCATCCTGGGATGTGCTGGGAGTGTGAAAAAGAACAACTGCTGACTTCAGTAACTTATTTTCCCAGCAATTTAACATTTTTCGCGTAATTAGCCCTGGTGTTTGTCTTAGATTAACAGATCTACTGAAAACATTGTGCTTTAAAAGCTGCAAACTGAGAACATAATGTAAAGCATATTCAAAGGGTTCCAGTTCCTTAGCTGACAGGTTTGGAAAGTACAGCTTAGTTAACCTTTAACCTCCACAAATCCTGAAATACATTTCAAATATAGTCTTGATCATATATTTTAAGTTTATAGATTTGTGGTTTGCTCAAATAATAGGGTAATGTCCTGAAATGAACTGATTATTTTGATTGCAATCAGATCCTTTGTAAGGAGAAATTATAATTTGTCTGTATCATTCATTTCAGTAACTCAGAATCTAAGGAAAAAGGGAACAACCCATAAATATACACACACAGAGAAACAGATACATTTAGATATGGAATAGTTTTCCTCATTAATCCAAATGCTTTGAGAGTTGTATGACTGCCAGACAGAGGGGACAGCCAAAATAATCAGAACCAAGACCTGCATGTCAGGTTAGTAAAGAGCCCGATGACTTTCTGCTTGGAATGACAAAAATTGTAAAGAAAGGGGCTTTATAGCCCTTTTTAGTTTTTGTTGTGTAACTTTCCAAATTCTAAGGACTTGCAATGTATTGTGCAGGGGAATGCACAGATTAATGTTCTCTTCCAAAGCATTCTGGAGCTGTAAGGGGAGATTCACTGGAAAATCTAATGTTAAAATGAAGTGAATGAAACTCTTCTGAACTTCAGTAATCAGATTTTGGGAATAACAAGCATCAGGTGGTTGGATTAGTTAGAGGTTACAGCTATCAGAAAAGCAGGAAGGTTAATGGCAAAACTAGAGTGGACCATGTACTTGGAGATACCAAACAAGAGATCTGTGCTCAAAACGATATGTCAAGAACCAGACTTTGTTATAACACAGATGTTTTAAAATTCATGTCTGCAACTGTTAATCAGTTTTCATTGGTGGAAATCTGGATTTTGAAGTAATAAAAGAGTGGCTAGCAACCCCCTCCAGGTTCCAGGGGATGCTTACATAGATTATAAGATGCTAATTTTATCAATGAAATGGAAAATGTAATATAAACCAGTATGAACACAGTTATTTACCTTGAAGGAGACAGGCTAGAGCAGACCATAGATCTTATTAACCTTAATTATAAGCCCTTGGGGTGCCCTAAATTCTTAGTCCATTAAGTATAAAATGCTAATCTGCAGGGGCTGCAGACTCATCATGTGCAAAATTATTTGAAAATGCAAATGGGAGTTAAAAGGGAAACATCCATCCATGTCTGATTAGCTCCTCACTGCTGCTGTCTCGATGGATGTATCCTCCCTGGTGTCAACAGCAGCTCACTTTGCCCAAGAGCTGCTTGTTGGAGTGCTCTGGGTGGGCAGATGGAAGTGAAACTTCAGACCCTTCCTTACAAGAAATATTATAGGGCAGTGTCTTGGTGGAACTTTGCCCTGGAGGGGGTAGAAGAGACTCTGGAATCATTTAGAATCAGAATGATTTGCGTTGGAGGGAAGCATAAATATCATCTCCTTCTGACTCCCTGCAGGGACACCTTCCACTATCCCAGGTTGCTCCAAGTCCTGTTCAACTTGGCCTTGGACACTTCCATGGATGGGGAGCCCAAAATTCTCTGGGTAGTTTCTCTTCATTTACAGAACATGACTTTTTTCCTCTGTGTATCCTGCAGACCTACCTGTGTTTCAAGTGACTCGGTGCTACCTGGTTGGGTTTTACAGCTCTTCAAAAAGCAACTCATTAGTGATTTTCATTTTCCCATTATATATTTTGCTTCCTCAGTGTGTTCTGATGTAAAGTTTGCTTGTTTTAGTATTGTAAACTCAAAGTATGACATGGACAATAACTACAAAAGGAAAAAAAAAGGCACTAGAGACCTTTCTCACACTGAAGCACAGAAGTGTTGAAAAATTTTTAGTCTATTTTAGTCACAGGGTTTCCATGAAATGAATTTTATTGACTTGTGAATGCTTCCCATATGAGAAATTCTGAGATTAAGACTACTGTCATGGGCTGTTAGTTCTTAGTTTATGGAAACTGGCTCTGTTTATTGATATAAATGGATTTCAAGCTTTTTTAAATAGGAAAACATACAAATGGACTATATATCTTCACCAGTACTGACCTTATTTTGATAAAGGGTTTGAAAACCTGTTTGACAAATGCTGGTTGCCTTCTTGTTTCATTTCTGTTGCCTGTTTTGTTAAAGCGTCTTCAATAGGCAAGGATTTCTGGATAATAAATTCCTGTGATTTGATATTTCTCTGTTAAGGTGAGAAAGAAAAAAATTCCACAGTCTGAAATTAAGATTTATTTCTTATGGGACTGACAAGCTAAGATTTCCTTGGCAGATGGTTACTCTGGTACAACTAATACAAAAAAATAAACCAGGGACTGTGAATAGGAGGAATAAATTTTGTGTGAAAATAGACTGTATTGTCAGGGTTTTACAGCTGAAGAATATGTGTAATTATCCAGTGGATATTTCTTTCTTTGAGAAAATGAGAGAGAAAAATAGCACCTGTAACTTTACAGAAAATCTTTTCCAGTTGAAGAGAGTGCTGTTCAGTCTGCATTAGGAAGGACAGGAAAATTGTATCAAATAACACAACAGCTTAATGATGCTGTAATATTGGGGGTTTTTGCTGCAAATATTGATGCATTTTGCTAACTTTAGGTGTCTTTTGGATTGCTCACTGTTCTCAAACACATCCCTCTGTGGGTACAGAGACAAACAGAACAAACATCTGCAATCCTGTTGGGTGAAAGAGAAAGTTTAAGCTCCTGAAGTGTAACTCTGCTGGGGTCCCACTGTTGGAACCCCACAGCATGTTGTGCTCTCTGCTTGACCTGAGAAGTTTTCATTTTCCCCACTGGCAGAGGCTGCAACACTGATTTTGCATCACTTTTTTTTTTTTTTCTTCCCTGTGCCTTTGTGGACAGATTTTCATAATTCCCAAAGTTTGCAGGCTGTTAGCACAAATGATTTTGTCATGGAAACACGCTTCTAGATAAGCAGGCACTGAATCATTATGGTCCTTAAAGGCAATTACTTAAGTAAGTAATTAGACTAAGAGTCGCAGTACTTTCATTTCCCAATTATAATCAAAATGAGTGACTCAGTAGACATACTTTTTCTAGGAATAGTGACTATGAAGTAAGTCAGAACTTGTGGGGGATTGAAGTAGTTGGGTTTTGGCAAATATTTAGAATTAGCAGGTGTTTATTATTATATTAGAGCTGGTTTGGTAATTAATTGTGTAAATAAAAAGCAACAGCAGTGACAAAAGCCAGACTAGTAGTGAGCGGAACATTCAGAATCTCGATGCTGATTTATCACTGCGTGTTTTTGGATTCCACTAATTCTGCATGGGTGGGAAGAACGAGGTAAATCCAAAGTATGGCTGGGACAAAAGTTCTTGCATAAACTCCCCGGGATTTCCTTATTGTCTAAAGAGAGCTTGTTTCTTCTCAGCTGGGGCAGGTGTGAATGTGCCCCGACTGTTGGTTCCTCCAGCTCATCCCCCACTGGGTGTGGTTACTGCTCTGCCTTTGGGGTTCACAGGAAAAGCCTTCACCCAACACGGACTCTAAACATGAACAAGTGCTAAACTGATCAACTTGTACTTACATTTCTAATCTGGCTCTCTGATTTAAACACGCATTTTTGGGTGGTGTTTTTGTTGTTGTTGCTGACATATTTCTAGGAAACTCTTGGGTAAATCACCAAAGTGTTAGTATTTTATTAATTTCTATTGGAGGCAACTTGATTGTATTTTTTTTCCAGAGAGCAGGGGAGTGTCATTCCATTATAACCATCAAGATGTATTTTTCTGTCATACAGCAGCCTGTTATCTCCCTAAATTCTTCTGTTTAATGATCATGGGTAGTTTTTTACCAGTTACTGAGAATAAATGGGATTTTTATTTGAGTATGCTGGAAGCATCTTCCCATCAAACTTGTCTAAACTCATTTTGAAAGGAGCATTTTGGTGCCACACTGTGACTCTTCAGTGTTCTCCCACATCGAAATACGGTCTCTCTGCACTTTGTTTCCTGTAAAGAGAGAAATACTTCTGTCTTAAAGGTTTTTTTTACGCACTTCATGGAGCTGTGGTATATGTCATGCTCCAGGTCCCTGAATATGCAGAAGAGGAACTCTACAACAACCAATAATATATCTCTGTCATCTGTGTGTCTTAATTCCATTGGGAAACTAATTCCTTCTTAGTCCTTGGAGTCCAGCTTGGAGAACAGGAACCCCCAAAGTCCCTCATGAATCATGTGAGCATAGACACACTGAGTCATGAGTTCTTGCTGCTGTCCTGAAGCATTTTGGTGAGGCAGGTGAAGAAAAATAGTGGATCAGGAAAATGATTGTGTGATGGGACTCCATCAGAGTCTGAAGCTGGTGCATCTCGTGGCAAGGATTTAACCAGTAAATGGTGGCATTAAAGTGTGGGTTTGCCTTTAAGAAGTCAGAATCCTTGAGATGTCTTTGCTTTCAGAAGCTGTAATAACCCTCCAAATGTGATTTGTACTTTGAAAGCTTATTTACAGAAGACAGACCACTGCTAATGACATTTGCATGGAAATTTCCCAAATGAATATTTATAAATATGAATTCAGTGCAGTGTCGTGTATGTACTGGCATAAACATTTCTATACACAGATGTGTGGGTTTTGTTGAGCTCAGCATAGCTGACAAATCTCCCAGGGAAACACCAAACAGCTTGTTCTACATACAGATGTTCCTTTGGCATCTTATTAGAAAGACTGGAAAACATACTGTTTTACTGGCAATAAAGCAGCAATAATGTCTTAATAGAATCTGAAAGAATAACTAAGCACTTCAAATGCCTGAAATAAAGGGATAATGGAAGTAGCTTTTGGGTTTAAGCCTCAGTAATTTCGTGCTTTATAACAACTCAGGTGACTGTATATCTAATGAAACACAGTAACGTAAGAGCACACTATTGATTGAGAATTTAAACATTTGCTTGTATCTATAGTATGTCTGTGATAAACATCATTGTAATGGAAGAAACAAATCATTTAAATTATATCTCATTATGCTAAGTACAAGCCAGTAACTCACTTGCACAGAGACTTTTCTGAAACTTTGCAAAAATTTTGATGAGTTTGTTGCAAACTAATTTCCCAAATAATTTGTACCCAACAGTTTTCTTGTTTAAGTATGATCATTGAAATTGTCAGGATTATTTATCTCAAATACCCTAAGCTCTGCAGTTAGATTTCTATTGTAATTTAAAAAAAAATAAGGTTGATTTTATTGTTCTGAGTATCGTAAC
This sequence comes from Formicarius rufipectus, assembly GCA_013399695.1. Lineage (NCBI taxonomy): Eukaryota > Metazoa > Chordata > Aves > Passeriformes > Formicariidae > Formicarius > Formicarius rufipectus. Next base: position 281,798 of record VXAU01000691.1, read on the forward strand.
CTTTATGGTTTGTCTCCTAAGCATCTCTCTGTAGTGCAGGCCCTTCAAGTATTCCAAGGAAGGCAGGCAGTTTCCACCCCACTTCAAGAACAGCCAGATGGTGTTTAAAGAAAAGCTGTGAATGTGATATGAATAAGCAGCTTGATTTCCAATTTGAAGAACCAATTTTATGCTTTTTGATGTTTTGGAAATACCATGGGTTATAGTTGGGGGGTTATAGTTGGGAGCTCTATGGTCTTCTGGTCAAAATGTAAGTAACATCGCCTTCACCATAAGTGGAAGTCTGTCATCATAAGTGGAAGTCTGCCTTGAAAATTTTTATTGTAGGCATTTAAAAACTTATTGTGTTGCAATATAGACAAACGTGGGGTTTATTAATTAAGGAGTTAATGTGGCAGGAGCCCCTTTGTTTGCATCCCTTGCTCAGAGGCTGTGCTGCTGGCAGTGACACACAGGGCTCTGCGTGTCCTGACAGCGGAGCAGCCTCACCCACCACGAGTAGAGAGTTCCCATCAGCCCAGCTTCTCTGGAAGACCTTATTTTCCAGTTTAGGGACTGGGGGTGGGAGTGTGTGTGAAATAAGGCAAATTATTTTTCCACTTGTGTGTGAACTGCTGCTGTCCCTCACCCCAAACCCCCACAGCAGGAGCAGTGAGGTGCTCTCTTCTGCCCGGGGTGGTGGTGAGGTCATGAGTCACACTGGGTTAATGTGCCTGGTAGAGGTTTGAAGAGATAATTACTGCCTTTTTTGCTCACAGTTTCTGTAGTAGAACAGCATAGACACGAAAAAGTTTGGGAACGAGGATTTAGCAACCGTTAGTCTGTATAAAGACTGTTTTCAAGCTTTTAAGAGGTTTTTGACTTTCTTTCTGAACTTTCACAAGGTAAACAGCAATCTGGCAGCTGAGGTGATGTCGTGCCTCGACCATTCCAAGTCATTTTGTCACTGAGAGGTGTGACACACAGATGAGGAGTCCATGGAAAAGATGTCAATGTACTTTGAGCAGTATCTTCTCCATAAAGTTCAGTAACCAGGGTGTGACCTTCATTTTCAAAGACTGGAATGACAGCAAATAGGTTCGTCCTTCATTTCACTCTTCCTTATGAGAATAAACATTCCTAAACCTACAAACAGACACTGTGATTCTTCATGAAATTTAAATGTTGAGGTCCAGGAGGGTTGGTGGGGAGAACCTGTGTTGAGGCAGCAGGACTGGGGGCAGTTCCTGGGGGGGTCCTTCAGGTCATGGCGCTCTGGCAATATACAGTGCCAGAGTAGCAATGCTAACTTTGTAAGGATAACAGAATTTAATCAAGCTCAGCTGTTCTGGATGACTGAGGAACAATTTAAGAAGTTATAATACAAAACCAGTAAGAGCACACTTCAGTGTTTCACTGTGAAATGGTTCTGCACTGGCAAACTGTTTCATATAATTGCTGTGATATTTTCTGCCATGACAAGCATGGAATCGTTTGTCAAATGTTTGAAAAATAACAATATGAAGTCTTTTGTAGTTAAATTGTAGGGGGAAGATAATTGAGAATTTTTTTTCCCTGTAAATTGTTCCTCCTCCTTTTGAATGAAGAAGTATTTAGTTTTAAAATCAGCATTTTTTGGCATACTTAACTACTTTTCCATTCTTTGAATCTGTTTTCTACAAACTGATTCCCTGAAAGTTGGTTTGTTTATTACTCATACTTGATGAATCACACTGTGATACATCATTTTGGGTTTTTCTCATAATATAACATTTCAAGTAGTTGGTGAAAAACAGTGGAATTGTTTTACTGAAGATAACAGACAGAAGATAATGGCACAGTTATCCTAGATGGGATTTACTGAAGGAGAACCATCTTGTAAATAAGAATCAATATATTCAAGCAATAAACTATAATGTTTAATAGTACATGAATAAAGCAGTAGTTGTCATCCTAAGAGGGTATTTCAGCTGTAGAGTTAGAATGAAGTTATATTTTGAGTTACAAACTGAGCTAGAGATAGTAGACTTCAGTGTTCCAATTTTCTCCAGGAGGAAAAGTCTATTCTGCTTTTTCTTATTTCACGGAAGTTCTTTCACTCATCTGATTTTCGGGAGCTGCCCAGGACATTGTGGATTAGAGCCAGAAAGACTACACCTCAGTGTGAGCCTGAAAAATTAACCAAGACTGGATTTGTGTGTCAGGATTCACTCTGAATGGAAAGTTAAGCTGAAAAGGAGTTGGGGTCAGTAGATGTTGCAGGCCAGTTCTTTAAACATGTAGAATTAACAGTGGCTTCTGAACAGAAAATGTAGAATTGCTGCAAAAGAACTGCAGGAGAGCAGCTTTACAGCTGTGAGACCATCTAATATATATTTATAGTATACATTATGGATAATTTGTTTATTATATATGTCTTTCTATGCAACCAATGTCACTGAAAGGATGTAGCAGAGCATGATGGTCTGATATTTAAAAAAGGAGGAGATGGGGGAATTTATTGTGTACAGCAACCCCAATAACTGACTGGCTCCAGGTGACACACGTTAGTTTTGTGTCAGTCACCTCTACTGACTGGCCAAAAACTGCTGTGGGGCCAGATTGTAGCCACCAAACCCCACCCCAAGCCCTAAAAAATAAAATAAAAAAAAATTAAAGATTTAAAAGAATGTAAAAGTAATGCCTGGACAAAGCCACTCCTGAACACAACCAAGTGACTCCATCAGCAATTCCTGCTGGACACGGATGGAAGAAGTTGTTGTTGAAGACACCCCTTTTGGAGCTACAAGCTCTTCAGGTAGGAGTCTTTATCTTAAAATGTAGAGAAGAGGGTTTGAGTTTTTTCCTGATATTAATGAGCAATTGAAAAGTTTACAAAGTAGTAAATGCTTTGTTTTCTTTATATTAAGAAAGCAGAAAGGAAATGAGCAATTTCATTAGAATTTCTCAGCATTGATGCATTTGGATGAACGTGGCATGACTTCATTTGAATATCTGAATGTTAATTGCATTGACATTGTTATTAATGCAATTAACTTAGCTATTCCTGACTATGGCTAATCAACTGCAGTAGTGTGGCATGAAATTTTATAGAGCTGCAGTCACATGGCAATGGTCAGATTGCTCTCTATTACAGAAGACAACAGGGATTTCTTTATGAATATTAATTTTAATTAGTACATATTTGTTGAGAAGTAATTCAGCAATCATCCTCAATAATATGAGATCTTGCTTATAATCTGTCTGTATATGTACACACAACTCTTTGTAGGCAGAAGGGTTTATTAGAGAAATAAATTAATGTTTTAAGTATTGGTTTTGAAAAATAATTTACCTTTTACCCATTACAGAGTTGTTGGTCTATCTTAACACACTGAAAATCTAATTTTCTTTTTTTAAAAAAATATTAATTATTCCTCTTAGCCAAAAAGGACTACATCATTAACCCCAAAGGAATGGTAATAAACAAAAATAATTTAAAAGCTTTATTAAGTTCAATTAATTGGTTGTAGCAGACTAATTTTGTCATGCTTGGCTAGACAGTGTATTGTAAGTAATTTTGATGATCTCCAATTGAGTTGGGCAAACAAGCCTGCACACTACAGCAAAAATTGAATTGTCTTGATAATTACAGAAACCATTGGCCTGTTTGGTATTTGTGATAAATGGGTTAATTAGCTACTTTTCATTACATCTAGACTTTTGGTGCAGTCCAACAGTGGTAATTTATTTTGCTGTGTAAACTAGTATAGTCAAAATTCTATTGTTGTGATTTGTTCAAGATAAAAATCTGGAGAGCTACTTGATTTAATAGCAGATGAGTATGTCTGGGCATGGAGTTTTCATTATTTGCACTTTATGTAACTTATGGAAGTGTTTTATGTCAGTGATTTTTTTTCAGTCATTCCCCTACCAGTAAAAGCCAGCTTGTCTCATTCCAGAGGGCCCATCAAAATCACCCCTAAGAGAAATTACAGACTGGGTTTGTATCTTTTAACTAGGAAGCGTACGCATGGGAGGGAGGAGTTCTAGGAAGCAATATATAACATATCACTGGTGGGTGAAAGGTTTTAGCTGAGGGTTATTAGTAAGAAGTTCTGTAAAATTGTAGGTGAATTTCTGGTTTGATGTTGTTGAGCCTGAGTTGATTTGCAGAGCTCTGAAGCAGGTCACAAAATCCAAGCACAGTCATTCAGGCTCAGAGGAAGGTACTGGGTCGATGCAATGTTTTGGTGTTGGTTTTGGTTTCATTGCAGGCCTCTCTAGAAATTTCCTTACTCTCTTTCCAAGAGGTTATTCTATTTTCCAAGTCAGCATCTGCTGCTGCACCAACAAGCCACTTTGTTTGGGTCTGCTCACAGAAATCTGGAGCTCTGGTTTTGAGAGAAGTGTCTGGCTGGGAAGTACTTATATGACATTTCCCCCTTCCTTTGCCAGTTGTAACTGAACTCTGATGCAGTAGGAGCTCGTGCTATATACTTTCTAGGGAATTTATTTTTATGTTATTATTTTAAATTCTCATATCACTATATGGTGAAACTACTGCTTGTCCATGTTACACTAATTTTGGCATAATGTTGTTTTGTACATTTTCCTTTTCAGTGTTGACTTCTGGCTTCCTATTCATCTTCCATGCTGGTTTTTATCTGACTTACTGGTGTAATCCATTCCATTGCCATCTCTTCCTTCAACAACATGAAATTAATAATTGTTTTCTCCTTGTGATGTTTTTCGTGACTCCAAAATGCACTAGAATACAACAATTGATGTGTTTTCTGCTTTGTTTTGAAGATAAGAAAAATTGAAACAGAGCACTTTTTGGGTGCATTTTAAAATAAGAATGCAAAATTGTCATTGTAGAAACTTTCATTTTCCTTTCTTTTGGTGTTTGGTTTGGCTTGTTGTCATTTGTACAAACTGACAAAGTATTTTGAACAGTCAGTAAACAGCTCTTCCTCTGCCTCATAAATAATTTGAAATATATAAATGATTTATTCAAATTATAGTTCATTAGAAGTCTAATAATTAATCATAGTGTTTAAAAGTCATCTTGTGTTTGCCAAAATATTATTTTGATCAATCATTTTGTTTAATATTTGTTTGACTGTACCGGGCCATTAGGGATGTCACATGAATTTTAATTTGTTAGCTTGATGTCATCGTAATGATTGCTCAGTAATGAATGGTGATCCTCGTCTTAGCAAAATGGTTTGAAAGTTGAGATAATTTGTCTTTCCTGCAACATATTTTTGATATGAAACCAAAAAGTTTTGTTTAGTTTTTTTTTTTTTTTAGAGCTTTTCAAATATTTACTCCAAGATGTTCCTTTTGATGATTTTTCTCAGTTTTGGATTTTTTTTGCTTGTTTGTTTGTTTTCTTTTTCAGCATCTCCTTTTGATAGCAGTTCATGACAACAGAGAGGAATCTAAAAAGTAGCAGAAAATGGAGAGCAAAAAGAAAACATCAGAAATTAAAAAAAAAATTTGATTGATTTAGAGGAAAATCTAGTAATTATTTCTTTCCTGGATTCTCTTGTCAGTATGTGAGGTTGTGTTTCCATCCTTTGGTTTTGATCCAGCCCAGCTCTGCCAAAGGACAGTCAGAAGGTGAATTTTTCTGCTGTAGCAATTCTGGTGTCACTTGGATCCTGCTAGAGTGTGCAGCACTGTGGTGTTTTAGCTCAGTGTTGGGCTCAGACAGCTCTTCAGCATGAGCAGGAGCTTTTATCAGGGCAATACTTCTTGAGCATGTCAGGAAATGAAGAAAATCTCTCTGTTAGATTCCCACGGTGAGACTGGAGAATTGAGGAGCAGAAGGGATGGGACGGGCATTTGTGGCCACCTGCTTAGAGCCTCTGCTGCTCACACGTGGGTTGGTGAGAGGTTGATTAAATCTCTATCCTTGGAGGTACTCAGAGGTCTGAACAGTGTGAGTGATCTCAGCAGCACGTCTCCTTTCATCTGATGTGTTAGTTAACATGTTTGCAGACCATACTCTTCCTCCCTCCATTGTGTTCTTTCCCCATCTTCGTAGTCCAGCTCAATTTGAAGTTCTCATTAGCAAGAACTTCCACTGACTGAAATTAGAGAGTACAGAGCAGAGTCTTTGAAGTGTCATGAACTTTGGAGCTCAAACACCAATTAACAGACTGGCGGACATCAGGCAAATACTTTGCAAATTGTTATCAAATGATGTGTCCTAACCTGGTGCAATCGCTTGACCTGGAGGGGTTGCTGAGCTGTGGGACATCCCTGACTGTTATTTTGGATGATGCAAGAGAGGCAGCCTGTTGGCTCTTCCTCCTCTGCCCAGCACGTGGAAATGTGTGCTGGTAGGAGCTATGTATGGAAACAGCAGCACATGCATATGTAAAAATAGTGTTGTGTACAAAAGCAACGTTTCCAGGCATATCATTGTCCACAAAAAAAAGTGGGAGGAGGAACCCCCAAAAACTAGTAGAGCACTTAGCTGAGCACAGCAATTAGACAGGCAGCAATGTGGAGAGGTTTATCTCAGGAGGAAGACAGTGATGAGGGGCTTACTAAAGAAAAAGAAATGGCTCAGGAATTCCTGAACAGCAATTAATTCTTCATCTTGCACATAGTGAAATGTTTTCTTCGCAGAGGTTAAGGTTGTGTTGTGGTTGATCTAACAACTTCCCACTAAGACAAGTGTCCCTCTCTGCCTTCCCCTCTGTTATTCCTCCTCTGCTGCTGCCTCTCCGTTTCTGCCTCACCTTTGCACTGACTCTGCTGTTTGTCAGACCCTTCACAAAACCAGCTCAGGTGCAACATAACCACATCTTTTTTTCCTTGTTAGTTTTCCTGGATAAATGAACTGAATCGGGTCACAAGGGAAGAGCTGAAGTTTTGTTAATAATGAGCAAAAACTTCCATTTCAGTGCAACCTGTTCTGATTCTGGCTTTAATTGAGCTGTACCCCGAGATGTCAGGTAAGATTAAGTCTGTTCCTGTTTCTTGCTTGTAGCTGACCTCCACTTTTGATCCATTCTCCTTGGAACAGGGCCTGTTTCTCGCTGGGAGTTGTCTGGCACAGGCTGTGAGCATTCATCTACTACAAATGACTGATTTCAGCAGCGAGTGCAGAAAGTTTAGCCTTATACTTGCAGTTGACAGCAAAATGAAATCAACATTTTATGGGGTTTGGGGTTTTTTAATGAGAATTTTATTTTGAGATAATTAGGTAGAAATACATAACCTTTTCTCCCTTTGCCCAGAAACCTGTGTGTTCAATAAGTTTAATGGCATTTTTGAAAGTGATAGTATTTCCAGAAACTGATTCTCTGAGAAATCTAATTACTTCTTCCTCTGTTTCAACTTTGGAAGGATTATTCAAATATTTTATAGTCCTAACTGCACAGAGCACTTTAATCCTGTTGTTTGTAGATTGTCATTCTCCTGCTTTCTTTTTGCTTCAGTCTCCCATTAGACACTGCAGGCACATCCTGGTAATCTCAAATTCCAGCAAAGTGCTATCTGGCAATCAATGCCTGCCTACCCCTCTGTTTACTTTTCCACTCCTTGCATATTTTAAAAGAAAAGAACTAGACTCACAATCTTCTGTGTAGCACAGTAAAAACTATGACTTTAGAAAACATATATATAATTATATATATGTCCTCAGCTTCTTAGTCCTTCTTAGTCCTCAGCTTCATGATGCCATCTCTTCTCTTAGTCCTTTATCAGCCTTCTGAGAACTCCAAAGGATTCACCTGTTTGCTTTCAGATGGGGACTGTGCCCTGGAGAAAGTATTAACTGAGTCAAATAAGATTCTAATCTTTCATCTGACAGGGGGAAGGATATGAACATATATCACAAAGTACCAGGTCCTAAGTGACAGCTTCTGAATTTCTGTGTAATATGCTAAAGTGCCAGGAACTTGCAAGAGCAATAAGTCTCTGCTACTGGCTCCCAGACCTCTCCAAGAAAGGCAAGGGTTGTATTTGCAAGTTGAAAACCAGCTCTTACCCTGCCTGGTGGAGGCACTGGAGCCAGTTTGTACATAACCATGGATCACAGACAAGTTTGGGTTGGAGGAGACCTTTAAAGGTCACCTAGTCCCACCCTTGACACGGGCAGGGGCACCTTTCACTATCCCAGGTCGCTCCAAGCCCTGACCAACATGGCTTGAACACTTCCAGGGAAGTGCCATGCCAGGGCCTCACCACTTCTTCCTTATATCTAACCTAAATCAACCTTGTTTTAGGTTTTAAACTTGTCCTATCACAACAGACCCTGCTAAAAAATTTGTCACTGTCTTTCTTATAAGCCCCTTTTTAAGTACTTGTAGTTATTGTACATGTGAATATTCAGCAATCAGTTTATTTGGCAATACTAGTCATTTCATGTCAGTCTTTTGGTCAATTTTTCACAAGACTTGCAAGGAGATTTCTATTTCTCCAAATGTTATTTACCCCTGGGCAATTACTGATTTTCAAAACTAGAATGTTGTGGGTACATAAACACTTATATTTATGCATTATGTATGTACATTACATGTATTTTAGTGCAAGAAAACATGGCTCCTGTTTCTAAGGACCCTAAACAAGTGAAAAGAAAGTCATGAAGGCATAGGTGCATAATCTTTGCTGTGAAAGATCCCTTTTTTCTTTACAGAGGAAGTGCCACAGTCTGTTAATGCCGCCAGCACATCCTGCACAGGTGGCAGAACATTTTCCTCCCCACTAAAATTTAATCCTTTTGGTTGCTGCCAGTCCCACCAAACAACTCATTTTATTGTCACCAGCTCTGCTGATCTGGTGCAGACAGTACTTCACCTGGAATTTACACAATAAAGTAAGAAGAAAAAAGAGGTTTGGACAAAGAAAACTTTTGGCATTTTGTAAGGAAAGGGAGGTGAGGTCCGTAGGAGTCACGTTGCTCTGTTACTCAGAGCTGTTCTGAGCTTCAGGAATCAGAAGGGTGTATTTGCTGTTCAGAGTCATCATTTGCTCTTGCTGTGGAACTAATTTTCCAGGAGTAAGTGCTTTCTTTGGTTGGAAAGGGACATTTGCTCTGTAGCACCACATGATTACTTCTATTTATAACACAATTGCGATTAACTGAAGCCTTTTTTGCACCGTCATAGCTTACTGTATCATTATACATAATTTCCTGGGGTTTTTACCTGTTTTCCTAGACCAAATTAAGCAAATCAAATTAAGGAGATAAACCCTCATTTCCTCTCACTCAACCTTTGAAATTTGTTGGCAGTGGGCTAAATGCCACTTTAGCTGTTCTAATTTGCTTCTGTATTTCTTAACTCAACTTCTTCAGAAGCAAAATGATCTGGGAGTTAATAGGACTGCACTTTTTATAGTTCCACTCTTCAGCAGCTGCACTTCATAGCACGGTGTGTCAAAAATTCACTTATTTCTGTGTGTGCTTCAGAAAATAACTGTTTGAAGCCCACTGTGCGTTCCCAACTTTGTGAACTCCAAACTCTCCCGTTCCCTGACCAATAAACCAGCCTGTTTTTCCAGTCCCACAGATCTGTTTCACAAGTACATCCCTGGGTGAGAAGCGTTCCCAGGCAGCTCTGCTGACAGGAGAAAAGGCTGCCAGAGCACATTTTAGGAGTGGGGAGCTGTTGCCACCTGCATTGTTTGGAGATTCAAGAAGAGAACAGACTGGTGAGTTGACGTGTTACTGGGGGTGCCCGATTGCCGTCTGCCACGCACACCTCGTGTGGCAATTGCCAGCAGGGATGAGGTCTCCAAATAGATTTGCAGCTGGCATGTCCTTTTTACAGGAATTCACAACAGTTCCTTTCAAGGAAACATCAGAAAATTTTATTTGGTGTTCTCTTATAAGGTGTGAATCAAACATCGGTAAATGTGTGATCAGTGTGAGTTTTTTGTTATCTAAACCCTGCACGTTCCAGGGAATCTTCTTTGCTGTGGAATTTGTTCTTCCAATGAACCCCTTTCCTGGTTCAAAGGAACTTACCAAATTAAGTAGGTAAGTTGTTCTTCAAGTAGCAAAGAGGAAAGGTGGTTGTTTTCATCCATACTGAGAGAGTTGCAGTGAATGGACACATTTCTACAAACCAGCCAATCTGACATCCTCTGTTGTAGCTCCTACCAACCTGTGCTTTTCATGGGTGGAAGAAACAAAACATTAAAAAAGCCTTTTTCTACTGTTTCACTTGACTTTCATGCATGGATTAACACATCTGGTGTTAACAAAATAATTAAATTTCCTTTGTTCATCTTTTCTTCTTGCCTCTTAGTAAAGTATAGGCATATTACCTTGAACATCCAACCTGCCAGACAATGGAGATTTCATTGACTTTTTTTTTTCCTTAAATGTTAGAAGTACCATGCTTTGAACAAGAAGAAAATGCTCTTACATAAAAAAATGGGGTTATTATTTCATGATTCTGGTTGCACTTTTGATCCCATAAAGCATGAATGTAGAAAGATGTGATAGACAGTATTCTGCATACATTTCTGATCATCATGTATTTTTCAACTGTTATAAAGATGCTGTGTAAAACAACTTTTGCCTAAATGTTCCACGAGACTGTTGAAGCCCATAAATTCATGGAAACTTAAGTTCAGTGGAGTTATGCTTGTTAAAAATATAATATTTTCCCATCAGATGAAGCAGCTGTGAGAGTTGTAGCACTGAATATTCTACCTGTGATCAATGTTAAAAGAAGGGATTAATGTTTATCTTTCATTCTGCTCTGCTTAGCATAGTTCATTATCTATCAGAATAGAATATGTCTCTTATTTGACATTTTCAGTGTTTTATGTTGTGACGTGGTGTCTGTTTTCCTTTTTTTCATTGCTTACCTGGGCTACAAATTGATGGGGAGAATTTTAGAATGGACTGTGTTTAAATTACTTTATGCCATAAGGGTAGGTAGGTTTATAAACCCCAAACTGTGGCTTGCTAACTTTCACAGCATTTCTGGTGGGGAAGGTGGGTTACTGCAATAAATCCTTCACCTCAAATCACACAGTGTGAATATAATTCCCTGGTGGTTGGGAAGGTGACAATATGAGAAAGCTCCAGGGATGGCAGTGGCCTTGTTTTTGTGGCACTTGGTGATATATGGGTTTCATGTAGGGTAGAAAGAATTAAGGGTGTTTTTTGTCATTTTTACATTTAAAGGAGAAGTTGTAATGCTGCCACACATTTATTTCTACTTTGGTTGCTTCAATGACACACATCAGAGGATCAAAATATGTTTCAACCTTTCATTAGGACAGAAAGTGGTTTATAGGAGACAAGCATCTAGCCCAAAATTAGGATATAGTCTATATATGATTACTGTTTTAGTTCCTTCAGTGTCCCTATTTGCTTTTAAAGCTGGTTAAACTCATCTCTCCACCCGTGGTTCTTCGCTGGGATTTTGTATGAACACAGAGCTTTGAAGCTGTCCCTGTGATTCTTAATTTTTATTTCTTTTTTTTTTTTATTTTCCTGTGGGCTGTAGGGCACAGTAGACTTTTGTGATAATAATGGGCCTAATTGAGATGAAATTTAATGGTTTTTCTCACACACTTTGTCATTTGGCCAGGGGCACATTTTATTGTCATCTCTTCTCTGTGGTTGTTGTGTTACTTGGTCCTAATTATAATTAAATGTTTCAAGGATAGGTGAATAACCCCCACACACACCCTTTTTTTTTTTTTTTTTTCCTGTTTTGATGCCCAAGTCCCTTTTTGTTTGTTTGTGTTTTGGTTTTAGTGTTGGGGTTCTTTTGTTTGATTGGTTTTTTTTTCCCCCCTTCTTTCTCCACCATTATAAAAAGTTTAACTCCATGCTGCTTGCTATCATCTGGAACAAAATATTTCTATTTACAAACGTTTTTCACTCATTCAGTTCATGGCTAAACAATTTGCATACAGCTCATCCAACCTGTTAATCATATTTGATCAATGTTAAAAGACAGTTTAGGCAATCAAGGAATGAATGCCATAAATATCTCTCATTGGCAACTCCTCTTACACGCCCTTATACCAAAGAAGGAAAACTTTCATTTTTAAAGTGGTCAACCATGCCTGTATGATCTCTAAGACACTAAAGTTTGTCCCATGTTACTAATTCTGATTATTTGTGTGACAGTGTAGAGTAAGTTTAGAGGGGATAATACCTCCTAAAGGGTACACTTACTTTTTAACCCAGCAACTGAATGCATCTTGTGCAGTCAATCCTGGTTTTCTTGTAATTATGTTGTCTGTGCAGTGGAATGGTTGAATACAAAATGTGTTGTGGCTGGTTCACAGTAAAAAATGAGTTCTCTGGTGAATACTGTAATATTAAAAAGCAGCTACTGAATTCAGGAGAAGAGAAGGAGTTGCTAAGATGCACGTTTTTCAAGTGTTACTGAGGTGTAGTCATTAGGAGCAGTTTTTAGTTCCAGAACCAGGCATTCATTGTGGACAGCAACGCCATTCTGCCTTTAAAGAAGATTACTAAACATATTAAGGATTAAACTTGTCTATGGGCCTATGCAGGAGAAAATATTAAGTCCAGGGACAGTTTATAGACTGACATTTAATGAAAAAATTAGTGAAGGCTTAGCTGTGCTGACAGGAGACATAAAGATATACATTATATCATATAATATATCATATACAGGTATAATGATTACACCTTTGAGTAGTCTTGAATAACTAAATAAGCTCCCCATGCCAAACAACTGGGAGGGGCATGGTGGGTGGGCTGTGTCACTGCTGTTTGGACCTACTCAAACCTGGCTTGGGCAGGAGGCAAAGCAAGGTGGGGGAATACGGTCAGGGAAAAGGTGCTGAATTTCAAACCACAACTTGGCTTTCTGTGTTACTTGTAGTTTACAGCTTTTCTGAGGACGAAAATGCTTCAGTCAAATTCTCTGAGGCCATGTGACTTTACCCTGGGATATCCTAAAAGGGTGTTACCTGTTGCTACCCTGTGTACAAGGACTGCCTTTTAACACCTCCGAACAAAGCAGCTCTCCCCAGCTTCTGTCAAACTCAGGCAGTGTTAGCTGATGTTCTATGTTTTTATTTCCTAGCCCTTAGTTAAGTTTCCCAGCTCTTCAGGCCTTTGATAACTTCTTCCTCTGATGACAGCAGTGGTGATAATGGCAATGATAGTTTTAGGTCGGGCTTTATGCTTAGCCTTACCTCCAGTAATATAATCTATGTATGAGTAGTACACAGGCATCAATACCTTTGTTGTTCTTGAGAGCAATTTTAAGTTCAGAGATCCTTTTCCCTCTCCTTTTCCTTTCCTCTTGTTTCTGTATCAACAGCCTAAATAGAGCTGGCAAATCATGCTGTGTGAGCAAATGTGATAATCCAGCTCGCTTTCTTTCAGCTGTTTTCCTGGCATCCAGATGGATTACTGAAAGTTTAATTTAGGCAATACAGTGAAAACTGGAAGTGAAAGCAATCTTGGAGGGAGAATCTCCTGAAGCAAGAGGTGTCACTTCTGACAGGAGCTCAGATCTACACTGTGAGCAAGAGTTTGGTTTACATGCACAGTTTTGTAAGAAAAAAAACCTGCAGGTACTTCTGGGCAACATTGCCAGGAGACAATAGCTACCTATAAGTATGTTTAAATGTAAAATAATTAGAATTTAACTCCTCTGGAGCCAAATTTTCAGGTTAGATACAGGCATCTTCAGACTAAAAGCACTTTTTTTTTTTTTTTTCCTCACTTGGGATCTTCCACAAGTGGAGCTTTGGTTTTAATTCACCACCCTGCGTGTCAAGTTTGTTTGCAGCTGTGTGTCCTTAAATCTGAACATGGGCTTTCCATACTTCCAAAGTGCAGTTTGCTTGGCTCGAAGTTTGGCTTCAAAGTAGAAGATCCTGCCTGAGGCAGAAGGGTTAGATCTCAAAAGGTCCCTTCCAGCCCAACTCACTCTGGGGCTCAGTGATGGATCTGCTATGGAGATCCCAGGATTTATCCCAGTTCCTTTTTGCAGTGCCATCTGGTGTCAACTAAAAGAATAGTTAACCTTATTTTCCAAATATTCGTTTACAGTGGTGAGTTGGTACTAAAATTCGAGCCAGCTTGGATATGCCATATATTTCTGAACTTCAGCACTAATATCATTTGAGTTTTCTGCCTGGAGAGCCTGGCCCTAATTTTTTGTGGTCTCAAAGAAATTTGTTCTTTTGAAGTCAATAAAAACTAAACCAAAATACATAGAGGTTTTTTGCTGACGATGGAGATCTTGATTTTGCTGTATTCTGAATCTAACAGATGGTATTTTAGAGGGCAAAAGGACTTGCTGCCTGTGCAAAAACTTGATCTTTCAAGTGCAACTCTCACTTGAGGTTACCGTAAAAACTTACTAAGCAGATAATTCTAATTGAAATGATTGACCCAATCCTTTGTATCTTTCAGTTTATCCTTAATGTATCCATCAAGCTGTACCTCAGAAAATACCTAATTCAGAAACACCAGCACTTGCAAGACATCTACCTTGATTCCTAATACTTTTGAAATTGTTATTTGGAGTAATTTTCTTAACTTAAAATGTGTTTTGTTTTTTGTTTTGGTTTTTTTGTTTGTTTTGGTTTTGTTGGTTTTTTTTTTTGTTGCTGTTGTGTTTTTTGTTGTTTTTGTTTTTAATTAGCCAGAAATAAAAGAAATAGCACCCAAATCTTGGACCATTTTCAGAGATTTAAGCATCAACAATAACTGTTTAATTTGGCTTCTCTGGGCTCAGTCTAGAGTTTATCCATCAGAGTCAAACACAGATGTTTGCATTCTAGGCTGAAACGGGATCAGAACCTATTCCTGCTTAATTTTTTTTGGCCTGTCTTTATATCATTAATAATTACCAAGATGAATAACTAATGGAGCTAAGGAGAGCTGTATGGCTGGCTCTGTCTGCTCCTAGGACAGCCACAGCTGCTGCACAGACATTGATCTTTTCACCACCACCTGAACCCTCCTCAGAGCTGCCTTGAAGTCTTCCTTCTGTGTGGAGTTTGTCACTGTGTGACTTGACTTGCTGTAAAAGGTTTCCTTGAGGTCAGATTTGGAATTCGTGGAAAGAAAGATGAAAAAGGCCACGTGTCTGCCAAGCTCAGTGTAATAATGATGATGATAACAGTGAATTCACCTGCTAGGCTACCCAGAGAGAGTTTTAGCTGGGCCTTGGGCTTTAAATTCTCTTGACTAGGCTTACAAAAGCTGTAGATACCCTAAAGAGCAGGTGGGTGAAGTAACTGACTCCCAGGAAGGTCTAGTAGAGAAAAGAAAAAAATACTGTCTCCATCATCCATCTCTGGAAAATATGGAAAACTTGACCCTTCCCTGCATCTTTGTTGGCTCCCCTCACTTTTTGTACTGAGGAAACATCTTTAAGCATTCTAAGATTTGGGAATTTTGAGAATGTTAATTTTCACCACATACCACACCCTTTTTGTAATGTAAGGTTGCAGAAACAGCAAAAATAGAGTAGAACCAAATCTGCAACTGTAATCACATCCAGTTATGCGTTTGATGTGATGTAGACAAGCATTTCATGTTTGTTATTGCTGTCTACAAATTGCTTCTTTCGAACATCTTCTCTTTGCCAACAGATGGCAGCAGAGGATTGAGAGGGAACTTTGCTTTATTTTGTTAGAACAAATAATTATCTGCCAAGGAGCAATCAAATATCACTGAAGGCATGTTTTCTTCATCTCAGCGCTATGAGATAAATTTTTAAAGACGCTTTTTAGTGATCAGACAACACAAGAAAAATAAAACTTGTGATTATTCTTCAAGGTTGTTTTTAAGCTCCTCTATCTGATAATGTGAATGTTTCAGACTGAAATTCTTCCTAATGTAATACGTTAAGGAACACTGACATTATCGTCAGCAGGCACAAAGAATGAGAGAATCAGACTCCTTGTTGTTTTCCCCCTAAAATCTGTGTTTTAGACAAGCTTATGGCACATGACAATTTCCATGGTATTTCCCAACAGAATGGCCCAGATTCACAAATGCTTCAGGAATGTTGGCTTCCTACATAAACTGCCCAGCCTATTTTTCCATCCAGCGTGGATGCTCAGGAGAGGAGTTTGCAGTAGGCAGTACTTTGGGGTGGAGTGCCACAGGAGTGGCTGGTAAGAAACAAGAGATGCACAGATGAAATCACAGATGGTTTGGGTTGGAAGGGACATTAACCCTCATCTGGTTCCAACTCCCCTGCCCTGGGCAGGGACACCTCCCACCAGCCCAGGTTGCTCCAAGAGCCCTGTCTAACCTGACCTTGGGCACTTCCAGAGGTGGGGCAGCCACAGTTTCTCTGGGCAACCCATGAAAGTACCCCAACACCCTTACAGAAAAGGATTGCTTCCTAATATCCCATCTAACTCTGCTCTCTGTCAGTGGGAAGCCATTCCCACTTGTTCTATCACTCCATGCCCTTGTTAAAAGGCATCATCCTCTCCAGCTCTTCTGTAGCCCCTTTGAGGAGGGACTACAATAAGATCACCCCAAGCTTTCTCTTCTCCTGGCTGAACAATCCCAAATCCTTCTGCTTTCCAGAAATTAGGTGCTTGCTTTCTCTCATGGAATTACCTTCACCGTGTGGGCGACCTTTAAGGAGAGACTTAAGGGGCAGCACAAGTGACCACAGTCTGAAGTTGTAGGTGACTTCCAGGTTGGGGATCTTCATGTCAGGTCAGCTGAGCTGTGCACCTCCTACACTGCCTGGCTTGGAGCCAGTGCCATCCTGGTGTGGTTGTACCCCTTCCAAACAAAATCTGGAGTTTCTGTAAAATAATCTTATTCCAGGTGACCATACAAATTTGGACTTTTGGGCAGCTAGGGATCACTGCAGGGCTGGGACATGGTTCATGTTTGTCCATATCCCATGCAAGGCTACACTGTGCTTTGCTTTCAGAACACAGGGGTAGGTGGTGATGGTTCCAGATGGGTCTTAAGTGATTGCCAAGTTCAGCAGTTGCCAAGCTGGCTTGGGCTGGTGGAGACACTAATTAAAACTGCTTTTACTATTTCTCTGGACAGTGTCTCTTTCCATTTCCCTCCCCTATTTTAATCCCTCCATACCCAGTGTCTGCCTGCCTTTTCACTCTCCCTAGTCTTTTCATGCTGCCTCTTGGCCTCACATTCTGCTTCTCACCTGATTCTGCTGTGTCTCTGCCAGACTCCCAGCACTACAAGGAGTCACTAGCAATGCTAGAGTGATGGTGTACTTGCATCTCCAGTTTTCTTTCTCATCCTTACAGCTGCCAGCTCCCAGGAAGGGCAGATCTTGCAAGGAAGCAGCAAATCGTGGTGGTGCTTGCTGCCTTGTGCAGTGTACCAGCTGAACCAGTGCTGCATCTGCTGATTCTCCTGGGCAAATTCCCAGGAGGAGAGATTTAAGTTCAGTGTTAAATCAGTTAGAGGCACACCCATTCACGGATTCTCCCTCCTTGGAAAATGCCCAAGCCCAAATTTTAAAGGTACTGTGACACTGATAAAAGAAACATAATATATTGCTGAGGTGAAAAGTAGAGTACAAAAGCAATGAGAATATCTGCTTGGGTGACAGAATTCAGTTCTGCTCTATTCCAAGGTCCTTTGCTGACTAACCTGACTTGCTGTGATTGAAGTGCCAAAGTGTGAGAGTGACACAGGTAACACAGCTGTCTTTGGGGAGCTGAGTGTTGCAGCACAGACTGGAATACAAGAGTGGTGTAGCTCAGTTAATCTCTATATTATGAGAATTCTATTGAAGCTTTGCTTTTCAGATAATGGAACGTTACTTACATGTCTTCCATACGGAGATTATTCTCTCTGCAGTTCAATAGAGAGCTGAAAGAACAATATACATTTTATTAATTTTCTTAGTGTTTCCCAGTAGCCACTATAGAACCAGGTTAATTGGCCCTAATCTGAATGTTAGCATTGCCATCATTATTGTGCTTGACAGGGAGCGAGGACTACTGACTAAAGCATTGATAAATTGAATAAATTGATATAAGTCATATTTAATTTCCTTATTTGTTATTTACTGTAGTGAAATATGTCAGTCTGGATTTGTGCTGTTATGTCTGCAAATTGCTCTGGATTTTTTTTGTTATACAATGTATCTTCCTTTGGAAAGGCACATCTTTACATGTGAAAATTGTGTTGCTGTCTAAGCAGGTATGTTTTGTAATAGTGCAGTTATTAAATATGATGTTTCAGTCTTGCTATTTTGAACATGTGGGTTTTTTCAGAGCTACAGAAGGCACTGGGTTTTGTTCACCTTAAACAGAGCTGGTCCTGCAGGAGAGGAAGGGATGGGAATGTCCCAGTGAGTCACTGAGTTGATATCAGCAGTTCCAGAGTTTTTGATTGTAGTGTGAAGGTTTATGAGAGAAGTCTCTGTTTGCTCACGGAATGCCATTCTCTCTGTAAATGTGTACTCCAGGAATTTCTCAGTTTGTGAGAACGTTGCCATAAATACACAGGGGACAAAGTTCTGATCGTATTGTGCTGATGGATTTGTTGTTCCATGAGGTCATTCCTACACAGCTGCCAGCAGTGCTGGGTTGGATGCAGGCTTCCGAGAGCAAGAAGTATGAGCCATTATATACAACTATCTATATCTATACATATGAGAGGCCTGAGCTAATAGTGAACCACCCAAAATTATAGTGCTTTGCCTTGAAAACATACTTCAGCCTTGGTCATTTTTACCTGAAAATAAAATGTTGAATAGCAATGTAAACTTAAACTAGTTATAATGAAACATTGTTTTCTTGGTGATAGGAACAATAATGATCTCAAGTGTTTTAAACAGTTGTCTTAAAAAGTTGCAGCGGAAAGAATAAAAGTTGCAGAAAATACATATAGTGAAGTAGGGTGAGGGGGGAGTAACAAAGAGAAAGAAAAAGAAACAACTCTTTGAGCTGGGTGGGGGTAAAATGCGTTTGAATTTCAAACATCCCCCATAGTTTTACTCAGCAGAAATGATCTGCAACTCCTTTGTGTAAGTAATATCTCAGCAAGCCTTGGAACAAATCCTCACACCCTACTGACTTTTAATACTTAGCAGAAAATGAGTTGCTGAATAAAAGATGCGACAAGTTAAAAGGGTCTTTTCATTGGGAGTCAAAATAAATGTGCGGAGAGTTGGTGCTTTCACTGTCGGGAACAGGTGAATTATGTTTCCTCTCTCATCCCATCTCACACAACTGCTTACAGCTTTTCTAACACATACCTGGGGATCTCCCTTCATGTGAAACTTAATCCATTTATGTGCAGGACAGTTAAGAGACTAGTCTGCTGCTCATTAAGGAATGTAAAAGGAAGCCCAGGATAAGGAACATGTTAGAAAACCGTACCCAGGAGAGGAGAGAGGTGGACAGGGGATTGGAATGTGAGCATTAAAACAGTTTTAACTGTTGTTATTTGTTATTAAGCATTAAGAAGCCTGAGGAGACTCTATAACAGTAAGGATTTAATTGTCTGTATGGTTTAGGGGCCAGCAGAGAGGATTTGTTTTAAAACACTGAAATGAAAATTACTTGCATTGCGTTTTTAAAGGAATAAAAAAAGAGAAAAAAAGGAGACTCCAAAAGCTAATATAAAGTCATGGATTCCTGCCCTATGCCTTCCTTTGAGCTCACCTCATGGAAAACTGTTGGGAAATCTCCAGAAAGTTCCTTTGAGAAAATGAGTTGGAGAAATCAGTAGCTCACTGAAAGTAGATAGTGAACATTTGTGACAATTTAAAAGAGCTTCCATGACAGGTTGGCAGCTTTTTGCCATTGAATTATTGCATGAAAATAATGCATCCTTTTATTCCTGTAGTAACCTGCAAGGATTCCTTCAAAGTATGTTCTATTTATTATGTCAAATTCTTATTTTCTTAATCCTAAATGCCAGTGTTAGAAGTCTCTTGTGACAAGTATGAATGAAACATGGTCTGAAAAAGCACTGACAATTCCAATACTTAAAATTACTTTATACCTGTTGTGTGTTGCCATAAGGCAACAGCTCACTGTATCAGCAGCAGTAAATATGGATTTTTAAATACATCTTTTCATTCTTGGAAGCCAGAAAGGATCTGTTTTATTTTAGATAGCACTGATAGAACTTTTTTTTTTTGGGGAAAAAAAAATCAAAACCAAAATGACCTCCAATAAAAGACACAAATTTTATTCAAAATAAATTTAGAAATTAACATTTTGTCAGTAGAAAGAAACATAGGCAAGGATATTTTGCTTTTCCAAAATACAGGATTCCACTCACCTGTTTTTTAACTCACCTAACAAAAACGCCACAGAAGCTGAATTCTGTGCTGTGTTATGAAATGTCTTTCAATATTCAGCAGAGAATGGACTCCGTGGCAGCCCCAGTGCATGGTTGATCTCTGACCATAACTGGAGTATGTTTAAAATGCTTTGTGTGTTCTGTCAGCACAGATGAAATCCTCTGTATTCCACAGGTGATCTCCTGGCCTGTGTTCTGAATAACTAACCTTGAGCATGGGGGGAGGAGAACATGCACAGAGGACACAGAAGACTGTCCCTGAGGTTCTGCTGCTTTCTTCTTTTGTACTAACACCTCAGATGTCAGGAAGTGTTAATATATTTGTGCATATGAGATAGAAAAGTCTAGAGCTTTTCACATAGGCTGAGCACTTCTTGAGGCAAATTCACTTCTTAATTGCCTAGAAGGAGGACTTAGAAGACCCAGTGTAGACCTCTAGGATTGGGAAGAATCAAGTCAAGAGCAGAGGCTTTCAGCCCATCCCACCAAAATGCTTTTTGAAGGCTGATATCCCATGCCTGTGACTATCCCACAATTTTGAGTTCCTACAGGTTAGTGAACAACTTGATGCTTTGTTTGTTTCCACTTTTCCCTGGTTCTCCCTTTTACAATAATTGTCTACAAGTAACAAAATTTGGTGCCAGACAGCAACAATAGCAGAAGATTTTTAGGAAACAATTAGCTCAGTAAAGGTTTTGGGTTTGTTTTCCTTCCTGAAAAAAAAACTTTTTCAGGATGAGAATTTACAGCTCCAGTTTTGTAGTTGGCAGCAATTCTGAAATAATTCTGAGATGTGTTTTAACTGACCTGTTTACAGGAAAAATGAGTGTGAAAACAAGGATCTACTGAAAAGCCACAGACATACAAAGTAGAGAGTTATAATATGGTTGCCATAGACACGATTTCATCTTCTCTGTTTACTGCATTGATGACTATTTTATTGAAAACCCTGAAAAAAAACCCCTGAAACAACAAAAACAAAACAATGGATGTTCTGAAAAAGCTGTTTTCCTTCCTATCATGATGAGATTATTTTCAAAGCTCTTCTAACCACTAATTACCATAAGGAGATTGTCCAACCAGCTCCAGTTGAATATTTGCATGTGCAAGAATATCTTCAAGATCAATATGGAATTATGATATGCATGGAAATATTTCATAGTCCAATTTAGTAAAAACAGATGGATTTGCTACATATGGGTAGTAGAGATTTAAAGTTAGTAGGAAAAGTATAAATTCTGTAGATATACAACAAAACTGTAAGATTCCTTATTCTCCCTTACCAGGAAGACAGTATGTTAATTCATCTGAAGCCTGCTGCTTTCTTCTTTTGTACATAATACCTAAAATGTCAGTAAGTGTTGATACATATGTGCATGTAGGATAGAAAAATCTAGAGCTTTTCACATAGTTTTGCATGTTATTCTACTAGTAAAATTTTCCATCAAACCACTGAAACTTATAATCTCTTTTTATGCCATTTGGATGTCATCAAAATACCCACTAAGCCCTTGAAAATTGTTTACTGGAAATAGATGTGAGATAGGTTTTCAAAATGTCAAAGGGAAGACTTCATTTTGCCTAATATAAGGAGAGGAAACCAGACCACTCATTTTAAACCTTTGGAAGCTGGAATAGCTGCAAAGATATTATTGCTTAATAAAAACTTGACAACCCAACATGCAGGGATTTAATAGGTAACTCCATTAACAGGAGCAGTTCAGCTAATCTCTGACATTGCAACTAGACTGCTGACAAGCTCAGCTGTTCCTGCAGATGAGGGAATTGTGGCAACTTAAAAGGTGATAGTCACAGAGTGAAAGACGTTGTCTGAAGAAGAGTTAGACAGGATGTTTTCATTAACATTCAAAGAGCTCTTGCTATTCATTAGGCAACTCCCAACACCACGAGAGAATTGTCACTTGTAGTGTCTTTTCATAAGAAATGGAGGTATTGTATGGAAGTGTTTTATCTGTCTCCTTATGGAGTTTATGCACAAAAGCAAAATGCAGACAGTTTGGGGGTTCTTTTTGTGTTAGAAGAATTTATTTTATCCTAAGTTTTAAATTGATTTAAAAGACCTTTTATTTTTTTTCTTAAAACATGACATGTCCTGAGCAGTGGTGGTGGCAACATTCATATATAAGATGACACCAGACCCAAAAATGCCATTTCAACTTTTCAAGGTGAGGTTCACTTTCCTGGTGCACTTGCACTCCACTGTGTTTTCATGGTGTTATACTGCACACTAGCATCCTTCTGACGTGTTGTAGGGTTAGTCTTTACTTGTAAAAGACAGATAAAAAAAACCCAGAAGTTATTTCTAGTGACACAAGTCAAGTTCAGGAGGGCTGAGGAGGACTCAGTCAGCTCTGCTGGGCAGTGAGTTAGTGGGCTGCAGCAGAACAAGCAGCTGGCCAGGCAGGAATGTCATGGCCCAGTCACCAAGGTACAGTCTATGCAGGACTACAGTTCTTCAGCCACTTGTTTGACCCCTAAAAAGGTGTTGTAGAATGCAGGTGGTCAAAGCAGGAAACACTCAGAACACAGAAATCAAAGGGGAGCCCTTCAAAATAGGGATGTAGGAAATCAATTGGCTTCTTGTCCCTCTTCAGGCTGTGGCTAAATACTTGCCCAGTTAAAAATGCATATTAGATGCATGATAGAGAACACCAAGCAGGCAGGAAGAAGATGTTAAGTGGTTATGAATTGAAGCCATCAGTCTTTGCCATGACTTCAGGAGCAGGACCCCACCACATGCATTGATCATCAGTGCTGGTCTGGTGCATGCCCGTTCTGCGTGACTTGGCTCAAGAGCCTCGACCCAGAAATGTCACTGGAAGAGTGCTGTGTGTGGCCAAAGGAATCTTGATGGAACAACAAAGATGACCCAGGTATAAAAAAGATAAAATAAAGCTAGAATGTAGCCTTTTCTAATCCAGCAGCCCTTTGTTTAGGAAATGGCTAAATTGTTCAGCGAGGGCTCTGTGTTGGCTCAGGATTAGGGGGCATCACAGACTGACACAGTTGCTGTGAGAATTACACAACACAGAGGTGTTTCCTCTGCCCCTGCTGTTCTGAAGTTCATTTTGAAGGGCACCAAACTTTACTCCTGTCTCAAGTATTCTTTGGTAGTGACAAAATGAAAAATATGATTTCTGAGCTTTCTAACTTACAATTTTGGATAAGCTCCTAACATTGTCTTGCTTAAAAACAACAGTGACCTTTTTATTCTTTTGAAAGTTTTCCTAGCTAATGAGACACATTTGTTGTTTCCAGTCTCATCTCCTATGCAAATTAGATTGTTCTGATGGGATTCTGTTTGGTTTATGCTTTTAAAGAATGAGTTTGTAGGAACAGACAAGAGAAATGAAACTGAGAATTAGTTGTTTTTTGGAGATACATTCAGGATAGGGTTTCATCTGCAATACCCAATTAAAACAAGAAATGGTCCCCTCCCCCTCCTTGCTCTCTTCCTTTTGGTTTTTTTTTTTCCATCATATTCTTCCTTTTAAAGTGGCGCTTATAAGGGTGTACATGTAGTCAGTATGGAAACTTCCACCTAAATGGAATCCCAGAATTGGAGAGAATGCAGGAAATGGCACATTAAAGATTGTCTGGTGCTAATTTTACTATATTTTCATTTTGTTTCAAATATTATTTTGGGCACTTTTGCTTGAAGCTTATAAAATCATTAAATCTTTCATCTAAAGTTGTGATTATCTAGGAGCAGAACAATGGGATTTTTTTCTACCTAAGCAGAACATTTAATTAAAAAAATGTGTCAAAGCCGTGCTGCAGTGTATGAAGTTATATTTTTGGTGTTCAGAATAAGTAAAATATGTACACTGTGTTTGTCTTTTTACTTTGTGGGGCAATAATAAAGCTTTATCTAGATGCTGAGTGTGACCTTCCTCCATTAGCCACATCCAAGCTTTTATTTTCATTCTGTTTTCCTTTGTCTTTCCCACTGCATTGGAGCTGCACTGTAGTGTGCCACTTGGATTTTAATTGGCTTTATTATCTATTGTGAGGAACTTAATCAATTCTATTGGATGTTATCTGCAGGTGCCTACAGTAAGGGCATATTACATTGATTTTTCATTTTTCACATCAAACCCACTGCCTCCATACAGTTGTTGCTGTGTTTGCTATTGACAACGGGGTTATTTACAGGCACTCAGTCAAAATGTAACATACATCAGGACAATTACAAACTCCATAATATAGATTTATGACACAGACAGGAAGAAAATAGTAACTTGTGGCAGCTGGCTCTCCAAGATGAAGGATTCAGGGGTGTGAAGGGCTTGGGCAAAGCACTCTACTTCCTTGTGGGAGTTGTCCAACTACAGGTGAATGTCCTCCAGTATTCTGTGGTGGTGAGTGCAGTGAGGTGCTGCCTCCTCCCTATGATGAGGGTTCTTATGCAAGCAAGTATTTGATTTCTCCAAACTGCAGGTCAGCTTGTTATCCTGCGTGTTGAAAATCTTATAAAACCTGTAAAGGTAGTTAAATTCCATGGGTTAGGAGACTTTGGAGGTCGATGAATGTGCTGGTTTTGGTGTGGGTAGAGTTCAGTTTCTTCCCAGTGGCTGGTATGTGGCTGTGTTTGGATTTATGCTGAACGCAGAGGTGATAATATAGAGTTGGTTTTGCTATTGCTGAGCAAATTTTCCTGTGTTTCTTATTTCTTATGCAGATCCAAAGCCTTTTCTGCTTCTTTTATGACCACACTGGCAAGGAATTTGAGGGTCCATGGGAGGCTGGGAGGAGACACAGCCAGGGAAGGTGACACCAACTTACCAAAGGGATATTCTAGACCATATGACATCATGGTCAGCATATAACATGGGGAGAAGAAGAAGGAAGAGGAGGGATGTCAGGCATTTATCTTCTCAGGTACTCTGTTGGGTGTGCTGGAGCCCTGCTCTCCTGGAGATGGATGTACACCTGCCTGACCATGGGAAGTGGGGAGTTATTCCTTGTTTTGCTTGGCTTGGGTGTGTGTGGCTTTTGCTTTCCCTCTTGGACTGTCTTTAGCTTGCTGGTTTTCACACTTGTGATTCCCTTCCTGCTTGCCCCTGCAGGAGGGGGTGAAGTGGCTGTGTGAGAGGTTTGGTGGCTGGCTGGGGTTAAATTGTGATAATGAAGAGGATGTATTGGAATACTAATCCTAATTTAAAACTCAGTAGTGTGTTTTCTCTGCCAACAAAAACAAATGGGCAATTCATCTTAATTGGGAGGAAAAAGAGGCAGAGTGGAAAAGGCAGATGGAATGTGTAGAGAGTCCTAATGTCAAATGCAATCCTGTCATCATTTCACTGTATTTTGTCCTCTGGGGCACTGTGTCACTGGACATTGTCACAGGCTTGCTGATCCAGGTGCAGTTGTCCATCTGAACAGAGCTTTTTGGGGAGATAAGGTTTTTGCCTACAGTTTGGAAGTGGTCAGACTGGAAAACTATCCTTGTGTCTAAATTTATGATAGCAAGTTTTAAATAATCTCTTTTAAGTTGTGCTTCCTAGTTGCCCTCCCCCTAGACAGCAGTGTCCCATGCAAATAAGGTATTTTTCTCTCTTGTGGTAATTTTCTAAATGGGTTTCCAAGGTAATCTTAGAATTCTTAGATTCTCTCTGCAGGTTTTTGTTGTTTATTTTTTCCCTAATGCTGTGGTCTACACAGGGAGTTATGTATTATTACTTCTGTTATTTTTCTTTTTCCCTTTGTGGAGGTTAATAAAAATCTACAGCCCAATTTGGCACCTATTTTTTTGTCTGTTGCTGAACACAAAGTGGATTGATTAGAGTCACAGAACTGTTTGGGAGTACAGTTGTGTTTTGACTGAAGAAAAGGACTGTAATCAAGCAGGCTGCCAATAGATGCTAAAGAAATGGTGCAAACTTTCTTATATTTGTATTAGATTTTCTTTCTAGACCTAGCTCTTTCCTTTTATACCACAAATAAGTTTTTCTCTTAGTTTAAGTTCTTATCAAAACTGTGGAGAAATTTGGAATGTTTTAAACCCCAGGATTTCCCCAAACTCACCTGTTTCAATTGACTAAGAAAAGTATTTTGGTAATATGTAAAGCTTGCTCAGCTTGATTGGACAGCCAGCAACATTTTTTATTTCTTTAGACACTTTGGATGCCACTGAAATTCCTTGGAAGGAATTCAGCATTGCCTATGACTTGATGAAAGTGATTTTCCTTTGTCTCTGGCAACACATCTGTACAGCAGGATGTGGACTGGCCCATGTACTGAACTGCTGGCATCTCTGAGTAGGTGTTACCTCACCCCTTTGAGAGATGCACTATTCCTACCCAGTCACTTTGTAGGAATGCTGAAAAAGAAATCTGCTTCAAGCTGCATTCAGTCAGGTTGGAGAGATGGCACTGCTCTCTCTTGCTCTATCCCCTTGAACAGGTATAGAGTTGAAGGTATTGAGTGAAGTGAACCCCTTGAAGTGTTGGGTTGCACCACTATGATGCATTAGTCTTGCTGATAAAAAGCAGTGCAATTTATTGCTTAAAAGGGATTGAATAACACTGCTGAAATCGATAGCAGCTTCTTATCCATATAAAGATAATTGATCTATTCGAGACTCTTTAAATACAATGAGCATTTGATTGTGTTTCCTTCCTTTGCTCAGCTTAACATGTTAACACAGTAAAATTAAATGTTGCTTGCAAAATGACTGTAACATTCAGTGGTTTTTACTTCCACAACACTTCTTTAGTCTGTTTTAGCAGATTAGCTGTAAATGGAGACAAGAGCTGCTGCTTTGAAACGGGCAATACAGCAAGCACGTTCCTTTGGTGAACATGGAAATCCCTCACTTCTGTGGCCTCTGGTCACTTCCTACTCCAGCATTACCATTTTTCCTATTTTCTCATGTTAGTCGGATACCTCTGAGTCTATCTGGTCTGAAAGCTGAAGTTTGGAACTGGAGATACAGCCTTTTATTTCAGATACAGATGTACACCTTAATCCTGCACTGACCCAGAAATGTGCAGTTCACTGCATAAGCATGTGAGAAGCATGAAGCAGAAGTAACCTGGGAGATTGGAGAGAGAACAGCTTTTCAGACTCTCTTTTCCCTGTGATGATACTGCAAAGAATCTGCTTCAGCCTGTGTGAGATGGGTGCCAGGCTCTTCCCACTCATATTGGTTCCTGCTCCAGTATAATGTTGTGTGGAATAATGGCCTGTCTTGCAACATTGTTAAAAGGCATATTTGCTTCCATTTCCTCTATTTTATTTTTTTTTTTTTTTATTTTTAGCATTCAAAGTGTTCTACAGATTTTTAACTGTTAAGACTATTAGACAAAATACCTCTTTTGTTTTAAGTCTGAATTTTCATTTATTTTTGTACATGCTGTAGTTGTGTATTAGAGGAGAGGGTGAAGATCTTTGAAATTTTCAGTGGGTCACCTCTCCTAATCATTGACCAATGTGAATCCATTAGAAATTTCCCAGAGAGAGTGTTATTCATTTGATTTTTGGTGATCAGTTAATTATCACCTCAATCTTTTTTGTTTGCTTTTGTTCTTCATTTACTCTCAATCAATCAATCAGTCATTAGATTTACCCTGATCTGAAGTAGAGCCCTGTCGCTCTGCACTAGTCACTACTCTGTATTTTATATCACTTTATAAGTTTAAAAAATTACAGAATTTTTAGGCCAAGGGGTGAAAATGGTGTTAAAAATTTTAAGTATGTGTTACAGTCTGAAATGGGAGAGGAAAGCAAGTCTTTTCTATGCCATACACACTGAAACTTTAATCCAAATATTTTGTTTTTACCTAGTACTAATAAATTTTACATTACTTTTCATCCCACTGCATGTGACAGAATTGATCACAAGCACTCTAATGGAGTCTATGCTGATGAAGAGGTCTTGCTACTGGCCTGATCACCATTACCTTGCATGTATTCTGTCAGGGAAGTCATACACTTGCTGGCCTGTGAAAATGCTGCCTTATTCTTTTTTAGCACAAGCATTTTGAACCAGCATCACAGCAAACAATTTTTGCATAGGGGAAGGATAGAAATTCAGGACTTCTTGCAAAATGTATTTACTTAAAAATTCAGAAAGTGTTAGTGAACAAGTGAATATATGTATGAAAAAAGAAGCTGAACTTATTTACTCACTGGCTACTGCAGAAGGTCGTGGGTATGGCAGTCTAGTGGAGATGCTGCGGTTGAGGCTGGACCTTGGTTTGCAATAGGTGCACACACATCTCTGAACAGGTCTAAGCGGAAACATTCAACACTCAGGCAGCCACAAACAGGACCAAAAGCCTCATTTTGTTCCCTTCTGTGGCTGATCAGGCTTGAAAGTCTGTCAGTTCAAATATGAATATTATGTATACATATCTGTGAATGCAGCATGTATCTTCTCAGTGGCTGGTGTTAGCCTGGCCAGACTGAGACTGGTCCCTGCATTCCTGGTGTTCCAGCTGCTGGCACCTGGGCATAGGAGCCTCCAGGGCCCCCAGCCCCACTCCAGGTACCAGAACAGAGCCGACTGGTCTTTAGGGACAAGTCTCTGTAGAACTGAGCAAGTTGAAAGATGCTTCAGGCTGGTGAGCTCAGAGTCAGTCTGACACGCCGACGCCCGCACAGAGCCCGTGGCCCGTAGCTGGCAGTGCCAGTGCTGAGCTTACTGGGCTGCATGTTCCATCTCCAAAGGTAAGTGGAATACTATATCTCAAGATTATTATTAAAAACCAAACCAAAACAAACAAACAAAAACCCAAAAGAAAACCCAAAAAAATAAAAAATAGCCTGTTTTGCTGGAAGGTTTTGCCCAGCGGTGTGCCATTGCAAGGAGTACTTTCACTTAGGCATGTCAAACATATACTGAATTTGGCACAGGTACCACTAAAAGCATATGCCATGACGGTGTTGAGAACTTGCTCAGTAAGGCAGGGTATTTACAATGCTGTGGATTATTTGCTCTTGAACCAGCCCATCTCTATTGCAGCTCTTTCTTTAAGCTTACATTGCAAATGCAGCGTGACCTGTGCAGAGCAGCTTGCTGGATGATGATATCTTTCCTATAAACAGGAAAAAGCGGTGGTTCTGAGGGTTTTATAATGTTTATCAGTAGGAAAACAGAAGTGGCAATTGCTTTTAATTGCCCAATAATTTTATTATTCAAAAGCTGGAATTTACAGGAAGCAGCTGCAGTTGTAACTGAACCAGCTCTTTTAATGTGTCCCTGCTTTTTTCCTGTATTATATTATCTAATGGTGATAAGCTGCTGGCTTCAGTCAAATTTTGAAGTACAATAAGAGTTGGATTTATCAAGCCTTGGAATGAATACTCCACCACTCTCACAGAAAGACACCTTTGTGTATTTGGTGGGTCTGAATTGTCTATAGAAATCCTTATATTAAATTAACTTTCATTCTTTTTTCCCCTCAGTACACAAGAATTTTAAGATTCATAACCTATTTCTGTTTAGTTTTTCTCCCTTTGTAGTTTTTTCCCCCATCTCTGTGTTGGTATTCAGTGTGTAAGAAAATGCTGCCCCACAATGAGCATGCACTCTGAATTAATTAGCTACTTTCTGTAAATACAAATAGATGGCAGGAAGATCACAACGAGAAGTGAAATGGGGAGGACAAGCTATTGTCACATCTGTGGTTCTAGTGTTCCCCTTTTTAAAATATCTTTTAAAGGGCACAAAAGTCCCTTTACTGCTGAATTATGTCCTTGGCCAATGTTGCTGCTCTTCATGTGGCCAGGTCCCACACACCACATGGGTGTCCCTGCGGGTCACACCAAACTCAAAGCTTCTGTGTGTTTTCCTTTGGGCATCAGATGATGTTTGAAGGCTTGTGAGCAGTTGTCCAGCTGATACAACTAGAAGAGTATAACTGACTTATCACAGAGGATTAACACTGTCAATAGACCACAAATTCCTCTGAGAGCTTTTGAGTTGAAGGTAACGTGACCATCTCAACAGCAAAGGACTGAGGTGCCAGCTAATGTGCATCTTCAGAATTCTGTTCAAATCAGGCAGTTTTTGTCCAATGTTAGGAAAACGCAGATGCTCCCCGTGTGGTCAATGATGACTGTTTGTGAGAGAAGCAAAATTTGGTTGAACTGTCTTTATTCATTGCAGGCCAAAAGAGTTCATTGTTCTGCTATGGTTTTTAGGGATTATTGGCAATAGTCTTGATTTGCTGGCCTTGTCTTGGTGACAGTCCAGTTTGGTACAGTCTTAATTCACAGCTGGCAATAGAATATGGAAAATTGTAATGTGACCTGCTGCAGACCAAGCATATGCTAAAATTGACAAATATAAAAGATGGGAAAAGAATATTTTTATTTGCTAATCCTCAGATAGTTATGTAGTTATTGAAAACCTCCCAGTGTTCATAGTTTACAGAGCTTAAAATCTTGTCTGGTGGTGTTTTTCATGGAATGTGGGGAAGGCAACAGTTAGACAGGTTCTTCCCCCCAACTCACCTACGTTTCACGTTAATCTTGAATAGGACTCCAGAGAGATGTGGCTGTGCTTTTGTTAGTCTGGATAGGCAGCTATAAAACACTGTTGCAATTATATTTCTCTTTTAATTTGAATTGTGGAATTAAACAAATATTTTCCTTTGGAGAAAAGTAACAATTTGATGTTAATTGCTTCTATCTGTTTCTCAGCATTGTCAAATAACTTATTGTAAAAACTACTTAATATTTCCAGGGGAATGTCATTTATTGCATAACTTATTTCCTTTTCTGGTTATTTTGTTTGCTGGTTAAACGGTAATTGGAATGAAAGGAATAAAGCAGCACTTGTGGGTTGGGAACCACTCGAGGGATTGAGAATCTAAAGCAGAACAATGATTCTACATTTTTTCTTTTGTTAGGCTTTTTCTTTTCATGTGTGAACTACGTGCGAGCAAGAGAGATTATAGGGAGGAAAATAAAGGGAGAAGGCACAACTCATTTAGATCAAACTCGCTGTGCCTAATAAGCAGAGAGAAAAATCTACAAGCTGTCTAATCTTCACAGTTTGTTCTTATGCTTCCTAGATGTTGTAGAATTCACAAAATCATTCTGAGGAAGGAAATTAGCCTATTAAAAATGAGGAAACACAGAAACAAAGCCTCAGCATCATTCCAAGAGACTTGTGGCTTCTAGTTACTGTGGAAGGGACAATCATTAGAAAAAGCAGGAAAAGAAAGAGCATCTGCAGTAGAGATTTTCTGGAATGAAAAATGTGTTTGGAATGCCACATTATTTGAATTTTTCTACTGTAGGACATACTGAAGGACAACTCAACTCACAAGCATCCATCCAAAATATACAAGGTATTTGCATGTGTAAAATGTCTGCAAATATATGTTTACCTTCAAATTCCCAGTATCAGGAGAACCTGTGGGCTGTATAAAAGCAGTAGAGCTGATTGCTCCCAAATATGTAGATATTGTGTGTGTGTATGTTGTTTTTAAAAAAGTGTCTGGGCAGTAGCAGGAAGGTCTGGTTTCACTTGTCCTGCTGTTGGGGGATAAGACAAGGAAGGGGAGAAATGTTATTTCCTAAAAACAGTCAACCATAATTCAGCTCAAAGTCTTTTCCTAGAGTAAGGATAGATCTGGGAGGGAGACAGAGTAAGTTGTATTTAGGAATCCCATCTGGAAGACCCCAGTGAGGATCAGGACTGTTTCACCTCAAGGCTCTGGGCACCTTGGAACCTGGAGAGAGTTTCTGAGCCAGGAGTCGCAGAATTATAAATCAAGTTTTAGTGGAGGTACACCCAGCTTGCATCTCTTTGAAGGGAAGATGAATTGTCAATGACAATTATGCAGTTGGAGCTCTGAATCAACCAGAGCCACCACTTTTATAGGGGTCCAAAGTGAGGTTTTTCCCTCCCTTTGTGTCACAGTTTAAAGCTCTCTTCCCTCCAAAATACATGCTGGCTTGTGAAAACACACCAGCTATGTGGAAGAGCTGAACTAGAACTTTTCTAATTTATCATAAGACCAAAATCATTAACCATAATTTTTACTTATGAAAAAATGCATTTCCAGGTACTTAGTGGTGAATTATTATATTAAAAAATAATAAAAAAAAAGGTGCAGGTGAAATTCAGATAATTATACTGTGTCAAAGAGGTAAAATGTAGATATTGCACTCCCTAACACATCTGAAGTGTGTTTTACCTTTATTTCAGTGTTCTTAAAAAGAATAACTCTGAATTTTCTTCTTCTCTATGAACTGAATTCTGTCAATTAGACAAAGGGGTAAAATTCTGCTGGGCCAGTTTTGCATCTTTTTGACCAGTGAAAGATGTGACTGGCTTTCTTTGTTCACTTTTACTCTTAGGATGAGTTTGGGCAGCAAATGATCATAGTTCTTATTTCTGAATGCCTTTTTCATGTGACTGGAAGCACTTTTTCAGGGCAGTTGTTTCCTCAGGCTAAGTGTTTCAAGAACTGAGCTATTGCCAGGGCTGAGTTGTCTTGTTGTTGCTTTTCTTTCTCAAATGTCCCTTTGTTCTCAGAAACGTAAACTCCTTACACAATCTCTTCAAGGGCAACGTGCCAAGATGACCAAGAATTGAAGCTTAGCAAAGGAAGCTCCACAACACACAGAATCTGTCAGTTCATGATGGTATGTGCTTTGAAAAATTCATAAAGCTTTTGTTAACATTCTTCCAGCAGACCTTGTGTGTTTTGAACCTGATTTTCTAGCATGGTCTGATATATAAAGAACAGTCAGCATTCTTTCATTATAAAACTCTGCTTTATTAAAAGGAAAAGCCAAACTATCCCTATTCTCCTCCATTAAAACGAACAACAAACAAACAAAAACTCACCAAAAAAAGCCCAAACAACACCACCACACAGAGGAAGAATCAGCTCTAAGTATCCAGTTTTATTTCCACATGGTTAACTGAAGGATCTGTAGACTGCAGCATTCCCCAGTCTTTTAGCACAGTTTGATATGCAAATATATGTAACTGGTAGGCTGGGATTCCATTTATTTCTTCTTTGATATGGAAAGTTGCTTTTAGCTAAAATGATACTATGTCTTTACTCAAAAGCCCCCAATTTCTGAATGCTTAAGTGCATCACAGTGTGACACTTTTGCTTCAGTGAAACAGAAGAAACCTCAAATTCTCTTATTTTTGGCATTTTTCTATGTGAGAACTAAGAAAAATTAGATATTTTGCAGCATTTCTTCTCTTTCATTAAAATTAGTTGTTCAAACAGTTTTAAGAGTTTCAATTAAGTAAATTGAAATCTTTCTATTGTATGTCCCTTCCGTATTCACCTTTTAATTAGATATAAGCAGTGTTTGCGTATTTACTCATATCTTACTTTAGAAAGAGCATTTTCAAGAGAATATTTTCTTATATAATTTCTGTCACTTTAAAGCCTTTGAGTCCATCAGGTATTTAGAGTACCTGACTTGGTTTTTTCTGTCTTTTAGTGTCCTCCAAATACACCTACAACACTCAGCAGATGTGCTTTTGCACCTTAAGGTGAATAAAGATTGAGAGTCAGAAGGGTAAGAGCCAGGAACGCAACCCTCTGTGCTTGGATTTCACTGGCTCCTGCAGACAGCTTGCATTGCCTCCTTGGACTTTTCATTCTCACAGTTGTTATTTCATCGGCCAAGGGGTTTTTCCTTCAAGGTTTTGCTCTCTGTGTGTTTTTTACAAATTATTTTATAGACTGCTGTACCTCTTAAAAATAAATACTAAAGTCTAAAAATATAGGTTAGCAATTAAAGAATTAAAAGTGTGGTTTACAGTTTCCTTTTAAGTCTCTCTCTTGGTATGTCTGAAAGCTTTTTTGTACCACAGCCAAATTCGGAACAGCTCGATAGCCCATTATAAGTAACAAGTAAGAAATCTGAAAATGGAAAAACTCTGAATAAATTGCAATAGGTCAGACTGCCTGTACCTGGAACCATTATTCAGATAACTATGTCGTCCTCATCTCAGAGCAGAGAGACTTGGTCAGAACTCCTCTCTGAAGCAGGAGAGAGGAGGCGGAAAATATTTACAAGCATTGGCATATAAATTTTTACACCATTGGAAATTAATAGCTCCCCCCCCCCACCCCGATATATTTCAAAATAATTGTAATTGGTGTTTGGAACACGAATTTTACTCTCCAGTAGGTGGGGCATTCCTGGTCTTTGTTACAGTATTAGTCATTCCCTCACAGCTGGGGGAAAAGGAGCAGAGCATTGGATAGAACCAACAGGTACTGAGACATCTCTGACAACTTAAACCAGTTTGGGACTTCACTTAGTTCCCATGGTGGTGCACAGCACTGTCACACAGGTGGTTCAAAACTGTGACAGGCCAGCCATTGATGTCCCTGCCCAGGCAAGAGGGTTGGAACTGGATGACCTTTAATGTCCCTTCCAACCCAAGCCCATTCCATGTGGTCCATGAAGGGGGAATCGGGTTCAGCCCCCTTTGGATGGCAGGTTGCAGCCACCAACCCCACTGTGTGCCTGACCTGCTGCTCAGGGACTCAGAACACTCCAGGGTTTGCCTCAAAACTACTGTTCCACTCTCAACCAGCCTATTAACATAGACAGTCTTATCCCTGTGGATATTCTGTAAAACAGTGAGCACAGACAAGGAGAAGAAATTTAGATGGGTTGTGACATCCTCAACTTTCCCAGCAAACTCTACAAACTTTATCTAAAAGCTCCAACTTTTGTTTGATGAAAGGTTGAATCCATTTGGGTTTACATCTTTGTTTTGTTTAGCTGAGGATAAGACTTGTGTGTTTTATATATATATTTTTATTTTATTTATTTTTTTTTTTAAATTTGAAACTTTATTTGATACAGGTGGTTTCCATGAGGGCAGTGGAAACAGCTTGGCCCATGAACCAATAGGATTTTTTCTTCTTTGATATTTTATTTGCTTGGATGGAATGGATCTGTGACATTTTAGAAGTAATTCATTAAGAAATAATTAAAAATCTGTAGAACTGGGAAAATCTTCACACTATAGAAATAGCTATGAAGCCCTAGTGGAACTGAACACTGTCATAGAACTGCTTGTGAATATGTTGGGAAATGAATTCTGGAAATATATTTGAGCCTTTGTAAATACATCATCTAAAAGTTGGGTTTTATTAAAATACCCTCCATGAGACTGTTGTAGTCATGCATTTGAAATACTCTTTTGTTTGGTTGTTTTTGTTTGGTTGTTTTTGTTTGGTTGTTTTTGTTTGGTTGTTTTTGTTTGGTTGTTTTTGTTTGGTTGTTTTTGTTTGGTTGTTTTTGTTTGGTTGTTTTTGTTTGGTTGTTTTTGTTTGGTTGTTTTTGTTTGGTTGGTTTGTTGGTTGGTTGGTTGGTTTTTTGTTTGTTTTTGTTTCCCTACAGATATTATTTGAGCTATTGTATTGATTCATTTAAGGCTAGAATGAGCAAAATAATGAGGCTGCTGTACCTGGAGGCAGGAGCAAGAACTGGGCTTCAGAACTGCCCAGGTAAGAAGCAGGACAGGAGAGGTTGTCTTTGCTGTAAGCAGAAATCAAGGTGGGCGGTGGTTCAGAGAGGAGCTCAAGCCAAGGCACGATGCAGGATGCTGATTCCTTGGCCTCAGGGTCCCTCCACACCACAAAGACTGCCCTGCAGGACACCATCTGACTCTTAGCACAAGTCTATGCTGATCACTGCACATCAATAAAAGTAATTTTGCACATACTTTTATATATATTTAGAGTTATAATGTTTGGTATCTATTTATATACATGGTATTCATATTTATAATATAATTTTATAGGTAAATAAAACAAAATAATAAAAATAATATATATAACCTGACAGCAATAAGGCATTATGTGCCTACTACAAGTGGAAGTCCTTGCACTGGAAGTAGAAAGTTCTTGTAAAAAATGAATACTTAAAAAATTGTGCACTTCAGAAGTCAGATGATGGCAACCTTGGACAACTGCTTTGACTGTCCTCTGAAGGAAAGCAGATGCAAAGCCTACAGGAGTTGGTGTCAGGAGTCAGCACAGGTGAAAAGGCAGAGACATGAGGTCACCTTGCTTTATCTTTTTTGAAACACATTTACGTGGTGATGGCACCTATTGCTAATTAGAGTAATAAGAGTAGAGACTGCTAATAGCAATATAATCTTACCCACTCAATCAAAGGACAAAGTGAACTAACACACCCTTCCAAAAAGTAGCACAGGTAATCCTAAGGTGCTGGAAGATGCCCAGCAGATGACAGAACAACTCAGGCTGTAATTACACAGAATTGTGTAATTATCTAATTGTGTAATTACATAGCCCTGAGGGCTTCTGTGGTGCAGGCTCTGCTAGAAGATCCGTTCTGGGGAGGACAGAGTGGCTGGAGCAGAGCAGCTGAGAATGAGAAGCTCTTGGAGGGACATTGTGGATGCAAAGGTACCATGTGTGAAGAACTTGTGTGTTCTGGTATTTAAAAGTGCTCATATACTGTTAGGGAGTCAAATTTAGGTTCCTCCTGGTATGAGCCTCTTTGAGACAGAGATGGCAGTTCCCTTCACCATCCATGAAACTGAGTTGTCTGACTTCAGCTGGTGGCTGTCCCTTTGCAGCGTTTCCAGGGCTCTCAAAGGCTGTGTGAGCCCTCCCTTGAGTTGGGAGAGGGATGTGGGGGCAGGTTCTGAAGTATGTGATCAGAACAGCAATGAGAGAATGGGTGGAAATTGAAGAACAAGAGAGTGGCCTGAAATCTAACAGTTTTGCCAGGCATGAGCTAGAATCGGAATTTTGGCTTTATAGCTTGAGTGGCTTTGAGATAAGTCTTTCAATCTTCCATTAAGAAAACTGACCCATCAAAATCTCAGTGAAAAAAGTCCTTCCCCTCCACTACCAAGAGTGTGTGATAAATGTTTTAACTGAAGGGCTTTTTATTTTTGTGTGTGTTGTTGTTGTATTTTTTTTTCTCTCCAAAGTCTCATAAATGTTCCATATGTCACTTTCCCTAAAATTATAATCTGTTATCTCACTCAAGTGGAATAATAATGCATTGAAAAAACGAAATTTATCCCAGGTGCCCCAGCAGGTTGATTCTTCATTATGTGTTAATTGTTAATGGCAATTTTCCATGGAGCATCTCCCAGTTACACTGAGCAGAGCTTCCAGAAATGATAGATTAATTTTAAGTGTAGAATAACAATCAATATAAAGTGTTGATTTTTGTTTAATCTTTCTTTACTTATTTTGTGTGTATAAACAAGCAGGATATAGTTATTATTTTAGGCAACTGTGCAAAATATTTTGATTTATAAAACAGCATAAAAATAAAATTTTATTTCAGGTCTTAGTGGAGTGTTTTTATTTCTGAAATACTGAGCCTTCACTACATTGAGGGTAAGGCAATAACAAGTATCAGCTGAGATACCAAGCCAGTATACACATAGTCATATAGTAGTATAATATTATACAATGTTAAGAATAGTATTGAGCTCAATTGGTGTTGAGGACATGATATAATTCTGTATTTAAGTTCTTGTTTCAAGGCAAAAGAACTGGTGAAAAAAATTCAAGTATGATAAAAAATTTCAATTGTGTTTAGTTTTTTGAGCTGTGCTCTTCAACACCATCCACACTGGATTTAAACCAACTTGGTTGAGGTGACTGCATGTGTGTCCTGTGATTTTAAATTGTCATTTACAGGTTGTTTCATAAATGCATAAAGGGATAATACTAATTTATAATTATTTTGAGAACATAGAAATAATTGAGGTTTACTGCACTTTGGGATCTGTCTGTGGACAATATCTAAGTTGTGATCTGTTCAAGTTCTGCTCTCAGACTGAGTGTGTCTTTGGCTGTGAATTCATTCCATCTCATTTCAGAAGATTTGAGTGGGCAGGATCGGAGGAAACAGCCATCCAGCTTGTCCTGATCTGCACCATTAGATGACAGAAATCACAGCAGGTCAAAGCATGGTCTTTGTGAGTCTCTCAGCATGCTCTCTGCTTCCCTCAGGAGGAGAGTTCATGCTAAAGGAGTTGTATGTACCTGTTTCCATAGTGGAAAAAGTCTACTACTATAATGTCTTAGCAAAAACTATGTATTATTTCATCCTGTGATTCAAAAATACTATACCTGTATTAAACAGGGATATTATAGGACGTCAGTTTACAAAGCATATTCAAGCTAGTTTTTAAATTATGTGCAGTCCATTATCCAGGTAAGGAACAAAAGAAGCATTAAGTTCAGGTTTGTGACTCCAGTGTTGCGCTTATTACTTGCCAAAAAATAGGTGATATCTTTTCATGAGTAATCCAACATACACATACATGTAAAGGTACATAAAATAACACTTAGGAAAGATTTTTTTATAAGTTACTTGAAGAGGCTCCTGAAGAAGAGATTTTAATGGTAGTCCTTGACAAATATTCAAATTTGGTTCCTGATGGTGTTGTTGAAGCATGTTGTATTCCCCAGAACTACATTTCTTAAACATCTTTCATGTTCATTATCAACTTCTGCAGTGAACCTTGTTTATATTGCAGAATTTATAAGCAAGCTTTGCTGTTTAAATGACCCAAATAATCAGGAAGCTGATGATAAAACATATTAAAGATGATGGGAAGAAAAAGCCGAATATATTATTCCCTCTTCGTAAAGCTCTACATGTTCTTTTTAATGATAAATTTGGTTTTGAGTCGAATGTGATTCAACCTGTGATAAATATGTCAGTATTTTCATCATACATGGACAATTTCCCTTGGAAGTCAGGAAAGCTGTGTAGTTTCCTCCAATAAATACTTTTGTCTTGTAAATTTTTATTTTATTTTTACATGAATGCAACTCAGGTGAATTATGAAAGTAAAAAGGGCATTCTGTGGACAGGGGTTAACAGTTTTTATGCTGTCTGACTAGAAGAAGAAAGTCTCTTTGTTCCAAGATGATAAATACCTTAAGATTTTGAAATACACCCTCTGATGAAACTCAACATGAAATTTTGGGAAGACATCCATGACAGATAGGCCAGTTTCCTTTCTCCTGTTTGCAACATCATTAAATGCATATGATTTTATCCAGCCAGTTTGTTCCCGAGTTCTCAGTGTTTGTATTTGATTCTCACATTAATCATCGAGTTTGGCTTTTCACAGTCTGGTTGAAAAGAATTTGATAGATATCCAAAGCATGTATTTATCTGAAAAAAGCCTTGATTCACTTTCCTGTTTGTGCAGTTTTGTTATGCTTCTCAGAAACCAAAGAGAATCGGCGGTGGGAATACAGAAATCATCAAGATGAGCTGCTTGGGATGGATCACAGAGCAATCATCTCTCAGATAATGAAGCTGTGCTTTAATTCAGACTTCCAAGGGTGCCTGAGAGGATTGCTAGCCTAGAACTTGATCATGGGGAATACTCTATTTCAATCAGGCTTCTGAATTCCTGGGTTGGTAAGCTTTTATAGGGAAAATGCTGAAGGTCTTGCAACTTGTACCTCACCTTGGCCCTTCAGGTGAACATGCCATAACATGATGTTGGCACTGCCAGGAGGGGCTGTGTGGTAAAAATCACCCACGTGCCTGTGGCAGTGATGGGAAGTCAAGGGAATTGTTTCTCTCTGCAACAGCCCAATTAGTTGTTTTGGAAGGGAGATTCTTAAAAGTA
Organism: Formicarius rufipectus; assembly: GCA_013399695.1. Taxonomy (NCBI): domain Eukaryota; kingdom Metazoa; phylum Chordata; class Aves; order Passeriformes; family Formicariidae; genus Formicarius; species Formicarius rufipectus. The sequence continues at coordinate 321,634 of VXAU01000691.1, forward strand.
GCTTTACTTTTGTTGGTTAATTAAACTGTTTGCTTGCTCTCAAATTGCAGGATGTAATAGCAAATATCTGCTGTCAAATCCTCATTCTGAGTTTAATACCTCAAAGGACTTGAGAACTTTAGGAAGAGTCCTGTGTCTAATGTGAAACTAATGGTGTCTGATGATTTGATACTTTCCTATTTGTTTGTTAGGATATTTATTTATTTCTCTAAGCAAGCAAGCATTTTAAAAAGGTCGTAGGAAAGTCTTTTGTCTACCATTGAAACCACAAAGTGTAGTGATAAGAAGGGCATGGTCCTCATTGGGGTTTTAAACATGGTTCCTCTCTCCATGGACCCACAGATCCCACCAGGATCCTGCTCCAGCGTGGGCTTCCCGAGGGGTCACAGTGTCCTTCAGGCATCCACCTGCTCCAGTGTGGGGTCCTCTGCCCCAGGGACCTCCCTGGACTGCAGGGCATAGCCTGGGAATCCCTGCTCTGCCACCTGGAGCCCATCCTGCACAGCCCTTGGGGTCTGCAAAGTTCTTTCTCCCACATATTCTCACTCCTCTCTCCAGCTGCAATAGTTCAGGTGCTTTCCCCTTCTTAAATGTGTTTTCCCCAAGGCCTTACAGCTGCTGCTGATGGGCTCAGCCTTGGCCAGCAGCAGATCCCTGTTGGAGCCAGCTGGCATTGGCTGGGTTGGGCATAGGGAAGTTTCTAGAAGCTCCTCACAGAAGCCACACCTGTGGCCAGACCCCCCTCTACCAAAACCCGGTCATGGTAACCCAATGAACTGAGAGAGGAGACTTTCCTTGATCAAAGAAACTTTATTTTGCCAGAAGTTTGGTTTTTTTAATCCAAATTAATTTCAGAGTTTTTTAAATTTTGCTTTCAATATTGTCTTCCTGTCTACTTATGAAGTAATTTTATTTTCCAGACGATGCTGTCGACAGTAGTATTTGGGTCTATCTGAGCACTCTCCTCATTTCTTATTTAGAAAAATTTGATTCTTTTGGGGATGTGGTCTAAAAGAGAGTTAATAGGCTGAAGTCTTGTTGAAGCAGATGGATTCCTCTTCAAGGAGGACTTGCTAAGAGGCTACAATGACTTCAGAAGCAATAACTTCGGGTTTTTCTATTCATTTCCTAATACAGTACCTAGATACAGTTGCTAAAGGTTTTGTGTGTGTCAAAACTATTTCTATTTCAGGTTTTTGGGTTTCTTTTTATTTTTGAATGCTTACCTTGTGTTTTGAAAAGTACATGATTGGCCTTGGCTTGTGTTCAGACCCACAATACTCTTTCACAGGAACCAACCAATTCTGGTCTCTGATTGTTGGTCAGAGTTTGCAGGTGCCTGTTTGATATTGTTTGTTGTGTGTACCCTTTTTGGGCTGACATAATGTGACAGTGATAGTGGCTTCTGAACAGAAACAAGTGGTGGCAAGATTTTGCAAGGTTTCTAGCACAATGGGAGATGATCTCTGCCAATCATGAAGGACCACACTCCAAGTAGTTTTGTTCACCAGGGGTGACTCTTTATTTTCAGTCTCGTAGTGGCTGGAGCTTTTTATCATTTTTAACATGTTTCTGTCAGTGTTGTTCTCCTGCTGTTGAAGCAACAGCCCAAATTAAGGACCCCCGATATTTTTTGCATTTAAAGTAAATTCAGTAACAAAGCAGACTGGTTTCTGTACTAGTCTATGAAAAACAGTCTGTAAGAAGACCATACCCTTATAAAAAATAATCTTGAAAATTAAAGAGCCCTTGGCCTTTAAGCCCATGAAACAAAGGTTGTAAAGAGTTACAGAATCTATGGAATGCATCCTTCATGTACTTGAAATGAGTCTTTGACATTTTTTAGCTAAAAAATATCAAAATCCTCACTTCTCTGAATGGAGTTTGCTATATAGTGCAAATCAGTGCAATTTTACACATCACCACATCATTCTGCTCTCAGTGCTCAGAGGTTTCTGAGACCATTTTTATCAGTGCTCAGAGGAATTAAATGAAGTTCCAGGCAGAGGTTCGTAATACGGGTGTCTGTTTTTCAAGTTGCAAATACGATTATCCTTTCTGCATCAAGAAAGAAATTCATCAGGGTAGTCTGTGCAGATGTCAAGGCAACATGCCTTCACATCAGTTTAATGCCATGTGTTTGTCCCAAATTCCATGTCATTTGTTCAGCCCATCTTTGTTGAAGAGAAGAACCTGCCTGTGGAAAGGTCTGTCTATAAACAAATTGAACAACATCGAATTTTATTAGCAAGATGTTTTCTGGATGGCAAACCCACCACTTTGGGTAGTAATACATTGAAAGTAGGAAATGGAACACCTGCATGAAGTTTTAAAAGATGTCACACTCTTTGTAATTACTAATTCAGTAATCTCACATTTAAGCTTCACTAGTTGCTGCAGTGTTTTCTCTCCCTGTTCTGCATTAGTCCACACACAAATAAGACTCCCAAACCATTTTTAGGGAGTTATGTGCTGCTTGGCTTTTCCTGGTAAACCTCTCTTTAATCAAATGCATTTTATGATTAACTCACCATAATTTCATGAGTACTTTTTCACATTTAAAATCTCTGGCCATCAATTTAGGTATCAATGTTTTTATTTCTTATTCCATAATTTCTACCCAAACAGTAAGTAATGTTACCTTTTCATTTTCGGTGTTGCCATTTGGTAGCAGAGACAATGCTGATTTTCAGGGTCTGCTTAGTTAATTTATCACTAAGAAAAAGAAAGTTAATTCACTGGCTAATTTGTACCCTGTTCAGTGCACCTGAGGCACGGAACAAAACCAGCAAACAAACCCCCATTTTACCAGCTTTCAAACCCTCATCACTCTTCAGTTCTGAGGAAGGCATTCTGTCCCAGATATTGGTAGGTATTGAACAGATCTTTTAATGAAGGAAAAAAAAAAGAAGTCAAACCAACCCTGCTTGTTGCTCAGCAGAGATTTGTTCTTTATTTGTTTTCATGGGTAATTAGCACATTCAAGGATTGTAAGCTAAAAAGCCCCACTTATCTGCCAGGTTAAAAGGCTGTATACAATAGTGGTTTTTGCTGTGAGCTCTCAAGTCAGCAGTCTCCTATGCTTTCCCTCCACGATCTAACCTAGGAAACTCAGAGATTCTCTTCTCCCCCAGCCTTTCAGACACTCTGTTATGGTTTTTTATCCATTTCCCCATTTCTTTTCTTGCACAGTACGTTGGTTCTGTGTCATTTCTGAGCCATTTCTATGGTGCTCTATCCATTATTTCCATGGAGTCTTAGTTGCTCTCTTAGAAACGAGATCCTTTTTAGAGTGTATGCCTAGCTGTAAAATTCTGATAGGTATTTCTGGATTCTTGCATTCATGTCTTAGTTGAAGCCAGATCCATGGGGCATTTGGTGATTGGGAGGCAGAAATAGAAAACAGGCTGCTGGATAATAATCAGACACTTTCCTTTTTTTCCTGTCTGTTCAAATAAGGAGCAAAAAGCAACATACACTGTATTGTCTACTGAGCAAAATGCACAATAGTGGCAGCCTGTGAAGTGAAACATCACAATAGGCTTCTCTTAAAAGAGAAGCCCTACACCTGAGCTATAGAATATATTTTCTGCCATCAGATAGGAATTCATAACTCCTGCCAAGAATACAGGCTATTAAAAAGAAGACACCTTATGAAAAATGAAAACATCCAGAAGTCACAATGATGTTACAACTCTAAAGCAAGAAAGAGTTCATATATTTCATATGCTTTTGACTAGAATTCAGTATCAATGATAACACAGTAAACTTGTTTCTGAGCACAGGGGGAGAACTGCAATATATTTCCAATAATCATTTGAGCTCTTGAGGTATAATGCAATATGCTGGACAACTAGAAGGCTGTTTTATACATCACAAATATAAATTTTAAGTATAATATACTCCTGCAAGATGCCTGATTTAGTAAGTGTAGCAAGCAGATCAAGCAGTCAGGAGAGAGGAATAAGAACTGAAGTTGTATTCCTTTGAATAATTAGCTGTTGCATTAGTTAACTGGAACATCATGGGTGAAAAGTTATAAAATGAATTTTCTGTATTTACACTCTGAACTCTATATAAAGCAGAGACTGTTAATCCTCAGAGAAACTTAATTATTATTATTTCTGCAATGTGGAAGGGTGTTGTTTTTTGGTTTTTGTTTTGTTTTGGTTTTGGTTTTTTTTTCCCCATAGGCAAAAGTCACATCAGAGTTTTCATTTAATACTGAGACTAGAAGAGAAATCATCAATAGATGAGTGGACTAAAGATCCTAAGATGATTCAAGAGGCATTAAAAGTGTCTTGAGTGGGCTTTGCTACAACCTGCAGCTGCTTTTTAGTTCTTCCAACCCTTTGTTCTGTAACCTTTTTGATTTGTCTATGGGCTCATACCAGTGTTTATGTATTTCTTATTTTTTCAGAACATTTTAAGTCCCCTAATATTTTAAACTCCTAACATATTATTTAAATTTTCCCTCAAATATTTTTATATATGAATATATTACATATTTATGTACATTACATATACTAGAAACCATATATTTATGTAAGTGGCACTTATTTGTGTATGGAGCAGTGCCATCTTCTGGAGTGCTGGAATTTCAGGGTGGGGGGGTGGAATGTAGGCTCTGGCACTTGGAATATCTATTAACTCTTAAAAGCTTCCAAAAACACAATTTGCAATCTTCCCGTGTCATCAGCACCATCAAACAGTAGCTGTCACTTTAAGCTGTGTTTTCAGAGAACACCTTTGTTTGCTGAAGCAAAAAAAATACTATTTCTGGTGTTTTTGGATTGGCCTCAGGAGAGTCTGGAGAAGCTGAGATTGCCTTTAGTTTACACAATATTGTGTAAATGTAGAGGCACAAACAGTCATTTCCAGCCATTTGCATGTTCCCCTTCATCTGCAGCTGAATGTCTCCATCAGAACAGGTTCAATTGCTGCCTTTCTCTGGCAGTGTGCTGGAAGGGAGGGGTGATAGTCTTTGCTGTTTAAGATGGATGGTTCACTTGTTGTTCACAGGAGGAGAAAAAATTTCCAATCATTCTGCACCGCTGGAGTCTGGCATGAGCTGCTGAGAAAAAGGAGGAGAAATGCCATCAGAAAAAAAAGGCAGATGTGAAGGTGCTTTCCAGTGTAGCAACTGACTACAACAGGTGGCTAAAATGCTCAAAATGGCAATCTAAAAGTGGTGCAACTTGGAATTTGCCTCGTTTTAAATCTCTCTTAGGAATAATTTAGCACAACTGACAAATATTGTTGGGGTTTTTTTTTCCAAGCCCTTTTACATATTGAAGTCATTCAGTCATAATAGTCTGAAGGTATGTAATTGCTTATTTTCTTACCTGTATGGACTTTTTTTCCATTGTCTAGAGAAGTGCTCTTTGTGAGCATTTGTTAACTACTGGATTAGCTGATGCCATAAATATAAAAATTAAAAAGAAAATTCAATTCCTGGGCAGCAAAACTTTTCCCATCTTCCACGCTTCTTGTGGAGAAAGCTCTGAGGAAGTGGGTGAGTGGTTTAGGCAAAAAATGCAGAATTTATGTTAAACATTGCACTAGAGTTTAATCTGGACTTTCTGGCTCTACCCATGAGTTTGTAAGCGACTCGTGAAAAGCTGTATCTGTTTTCTATGGATGAAATTGTTCTCTTTGAAGAGGAAGAAGGAAGCAATAATTTTACCTCTTTCACTGAAATCCTTACTACTCTGCCCCTGATACAATTATGAATATTTTCGTGTAACTCACCAGTTCACTCCAAGGATTAAATCATGATCCAAACAGACTGTATCGATATCAGTGTGGGAGGAGCACCTTCATTACTGGAAAACACAGCTGGAAACTTCAGGTTGCCAGATCCTCTGTGACTGTGGGACAGCACTTTCTTAATCAACCCCTTCCTTCCCTTCATCCACTGGAAGTGGTGCTTCTGCAGCCCAAATTGCACCGAAATGCCCCACAGTTTACTGTAGAAGGGGAAAGCTTTGCATGTGAGGCTGGCTTCCCAACAGGTGAGCCTCTCTGGGAGGAAACCCTCCAACTCGATCTGGTTTTGCTATTTCTTTCCAGTTTTCATTGTTCTGGTGAATGCAGGGATTGTTGCTGCCTCCCTGTCGAAGTCCTCGGCCACGTGCTGTTGCTAAGAAACAGGGCTGTTGTCAGCCATCCAAATCAAAGTCCTGTTAAATTCCCTATGAAATTATCTGCATGATATCAGGATTTTTGTTCTATGAATTAGTCCTGTCAGCTTACATTTTTATATGTTCTTGATGCAACAGCAGATGAAGTCTGTAACATTGAGTGTTTGGAGGGAGGTCCCAGCTGAATGCATGTGAAGGATCCCTCCAGCTGAAAAGCCCATGGCAGTCTTTAAGGAGCTCTGCTGAGGAAATAAAGCCTTGTGAGGATGTCACAGAGCAGTAGAACTCTGTGAATAACTAATTCTTCTGGTTCTTCACTGAAGCAAAATCAAAGAAATTAGTCAAAATGACCTGAACCTTGAGAAGGGTGCACCTAAAAAAATAAAATAAATTATTTGGCTCAAGTTTAATGATTTGAATTTCTTTTTCCCGAATTAAAAGAAAAACTTCAGGTCACAACAAAATAGCACAAAAAGAAATCAGCACACGATGGAAAGACAAAGTATATTTTTCTGGGTGAATCTCCTTGACAGATCTGTCATTAACTAGTAAAGAAAAAAGTGGTTTAGTGTGAAATTAATTTCTAATTAAATAAGTACAACCTTGACTCATCATCTGAATAAGGGAGAGGGTCCAGTTCTTAGAGATCTTTCAAACACTCAGACTCAAATTCTCAGGTTGTGACTTAATGTATGGATGACAGCAATGACTTTTGGAGCCAAGCATGAAGTCAGTGATTTCTACAGAGAGCTTGATGACAGAATTCCATAGTATTTTCCAAGCCATAGGTGATAAATTACACTATTCATATATTAATGGAATTTTGTAGCATTGCTATGAAGTATTTTTGAAAGCTTTTTTGCTTTAATTTCTGTTTGACTTTGAGTGAGCCTGAACTGTCAGCAGTGAAATGGAATAGAGTATGTACAGATGAAACTAATTAAATACTACCTGTCACTGCTCAATTCGAAGCCCTGATTTGAGCTTGCTGCCTCAACTTTGATTATTAAAACACCTATGGTAGTTCTCACCCCAAGTTACCTGGGAGTGTTTCTAATTAGGTGTCAGGATGTCAGTGATTAATGTAAAATCATGAATAAGTTACAAATAAAAGCCATACACCTGTACGGAGCCATGGAACTATTTAAAATGCTCTGCAGCACAAAGTACACTGGTGATAACCACTTGTGACCTTTGAACTGGAGTTTCATTTGCCTGGAATTTTGCTGATTGATTCATTAGATTATAATGGTCAAAGTCAGAGTCACAACTGTAGAACTCATTTGTCACAACAACACAAAAGACAACCCCCAACTGTTGTTGTCCAACAGATTTGATCAACTTTTTTGTCCTGGGACTATTTGTCACTCATGATTTACATAATGGGGGAAAATATGATTAAGTCTGTAGTCCCAAATAATGATTAAGTCTTAATCATGATGAACACAAGCAGGTAAATAATAGAGATAGGTCTTGGAAAATTGTGCATTCTGCTTAAATGTGTCTACTTACTTTTTTATGTGTTTGTTTGTTTGTTTTTAATAGGATTAACATTACAGGCATCAAATTAAATGTGGTGAGAGTTGGACAGAACACAATTGTAACGATTCCTGATAAACCTGAAGCAGAAGGAGTAACTTAGAGGCAGAAACTGCCACCAGTGTTGATGTAGATGCATCTCTGGGCTTTCTACATGTCCTGCAGTGTTCTTGATCTGCATCCAAGTGCAGTGGCAGTGACTGAAATCCGGACAAATTGGTGATTAATACCTGCAGGTCACAGAATCCAGTCAGAGTTGCGTATTTCTGTGCTGCTTTGGCTAAGTAGAACAGATGTCTTCTTGTCTTCTTTGCTGTTCTGTAACTTTACAGAGCACAGATCTCATGTCATGATTGTTTTGAGAGCTTTTCCCTAAACTGGTGATATCTCCACTTTGTGTCATGTGTTCTTTATGAGAGTCAGCATGATTTTTTATTTTTTTTTTTCATCTTGTGAGTTGTGTTTTGGGTATGTTAAGTAAAGGGGAGCTTTACTAGGAGACCAACGTAAAGTGTTTTGATGCTTCTGTTTCTTTGAATGAGTGGATTAAATGGAACCCAAACTAACAAGAAAAACATCCCTATTCCCCAAACTCTGGGCATAAAATGCAATGCTTCCAAATATGGAGGCTCTCCATAGCCCAGATGTTCTGTAAAATTGTTTGGGGTTTTTTTTTTTCCTGTTTGTGTTTCAGTTTCTCTGTTTCTACCCAAATATCAATTTCCCTGAGCAGATGCAGGGCTCTCAGGATCTGTGCCTTATGGCTGCTCTGCCATCCAGGACCTGGGAACCCAGCCCAGAACTTCCAGGCTTCCAGCTCTGCAGCAGGGAAGCCCCAAGAGTCCTGGATCCAAGCCAGGGTTTTAAGGTTTACAGGTTTTGTAATGCCAACAGAGTGATGAATGGAGCTCGTGGCCTCCTGGTCCCAGAGCAGGGGATTTGGGGGACCAGGACTAGATCAAGGGGGCACAGCCCAGGAGTTTCTCAGGATGGGTAAAGCCACAGGAGATAAATATCAGCCCTCCCTCATCCCTGATGATGTGAACTGGTGAAAACCTTGGTTTGGGCTGAGAGTGCTGAACGTGTCTCCTGAGTTCAGTTCCACTCTGGATGCCCAACAGCTTCTGCACTTCTGTCCCTCAGTGTCCTGCAGGATCATGGCAGGGGTGCTGTGGAAAGGGCTGGTGGCATAAGCCCAGGTCTCCACATCCTCTTGACCAGAGTCCTGTGTGTGCTCCAACTCCATTGCAACCCCCAAATGGGGCATTAGGGAGGTAGGGATGGCTGTGTGTTCCCTGAGCCTGCACCTCATTTACCAGTACAGCTTTACAGAGCTGCTTTTTGTCAAATTCATGTGGAATCAGTTTAGGAGAATCACAGTTTTTTGTTAAAGCACAGAGCTCTCAGTACCACAAAACCCTACCCGGCTACCAGATCCAGGGTTTTCTAAACATCTGGTCATTCAGCAGAGCTATAGAGAGATTTGAAGTAAGGAACAGAAAGAAATTAAAATAAATTTTCATTACAGATCTGTCTAAAACTTTAAAGTCCAAGATGAATGGATTTAATTAGCTCTGGACACTTTGGTTTTCCTATAACTCAGATGTGTCAACTTTACAACATGCAGGCCCTTGGGCCATCATTTGAAGTGAGTCATCTTTATTTTACAGTGTTTAAACTGGGCATATATTCTGGGTTTTGTGATACTCTGTAAAATCTGACAAATTGTGACTGGGGGCTTTATTTTCATACCTGTAAATAAACAAAGAATTGTTTTACAACATTCCAATAGGTCTATTTTACGATCACTCATGAAAAAGCTCAGAGAACCATTTTTAGAGCAGGCAGTGGATCTGCATTATTATGCTTTCAGTTAAGATAATGGGAATTCAATAGAGTCCTGTCTGGATATATCCTACCAATGGTGCAGCGAGGATCAATTTGATAGGCTTTAATTACTTTAGTGCTCATCTGGTGAAGTTTTTGGTTTCATTTTTATAATGAATCCTGTATTACTGGTCTAGTACGTGGGTGCAAACCCAGATATCTTTCCTCTGTTAGACTTTTAAATATAGCTGCAGCACAGAGGTGCATCCAGCAGCATGGAGTGTGAACAGACACATGATGTTACTGGGAACTTGGAGTTCAGGTCATGCCCACTTTGGATCATTTGCTTTTTCTTCCTTCAGGATTATGCTACAAGCTCCTTCCTTTACGAGGGCAGGGCTTGCAGCAGATTTCAATATTGATGTGTATCTGAAAATGCATGAAGTAAATGAAGACCTCAGCCAGGGGCAAATTACATCACACACTATCATATTATACTAAAAAGACCTGAGCTTCCCATTCAGCAATGACACTGGAATCACACTTGTGAGAATATTTGATTTGTTTTATAAAAGACTGTTCAGGAAAAGACAAGATAAATTGCTAGTTTTGTATAGCTGTATAGACAAATTAAAGCAATAGATTCTAGGGTGCTGGAAAATTGTCCTTGCTCTTTGGCTTCTGTCCACATACATTCTTTGAGATCTTGTTTATGCTGGAGATTTGCTTCCCTTTCAGTCAAGGACGAGCTGCTGTGAATACAACTAATCTGCTGGAAGTGCCAGCCCGTGCAGGGTGTCCCATCACCGGCGGCTTCAGGGAACACTCCTTTGTGCAAGTTACAAACTTCATTATCTATGCCAAGACCGGTCAGTGTGAGGTTCTGAGCTGGTGCTGCTCCATCTCTTCCTCACTGCTGTCCCTGCTCTCCAGAAACCAGTCCCCCCCCTCGCTCCGTCCCGCTGCTGAGGCACCACGTGTGACCGCGCTGCTCCCCGACTGGGACGTGCACACCTGGGGCAGGTAAATCTGGGGCTGGGGCAGTCCTACCGTGGCAGAGGAGCGAGGGCAACGAGAGGCTGGCGTGGTTGGTAGGCTAGTTTGTCTAACCCAGTCCAAAACTGCCTGGGTGCTGCTGCCTGAGGAGCCTGGTAATAGTGGTGGTGCCAAAGGCTTTGCAGGGGCAGCAGAGAAACCTGTTGCCGCTGCCTGCAGCGGTGTTTTAAAGAAGGAACAGCTGCGAGGAGATGGTGTTATGATTCTGGGATGGTGTCTCCTGTGTGTTTGCAGTGCAGAATGCCAAGCTTCTGAAAAGGACACTTTCATCGTGTCTGTTGAGGACTGACATATTCAAAGTCATGAGCTTTTGCAGAAGCTTCCTATAGGAGAATTCATTTTGCCATGTTCATTCTTTGCAGTGTTATAATCTGATTCTTTCCTCGTTGCCAAAAAGCATGAGTAACAGCTTGAAATGTTGGAAGCAAAGAGCAGCTAACTTTGAGGAGCTATAAAATGTTTTAATTCTCCTGGTTCAGATGTATAATACAAGCTTCCCTGGGGGGGTATTTTTCCTTGTTAACTCATTTATAAGATAACTGAAGCTACAGGTGTTCAGCTTTAATAAGGCATTAGTGAACAATTATATAAGACACTAAAAATAAATCTCAAGTCTTTGCATGAAGGAAATCAACACCCAGTGAAAAAATATTTAAGAGCAAAGCTGCACAATCAAATAAGGGAGAAGATTTTTAGAAATAGAATTGTTGGATAACATCTTTAATACATTTAGAAAGGACATTGTTGAAAGAAGAAGGGAAGGACTATATATTTTTATGGCCAAGATATGAAAAGACACCAACAACATATAAAAGAATAACTGGTGCTAACACGTTTGATAAAATCATTTTCTGCCTGATTTAAAGTGTTCTTTAAAATATTGTTTTAAAATAGTGCAGAGCCAGCTCTCCACTAACAGGCAACGCTGTATTCCCTTGATTTATGAAATCTCATTTCAATTGCAAACCACTGGCTCTTCTGTGTTTGTGCCTGAGCTCTGGATAATGCTGCAGACAGCTCAACTAGCAGCATTGCTGAGAGAAAATTAGATGTATTAAACCTGAAGAATCAGTGACATTCAAATAGCAGTTTTGCTCTTGTATTTCTCATTTGCTTGAAGGAATTCTTAATAAAAATTCTAATGTGTCTTAGCCTTGGAAACAATGATCTGTTCTATTAACTCCAACAGAACAAATTTAGGACAGAGGTTCTGACACTTTCTTAATTATAAGAAGATATCTGGTGAAGTGCTTTGTCTTCATCTGAACTTACCTTTTTCCTCTTCACAGTTACATCACATTCCCTCTCAGCTTCAATGAGAAATGGTAAATCGGACCAAAGCTCATCTCTCCTATGAAATTCCTTTAAGGATTTGTTTTGTAGGGATATGAAGTCGAGGCAGGGGAAGGTGGGAATGTCAACAGTTTAGTGTCCCAAGAGTTCAGGTTCTTCTACCATCAGCACAACTTGAGCCCAAAAGCCACTACATGTTTGGAAAAGCATCAGTAACCCCCCCCACCTCACCTCTCATGGGATGCTGTACCTCAGCATTTCATCCATGAGGGTATAGGCAGGTAACAAAGTGAGTGGAGGTGGCTTTTCACTGAACTTTATGATGTTCTCAGGCAAAGCTGAGGACTGTGTAAGTGAGACACAAGTTGGGCAAGAAGGCTGAAACACTGGAGCTCTGCACAGGGCTTTGAAAGCACAGGAAGGAGTCAGGGTGACGAGTCAGTGCACAGTGCTGTCCTGAGTCCAGCCTGCAGCTGGAAATGCCCCTGCAGCACTGCCAGCAAAAGGGCTTGGTGATCATCTCAGGAGAGAGAACACTGCAGTTCCAAATGAGTGAACAAGTGCAATATTTGCTTTGTTTTTCTCAGTCATTCCCAGCAAAACAGAGGAAAAAATTGTTATTCTTGTAGATCTATGAGAATTGCTGATTTCTGACTCAATGTTTGTCTATTCCTACAATAGATTCAAAATATGGTCCAAACCTTGCAGTTATTAGGACTGAGTTGTGATAAATTTTGATGATTTACTTCTTTTTTTAATCATTGTTATGCATTTTAGTGCAGGTATATATTTTAGACTTCTTTATTTATATACATATAAGTAGACATGTGTATTATATTTATGTGTGTTCATACACTCACAGAAATGTCTCTTTCTGATTTTTCAGGAGATGCATCTACCTCTTGTTAACACTAGAGACTCTATGGTAATAAACTTTTCAACTCTATAAGAAAGTGTTTCATTCAGGCTGGAATTGGCCCATATTTTCTCTTCACATAAGTTTCTTTCAGAGACAGTCAAACTTTTAAATGGTGGCTGTACTTGCCTCTCTCTGATAAGGTAGGAATAACTGTTTTCCTTGAAAGCTGATTGTCGGGTTTGTTCTTGCTGGTTAATTTAACTTGGTAAACTAAAGGCTCAGAATTAACACAGGAAATACTATTCTAGGGTATTCTGTGAAAGTATCATATTTAATGCTATTTCTAGATATGCAGTTTCATTACAGAAATAGAATATAAATATTTTTTTATCTGTACTTTCCAAAGGTTCATTAAATGCTTTTATATCTTCTTGGGTTATTAATAGCTACCTGTAAGTCACACCCCAACTAAGAAAAATCAAGCAGGATGAAATAAGTGTGAGAAGCTGAGGCTGGTGCTAGCTACACCTTTTAAAAAATATTTTTGAAAGATAACTGAGGTTTGAAAGGATATCTAGAATAATTACATTACAATGGGAACAGAAAAGCAATCTGGTTGCTGTTAATTACATTGTGATCTCCTCCTCTCCTGAAAAGCCTGGAATTTGGTGGAATTCAGTTATATATTCTGTAGGTTTTATTTGTTTCTTCATTAATCTGAAATCCTGACTATTTCTGCTGTGTGGGAGAAGGGTCTTAAACCCACACTCCCCACTGCAAACTTGAAATCATAACTGTGTTTGGCTAATTTATACCTGAATATATTTTTCCATGGGATATTAAACCTTTAATATATATTCTTTTCTGGTTGTCCCTTCGATTTCATTAGGTTTGTATCTATTAATTTATATTGTAAAGTTTGCCTTAAATATATGCATTTTGTGGTGGAACTATAGTAACAATTCTGAATGAATCCTTAGATTTTTGGATTTCTTACTTCTGCGTCTCTGCTTATTGCAATTAGACCGCTCTGTCGCTAATGAAACATACGTGCCTTGTTTGTTTGTGCCTGAGGACTGAATTTGGTACTGAATAATGCAAAAGCATATGCAAGGGCAAGTATAGTAAATGGAATTGGGAATGTGTGCATAGAGGATATGTGAGCAGAGACGATTGGAGGAGGTGCTAAAGCTTTGGCTCTGGCTCTGCATGCTCAGTGCAGGTGGAAACACGTTTGTGGTAATACCTGTGGGTGTCAAAATTCCCTAGAGGTTGCACAAGAACAACTAATGTTATTTGACCAAAAAATTAGTAACTCATACAGATTTTTACCTTAAATGGAGCTAAATGCATCAATCATAAAACACAGATGCAGAGTTCAGATGTTGATGGACTTATGTTGGTAAGATGTGCTGTTTGTTGTCCTGCCCTGTACTGTGTTGAGACTCAAGGCAGAGGGGTCTCTACATCCACCTAGAAAAGACAGCAAATAAACGTCCATGTTTCACTTTCAACAGTGCTAATATTTGAAACCAGGGCTACAACATGAATATTTTGCTAAAATCTACTCTGTGAGATTTCAAGGCAGGTTCTCATTTTGCAAAAAGCTAGCATAATTCTACCCAAGAAGAACACTTGGAATTTTTTTTTCCCTGACACATCTAGTCATTGGTAGTCATAGAAAGAATCATGGAATGGTTTGGGTTGGAAAAGATCTTAGAGAACATCCAGTCCCACCTCCTGCCATGGGCAGGGACCCCTTCCACCAGCCCAGGTTGCTCCTAACCCTGTCCAACCTGGCCTTGGATACTTCCAGTGATGGGGCAGCCACAGCTTCTCTGGGCAACCTGTGCCAGGACCTGCCCTCCCTCCCAGTCCAAACCTAGTTCACACAGAAAAGTAAGGAAATCTTCTTTAAAAACAATAATTTTTTTTTCAAGCAGTACAGATAAGATGAAGGGAAATCCAGTTTGTTTAATTATAAGGTATCAACATGCTGCAGACTTCTGTTAGTGGATTAGATTTTCTCCCAGAAATGGATTTGCATCATAAGCGAATGTGGTCCAGTTCATTTTATAATTATATTTTGAAGGAGTGCAGAAGTAGGGAAGAATGAAGTCTTATATCCATCTGGTATAAAAAAATTCTGCCTTTGATGTTTCTTTGAGAAACTGCTCTGATTTTTATAGCAGCATAGTGGGTGCAGAAGTTGCATCTTCTTTATCCACAACACCTGCTTTCCATGGCATCTGCAGTGATTGTGCAGTGTCAATACTGTTTCGCTCATAAACTTTGACAGATTCAGTGTGTAATCTCTGACCCTGCAGACAGTCTTCAGTTCTGCTGTCCATGCTGTGGAATTAATGCCACACAGCTTGAAAATTTGCCTTGAGCATGTCCTTGTGCTATTTGACAGGCCTATCTCTCAGTCATTCACTGTATTTTAAATGGGCAGACAGAGATAGCCCTGAGCAGTGTTTATCCGACATATGCATCGAGTGCCCACACCAGCCCAGCTGAACTCAAAGGCTCACTAGTTCAGTGCTCCATATTTTCCTGTAATATCAGCCAAGGGTCCTCCACGGGGATTGCTGCATTCTGATAACCAACCAGCAGAAATTAACTCCAAGTTGTTGTGCCTGGTTAAGGATTGAGCCATTTTCTTGCAGTAAGGAGCACACTGAGTTCTGGAGTACAACATAGCTCATATTCCTTTAGGAGAGTGCTTTTCTAAATTATTCTGAAGGTTTCATTCTCTTATGCAGCACCTTATGTATTTATACAGAGAAAAAAAAAGTTCAAAAAAATCAGTTTCAGGTTTTACCAACACAAACTTATCTTCTGTATTTAAAGAAACTTTCACTAAAGTACATTCTTTCCAAAAACCACCCAATGAAAGTGAAAACCAAATACACTTGTAATCTTGTGACTAATTAAAATTACTGATCATGGATTCTGATGAGTAGATTGTTTTTCCTTAAGAAAGTATAACTAAAACCAGTGCACATTGGACATGATGTATTTGGAAGCAATAACTGTGATGAGATATTAATGCTCTCTGTAAAGAACCGGTCAGTGGCTCTTTAACACGAGTTTTCCCAGAGGAATAGAAATCCTGCCTTGTGCACTTCAAATATTTTGCCTCACCATTTAATAAGACAAATTGTTATTATTAAGAAGGGAGATACCTCCTTGCAGTCACTTTTCATCACACTTAGAATACACAGATAATTTTAGGTACTAAAATTGGGTCCTTTTTACTGTTAGACCTTTTATCTCAAGAGATTAATTGTATTTTTGAGTTTATTAAAAGTTATATGTGCTAGATAAGAAAAATAAGAAAAAAAACTTTTGCTCTCTAGATGTCAGAAAAGGACAACAAAAAGCACAACCTGGCCCACTGATACCCACGAGGTCTCTCTTCTCCTGTTTTAATAGCAACCTGATATTTTTCTTCCTATACAAGTGACCTGGAGGGGAATGCCTTTCTTAATGGTTGGTAGAATAAAAAATTATTGCCATTGATTTGCTTTGAGAAACGTGGTTTCTAATTTGTGAAACTGATGTTTCTTCTCTATTATATTTGCTTCAGACACCACACTTTAAACAAACAGAAGAAATATGAAAATATTCATTACTTTCAGGCAGCTTCCTGCTGCCAGGAAGTTAGCAGTGTGAAATAAAATTAACTAGGATGGATGTTTCTGTGTAGTATGATAAACTTTACTACATTAATGTAAATTATCAGCTAACTAGTGAAATGCTTATTCCAGCTACATAGATTTCATTAAAAAGAAATATTACTTGTATAGTTTGAGCAGTTTTATGCTGTTGATGTCTTGTACTGGTGACTACTTTAATGTGAAGTATTTTTCTCCCTCCCTGACTTTCTTCTGTTATTTTGTCTGAGGGGAAAATAGAAAACAAACAATAAAAAGCCAAACTAGTGAGTATGTGCATTTTTCTGCATGTATGTGTGCGGTTTGACACACCTTTGTAAAATGCAATGTAATAGCTGGTGCACCATTGCCGGGGAAGGGGGTTACTCAGAGAAGGTGTCCCCCAAGCCATGAAGTTGTCTCTGTGCTTGTTTAACCAGTGAAAGCCGAGTGTCTGAGACCTGCTCAGAAAACAAACAAACAAACAAGCAGTGTTTACTGCTTTTGTTTTGGAACTGGGCCTGGGTTGTGCTTTGTTATTTTAGGGGCCAAGTGTGTCTGTGATCACACGACTCCCTCCCTGGTCTGTGCGTTGCCTGAGGCTGCTCTGCCTCAGGTGAGCGGCAGACACTGAGGCTGCCTTGGAATTTCATCCTTTCCATGGATCAGATCACAGAATCCTCATCGACTGTGACATGGAAGGCACTCACCTTCTCTCCTGAATTAAGACAGCTTGCATGTGCTCTGAGCTTTAATTATTTGAGTCATATTGAAGTCATTAAGAAGCTGGAGTCTCAAGTTTTCTGTGCGTATGTGGGCAAATGTTTGCAGAATCAGACCCTGATTACACAAATTAGTTTTGAGGTGAGACCTGCAAGGCAGGCAAGAGTTTTATAGATTGAGGGGAAGGTGGAGAAAAGAACAGGTTTTTGAGAAAACTAAAGATTAATAGAAACCATATGTAGGACTCCCAGTGATTCAGTGGGGTCTAGACAGTTGCCCTTTCGTGCTGTTCTCATGTCATAGGCAGCAACGACAGAAGCCATATGTGAGCCACAAATAAACCCTCCCCAACTCATGTCTCTTCTGTTTAAAGTTTAATCAGTCTGTTTTAGCTGAGAGAAGATGAATGATTAAGAGTGGAAATGTCACACAAACAGCACGTCACTGTATTGTACCGAGAGGGACGTTGGGAAACTCAAATCGTACTGTGAGTATTAATTTCTTAATGAAACTGAGTGACGACAGTCACTCCAAAACTTCCAGTTACATTGTGATGGACATATCTCATATTAATTCTTTCATACCCCAACCTTTCCCTGTATCCTGATTTTCTTTACTTCATACATTCTGTGTCGGGGTTTTGTTGGGGTTTTTGTTTGTTTGGCTTTTTTTTGTTTGTTTGGTTTGTTTTTGGTTTGGTTTGGTTTGGGTTTTTTTGAGTTGGTGGTTGGTTTATGTTTGGGTTTTTTCCGGCATGTGTTTCCTTATTTTTGTTGCTTTTTATCATCTCCCTCTCTGTTTTTTTCTAACATGCTTTTCCCTATATGCTTTTGTCCTTGGTTTTGGGCAGTTGAGGATGTTTCTCAGTGCTTTGCCTGTCTGCTTCTTTATTGCATGGGAATTTCAACTTAAAATTTGAAGGAAAAAATCGAAACTCTGCCTGCTTAAAATAGAGATTGCAGGAACACCTTCAGTTCAGGAAGACAGACTTGTCAGGAACATCAATTTCAATTCCAAGATCAATTTCAACGTGGAGAAACTGATTTTTACTGTAACATTTTGCTTGAATAGACAGTTCTTTCAGTTAACATTAGAGAAAGACTGTAGTTTTGAAAATCAAAAAAGATTGTTTAAAAGGTAAGGGCACAGAAGAAAGAACAGCGTACTAATTCACTTCTGAGTTGTATCTAGTACAGTTTTCAGAATTTTTTATATGGCTTGTTTTGTCTTTCAGTTCCTGAGGATCACCAAATCTGGTCTCCAGCTGCCTGTCCCCTGTGCAGAACTGCAAATACTCTTTCCATCTCCAACTGCTGCTTTCACAGAAACTTTCTGGCAGGGGTTCTGTATTTTCCTGTTAGTACCATGCCAGTATTCTTGCACCTTCATCAAATGAGGTGTGATGCTTTTTGGTGAACCTGGAGAAGGAATATAATGCCATTATATCTCTGGTATGTCCACACTACTACAATCATGGTTGGTAATTACAATCACTTTTTGTAGCAGTGGTGAAGAAAAACAAGACCTAAGTAAGGTGAAGAACATTCTTAATAGTACCATGAAATAAAAGTAATTAGAACATATTCGGGGGTGTGTGTGAGTAAATCTTTGAGATGCCTGAGTTTAGTTTGTTTTGTTTTATTTTCCCTACAGAAACTTCATTATGGAGTGTTGGATGCCATCAGGAGAAAACTGTCTCCTTAATTAGCACCAGGTTTTGCCTGTCTTGCCAGGACCAACAGTTTGTCATTTGGTAAATAAATGTTTGACTCAAATGTAATCAGTGACTTCAGCATTTACACATTGTTTAGCTGTCATAATACTGGGAAATGAGATTTTTCCTAGGCCAGTGCAAGCATTAATGTTCAATCTGTCACAAACTTAGGTAGGGTCTGACATGCTTTTAGTGATTTATACTGTAACAGTGCATCTAGGAATGGTAATAAACAGGCTAAATATTATATTTCACTACAGTGGACATTTCCAAGGAGTTAAGTTATTCAACCACTGTGTGAACAAAATGCACAGACAGAGCGAGACATGAGATCTCTGAATTGGTCTCACTTTTAAATCAAATTATGTGCTATATTAACACATGGCAATATTAACTGAGGCAGAGTAGAATAATTCTGCCAAAGTCAATGCTTAAAGTGCTGAACTATTTCCCTTTGTATCACTGCAACTTTTTGTGTAACCGGTCTAAAGAGCAAGGAGACTTTTTGCTCCTTGGGTTTGTGGACAGAGTTCCATTTTATTGGTGTTTATAATTGATTCAGCTTTTCACTGCAAAGTATTTAGAAGTTCAGTTAATTGGAAACAAGTGCAAAAATATTTTCTTTTATAAATTTCTGTTTTGTTACTGAGATTTGGAGCTCGACTCTAAGGACACACCTCAAGACAAAGGTCTGAGCATCTGCAGTAGCTTAAGAATCTCTGGTCCTGCTGTTTCACTATTGTTCCTGCTGTGCTGGACATTTGCTCATCTGGACTGGAACCATTTCTGCAGGACTTTGCTCTAAACTGCACCAAGGATTTGCTGTGTTTTCTTTTAAAACCCAATTTGGGTCACAGCAAGGCCTTACAGTGTAAGCTTAAAGGGGATGTGGCCCATGAAGGCAGAGAAAAATAGAAAACAAGGTCTGAACTGAGAGGTGTCACTAATCCCCTCTGTTGGGGACCTGTTTCCTTACCCAACAGCAGAAGAATTCTGACACAGCCTGAAGAGGACTCTCACACCTCTCCCATATTGTGTGTGTCATGTTAGGGGTTTGTCTTTGCAGAATATGTCAGTGGTTTTCTCAACAAATGCTCCCAACTTCTGGGAAATAATCATTTAGATTTCTTGGAAGGCTTTGTTTTAGTAACTCAGCTTTTTTTTTTGTGGAATGTATGTTTTAAAACACTTATGTAGGTGAACAGTACTGCTGAAATAAATATTATCTAAATGCTAAGTAAATCTGTCAATTCAGAACAAAGAAAAATATCCAAGAAACTGCAGAACATGATTTTCCCTCAACACTCTAAAAGGGTTTTCATTATAATATGGAAAACATTTGTTCCCCAAAGTCAATGTGCTTCATTTCTGTGGATTGTTTGTCTATATCTTCCTTTCTCCTGATGAAATTTCCAGGAAGTTATGCATATTCTTATTAAGTGTGTGATCAGACCCTAATATTTATTTCAGGTAATGGAAAAAGTAGCTGGAAATTGGATTTCTGTATTTTGCAAAACACACAGAAAATAAATTATCCTCTAACTTGCTCTAATCTTTAAGCACCAACCTTTTTATTATTTACAGTTCAGGAATGTTCCAAAAATCTCATTTAGTGAATGAAATTATTTTTGAGAGGTTTATTGTCAGTCATCTTGCTGCTTGCTTGGGCAGTTCCACTTCCCACCTATTAAGGCTGCAAATCCAAAACTTTGATTTTCTCGAAAGACTTCTGAGGGTTTTTTCCAAAAGTTTAGCTTTTCTGTTGGATATAATAATCAGGGAAGTTCTATCAAAAAAACTCCAACAAACCAAATTCCTTTGAATATATTTGACTCTGCCTGTTTCCCCAGGACATTATATGATAGAAATTGTGAGAAGTCTGTAGATATCTTGTGCTTAATGTTGCTGAGAAGTTTGGCTTTGTCTAGTAAGCTGTCAGTCCAAGAAGAGTCCAGACCCTTACAATTTACTTTAAACCAAAATACAATTCTCTTGATATCTGTACTTTTTTTTTTTCTTTTCTTCTTTTTGGTAGGGAAAACCATCAACCATAAACCTTATCTTGGAGATATGAATAATTATTATTTCCCTAATTATCTTCAAAGAGTTGAAGACAATTAATTTTAAGCAAGTCAATATTTCTATGTGGCTTTACCATAAATCAGTAAACTAAGCTATGCTGTATCAAGAATGGTTAACTAGGGCCTTTGAAAAAAATCTCCTGTGCAGTGAGATGAGGAGTCTGGGGCTGTTTGTCTTACAGAAAGAATGAATAGGAAGGGGCAAAGTAGAAGAAATCACAATGAGTAATTGGTGTGCCTGGGTAGATTAGTTTATTTGTTCAGGGCTTTATTCACTCTTTTAACAAAATAAGGCAGCCAATCAATTTGAAGCATATGAATGAAAGTAATTTCTTTACCATTCCCAATTAATGCACTGAATTCTCTGCTGCCAGAAAAAATGGGGACTGTTTCTCAAGACTCAAGAGGGGAAGGAGACACAGGACAGCGGAAACATGTGCATGTCCCACCTCCCCAAGTCTCTAGTACTTCTACATCACAATTAATCCTATTATAGAAAAGTATTTTGCAGGTTTTGTCTTACTACTTAAACATGAAAACTGAGGGAAGGAAGAGTATAGAGACATTTCTGAAGTGATACAGTTTTTGCCTGACTTGACAGTAGTCTGGTATTTTCTCCATTGAAACCATCTCAGCAGTACTGGTTTTATTTTTCTCCTTCTGTACCTTTCTCTTAAGTAATATTTTGATTTTGTTTTTTCAGTATAATATCTTCAAAAGAGGGAGACGTTTTCTTGAGAAAATGTAGTTCAGTTGTGTCCTTTTGCTACACTGCTCTGTTTATCCAAGGAGTTCAGTAATGGGGATGGAAATTGTGTGAGATGAAGTTGGAGACAAGAAAAGTCGAGTGCTGAGCAGCCAAGAAAGTCAGCTGAGAATAAGGTGTGATAAACTAGGAAAAAACAGAATGAGGAATAAGGAAATTAAAAGGGAATTAGAAGAGTTGGTTGTGATGGAAGACAACAGTGAAGAAGACAGAGAAGCAAACAAGAGGCAGTCAAACACTCAGGCGTGGGTAAAGAAAGAATTTCACTTCCTTTGTCAGGAAAATATTTGCTGGGGTATTAAGAAGTCCAGAAGATATAATGTCTAACAAATCTGAACTCCCCAAACATCCTGCAGCCAGAGAAAAGCAGAATGTGGTCTGGATCGATGCTGGTAGATTGATACCATATTTTTCTGCCAACAAATTAATCACAGGCTCTTTCTTTATTCACTTTTCTCCCTTTTATGTTGTAAATGGCTATCAGGAATGTTTATACTTCAGATGTTTTTAACAGGGAGCAAAAAAGGCCTTTATGTTTTATTTTGTTGATCACACAGTGTATCTTAGTGTGGCAATATTCTTTTCCTATCAATGGTTATTGGGAACAATTACACAACTAACCATTAATTGCTGTCTTAAACTGAAGTTTAATTAGTAGGTTTAACAGATAAGATAGTTTCCCAGATTTTTTTCCCTGATATCAGCAGTGACTGCATCCTAAGTGGCATCTGTAATGAGGAAACCCAACCACACCAGGCTCCCACTCTGCTTCCCGAATTAAGCTCCTGTTTTTGCATTGTGCTTTTGTAGAGTTTATTTTTCATGATAATGCAGGAGGTTGATTGAGCTTAAGATAGTCATAATATTTATCAAGATGCTGATAAGTTCAGCGGAAATAAATACAGTGATCTCTCAGGAGACAAGACTATCTTGTTTTTCATATGTCAGGGTCACTACTGAGCCATCTCACCTAAACATTTATTCATCATTCCCTTTGTTAAAACAGAAAATAAGTGATTAATGTGTTAAGTGCTGTAACCTGAGTAAAAACTGTCTGCAATGTAGATAAGATTGGGGGCAAATAAAAGGGAATCTGTATTTGGTGTCTGACAGGAGCAGACAGTGGAGCCCAAGCGTGTATGACAAAAATTAAGCTGAGATAGAAAGCTAAACTTAAGCAAACTCAAAAGAACCAGCTTGTGATTACATTTTAAAACACTGGATGGAAATTTAGGCATCCTATAAAATTCTGAAATTATATCATTGTGTCTGGAAAGCAGCCAGCAGTGCTCTGCAAGTGTTGGAAGGGGGGGTGAAGTAATCCTTAACTAAGGATTGCAAGACTCTCTTTATAGACATTGAACTGTGCAGGGGGAAAAAAAAAAAGTTATTTCAAAGT
Organism: Formicarius rufipectus; assembly: GCA_013399695.1. NCBI lineage: Eukaryota > Metazoa > Chordata > Aves > Passeriformes > Formicariidae > Formicarius > Formicarius rufipectus. Next base: position 344,693 of record VXAU01000691.1, read on the forward strand.
CAAGGCCCCACTGTCCTGTACTTGGTTTTATTCCATGTGTAGTAAGGGATATTAAAAAAAACCCTAAAATTCATCTATATTTGGAAGATACCCTGCCTGGAACATTAAAAAGACACAATAAATGGAATATATGACAGTGCCCTACACATCTCCATGAGCTAACCCCCAGGGAGATCCGTACTAATGTTTTTTCTTCCATAAATACAGTGCCCAAAATCAAGGAGACAAATCTTGTAGTCTGACTGCTGCTTTAGCTACCTAAATCCCCAAATTGCATCCCACCACTGCCAGCAGTAAAGTCCCCTTGATCTCCAAATTGTCATTCTTAAATCTTGCCAGTGTCAGAAGCTGAGTGACTCTCACACTTAAACCTCCAGTTCCTTTGTCACTAATACAGAATAAAGTAGCAAAACAGCAAATGTATTGATGAGATATTTATAAAAGAGAACAAAGAACAAAATAAACCAAATTATTTTTGTCATAATTAAGGAAGCCAATAAAGATTTAAGCCAATTACAACATTTTTGATGTGTGGAGCCAAGTTAAAGGCAAATGTGTGCCTTTGTAGTAAATGATGGATCACAGGAGGGACAGTCCCACACATCTGTGTTATCTTTGACACATACAAGCACTTGGGGGGTCCTGGGGCAGAATGAGCAGGTTACACACTCTGGATGTACTCAGGAGCACACACACATCACACATCCTGTGGTTTCAGCTTTAGGGCACACTTGGGTTTCATACCTAAATCTCACTGACAACTTCGGTCCACAGCACTGGCAAGAGGTAAGTTGGGCTCTTCTGGAACTGGAGATCATACATACATATATATATATAAATGCAGAAAGTAATTTATAAATTGCTGAACTGTTTTCATTCACTACCAGTATATTTATGCTCTCCTAATCCTTGTCATACCATCAATACTGTCTTTGGGAAGTGATTAGGAAAAGTTGATTGTACTTAACAATAGTCATGTCCAATGTCTGCTGTTGTTAATGCAAGTCTTTCATGACCCACTGTCCAACACTGAAAATGTGCATCTCAACGTCATCCAACCAAAGGTCTCTGATAAAGTGAGGCTCTTCAAGTCAACTGATGTTTGTTAAAGTTTGTATTCCAGCCCAGAGGTAGTTAGTTGGCACACAGTGACACTGAAACCCAATTACTGATGGAGTTCCTGTTGTTATGTTTAGTTCTTTAGTCTTTGAGAGAATGAAAAGGATAGAAGAATTAATTAGTTTTGTAAATGTCATAGTCCATTTCTTATCTTGATCAGTCAGAAAAAAGAAAACAGATGAAGTAAGAAGAGACACTAAATTAGAGAGAAGGTGCTACTGACATGAAGTGGGCATGGAGTAACATCATCTGCGCTTTCTTTGCTAAGCAGTGGTACCACAGTGCAGTGTCCCAGCTAGCAGGAGTTGGCTTCATTTTATTTAATTTTATTTTGTCATTAAACAAGTTTGTTGCTACATTAAAAATTACCAATAATAACAGAGCCCAAGAGTGTTGTGTAACCAATCCTCAAGCTCTGTAAATGCACAGACATTTCAATTACTGTAATTTGCTGGCCAAGCAGACATGTATTACAGCTTGCATGAATTCTTTGCTCTATTATTTGCCAGAAAATTTATCAGGCCTCTTTTATCAAGGTATCTGTGGCTTAGTGATGAGGTCAGAGTCACTGTCCTGTTTGACAGTTGCTCTGTTGACCTTAAATATTCTGAAGTGAATTGTCTTGCCATGCCCAGAACAAAATTAGACACAATTTAACTGGAAGTCTTAACTACCCAACTTGCCACAAGTAACTTGATTATTTTTATTTTCACTGGCATTTGTCTTTCTTTGATATGAGATAATATATATGGAAATAAATAGCATTTTGTATTGTAAATAGGACACATCTGTATCTCTTTTTATGTCTGTCATGGAAAATGTCTGGATTTCTGTTTTCCTGAAGCCTGTGCTACTTTTATCTAATTAATTTCATTTACAGCAATGCATTGCATGGAAAATTTCACTAATAGCTCTTTCATAAATCCAAAATAAATATTTATTTTTTTTTCTTCTTTGTTTTCTAAGATTCATAAAGCAGAAAAGTTAGCAAAAATGTTTATAAAGCAAAAACATTACAGCTTATAAGGAAGGAGCTGAAGACTGGGAGTGCTACTGTTCCATGGGGAATATCATTTACTTATTCCCATGCTCCTGGTCTGCTGGAGTGACTGAAGGTTGTGGTTTTGAACAGGCTTACAGACTTCAGAGGTGCAGCCACAGATGTTGGTGACCTTTCCTGCTGGCAGCTCTTCCTCTCCTGAACCCAGTATTAAGAGCTCATGGTTTTTCTGCTGACATGGTATAATTAGTTTTTCCTTTGTTTTAAGTGAAAAGAATCTGTTTCACACCTTCTCCCTTGGAATAATGGATGATTCCTCTGCTGGTTTTGGGTTTTTTTGGTAGAAGTTAAGGGGGAAGCTAGATGTTATCTGTGATTCAGGATTTATTGTTTGGGCCAGAGTGACATCCTCCCAGCTCCGAGAAAATCAACATCAAGACGTTCCAGAGCTGCTCTGAACGTCATTCTCCCTCCCATGTGTGATTGCTCCTGCAGCCCTGGCTTTTGCTGAGTTTCTAACTGAAAAACAGCTTCCTGTGAGTAAGATCCAATCTTGTATTCCCTGCCTGTCCAGCTCCCAGTGCCAGCGGCCAGCTCAGCCCATCAGTTGGATTTGCCCTCTTTCTCGTCAGCACTGCTGCCTGTCAGGGGGTCACCTCCCAGGCCCCGAGGGGCAAAGTGCCCTCTGTCATCTCTGCTGGCCTGTCACTTTTAGTCACCAGACTCTCTACAGCAAGCTGAAGTGAATTTGCACAAATATTCTTTGCCAGGTACTTTGTTTTGTCTTGTTTAAGTGAAGTTAATATTTGTTCCCCTGCTCTCACCTGAAGACACTTTCTTCTTCCTAGCACAATAGCCGCTGTGTATCTTGTGTATCTTCAATTGTTTGTAGTCCCTGTTAGTATTTGGACATTTCCCTTGCTGGTATATTTGTTGTTTTGTTTTGTTGGTTTTTTTGTTTTATTGTTTTGTTTTCCCTAGAAGAGCACACTGCAGATCTCTGCACATATGTTGAAACTCAGGGAAATGAAATTAATTGGTTAAAATCATTCAGGAAACTGTCACAAAGCAAGTCTTCTGGATTCCTAATTCTCACACTAATGTTCTTAGTGGATGTTTATCCCTCTGCTGAATACATTTGAAGCAAATCTCGTCTTATTTTTCTCAAGCTATTTCAAAAATACTCTCCACTGCATATACACAAACATCTCCTGTACCAAGGTGACAAAGTATACTCTTTCCTGGTGAACACTTAAGGTCATTTGTGTATTTGTTCTCTCCCAGTTGAAACTAAAATCCTTTTCCCCCTACTACTCTTCTTTCTGGCATCTGCCTTTCCTGGCTGCAATCCTTGTGGATTCTAATTAGGCTTCCAATGGCTTGGCTCAGGGTGTAACCATAACCAATTTATCATTCTCTTAATCTCCCTCCGGGACATTCATTGAATGAACAGTACCTGAATATTTCCCCTTTATCTACAATTTCCAGTCTATATCGAACATGAAATCTTGACAGATGGAGTCCAATCTGTCACAGTGAGTTAGTGTATTTTTCTTCTGATTGAATGTATTTATTGCACAAAGAAAGATGGAAAAAAATGTAAATATGAGAATGTAAAATTTGGATTATAAAATGGCTAGTTGGGTTGGGCATTTCTTTTGGTTGATTTTATTTTTAAATTTTTTTTCTTGCAACTGAGGATCTGGATTGTGTTAGATTGAATGAGAAAACAACATAAGACTTGTTTTTGTTGTGATAAGAGGAAGAACAGATCTGATCATAACAAAAACAGATGTAAAGCCATAACGTAGTCCCTCATGTTATCTACTCCACACTCTCACACTGACCAGCGAAGAATGCAAGGAAACATTCTGCCTTCTGCCAACGGAGCCCCTGCCAGCAAATCAGTGCCTAAGACAGTTCCTGAAATACATTCTGTGTAGAAAAGTGTGATAAGAAATATTCTGCCAAAGTGCTGGGCCAATCAATCAAGTGTTAATGATGGATCATGAAACCCATTTGTTGACAAATAAAACCTTGTGTGCTCTGCCAGCGAAACCAACTGTGTCCCCCGTCTTTCAGTGACTGCCTGAAATATCATCTGCAGAATTTATTGATGGAAGGGGCTGGTTCTGCAGCAAACCCATCCAACTGAGCTTGCAGGTGCATTTTAGACTTAACTCTTAATGGTGCTTGGCCCCACAGAGGGGATTGAAGTGTTCCCTAGACCAGGGGCTCCATGGGAGGGAATGGACCAAGCCCAAGGATAGCACAGGCTGGTTCATTTAGACCTTGCAGCTGGTTTCAGTGTTTGGGACCATGTGATGAGATTGTATGGCTCCAGGCTGGAACAGGAATGCTAAATGAAATGGGGGTTTATTCTGGGAGGCAGCAGAGCTGAGCTATCATGTTTAAAACCTCAGAGGTTGGAATTCCTTCTATTGCCATGCTTGCAAGTGGGTTTGGGATCTTTCATGGAGAGGCTGAGTCTGCTGGCAATCAGTATGTTGGTACTTTTTGTTGCTCATGAATAGTTGTTTTTCTTTTCCCAGCACTTCTCTAACAGGCACAGGGAATAACTGACTGTCCCAGTAACTCTGAGTGACGTTGTAGGAGATTGCCACTGTAGGAAAAGGAGGACCTGACCAAAGGATCACTGAGGTGTGTATTCAAGGATCTCTCGTGCTCTACCTGCCTGTGCTTGCCAAAGCAGTAATGCTTTATTCATAGAAGCTGAGGAAGGAAATTGTGATATAAACCTTGTCGCTATTTGTTACTTCATTTTTACAACTCCTTTGACCCAGTCTACACAGAAGCGAAAGTCTGGGCTCTTTAATGTTAAATTGTAAACAATCTAAGAAATAGCATAGTTACATCCAGAGTAGTAGGTGACAACTGGATATTCTGTATAAAGACCTCTGTATAATGACATTAATTTCTTTGTTTTGTCACATAGTTCCTGCTGATGATCTGTTTGTTTTTCTGTATTTTACCTAAAAAGCACAGTAGCATGAGCCCTATCATTGCCTTCATAGTGTCTTCCTATTCAAAAGGACTGCTGGAATGAAATGTTTCCTGGAAGACAGATTTGTCAGGACAATTCTTGAGCTCTCAGGAATCCTTAAATGAGGTGAAAACCCTTGGAGTAATGACCTGGAATTTGCTGTAGTGCCCTTGTGCAAAAGAAACACTAAAGGAACTTGTTGATAATGCTTAATGTTAGGAGAACTAAAAGGGGCGATTTTTTAGCCCTCTGTACTATTACAGATTTTTAATTCCTTAGCAGGGGACTGAAGCTACCTTCTGATGGAAAACTCAGGTGAATGTTGAGATTTGAATGTTTATGTGCCAAATTTTTGATCTGGCATTTGCAATTTCTTTTTTTTTTTTTTTTTGTAAAGGACACACAACCTTTTTCCTCCCCTTGAGTTTCCCCCTGCCCCTTCCTTATCTTGCAGAATATTTTGTTCCTATCTATGATTCTATATTCTATCTGGCTTTAAAGTGGTTAAGGAAATAAGAAACTAAGGCATCCAAGTTTTTCCTGAAGTGCTAAGTAATTTTCCAAGGTAATGCATATCGTCTTCTGTCCAGAAAGAATTTGACTGATTTGCAGTGCACACTCACCAAATATTCATTTTACACCTGCAGCGAAGCACGAGAATTTAATTTCAAAAGATTTGATTTATACAGCATGGTGATTGATGTTATATTCTGGCATAAACAAAAATATTGATTATAACTTAAATAGGAAGCCAGAAGGTACAGCTGTGAAGATGAGATCCCTTTGTCATCCTTTTCACAGGCAGATATAAGGAGCTGCAAGAAGCCCCTGTTGGAGATATTGACTCTCACCACACTGAGTCCTTCAACATGCTGTTTGAGATGAAGGATGTTGGGTAATTTTAAGCATTCACTGACCAACTAGCTTGCTTTTGGAAAAACCAAACCAAACCAAACAAACAACAAGCTACACTTTGTTGTGCATTCAAATGCTGCTTTGGGTTTTGGATGCAGAAAGGCCATCATATGCTGCAGCAGCCTGTGCTCTTCCCAGCACAGCACAGCCCCTCTCTCTGTCTCTCTCCTAATCTCTTCTGTTAGAGAAACAGCTCCCCAATCATTTACAGGCTCATAAACACAATCCAGCAGCATCCGTCTGCCCAGCAGACCAGGGAAACAGCTCAGAAATGAAAGCCAAATAAAACAATAACTCACGGCAAACAAACAGGCAACTACAACAATCAGATCATGCTGCAGGAGCTGTTCCAACTACCCAGACACTTCATTAGGCTTGGAATAACAAAGGAAAATAGACCAGAGTCATCTCATTTAACTCTCTTAGGCAAATTACCTCTCTTGCCGTCCCCCGACCCCCAACTCCTATTTATTCTTACTGTCTGCTTGAGGTAAGGAAATGCAACTTAGGTCTGGAGACAGAATGAGCCATGTTTGGAGCCACAGGACTGGGGATGGAGGAGTTCTTTCATTCATGTTTTTCTTTCTTTGACATTTTTCATAGTCTTTGGCACTATAGTAATTTTCAAGATCAGGTTTTTGATTCTTAATATATAATCTGCTCTACACTTGCCCATAACTTTAAGTCTATAGTAGAACTATGTGAAAGAGAGAGAGATTCGTCCCTCACTATGTATTAGATACAGAGAAAACACTTCCTGCATCACCTGATACTTTACCTGGGCTTTATTTGACTAATTGGAATTATGCACATCCTAAAATTACGAGGAATTTGTGTTGCAGGAGCATTCACGCACTGGAATACACAGCACAAACCTCAGTCCAGCGGTGAAGATGCAAAGGGTGGGACCCCTTGGCAAGAGACAGGGTCCCCAGACCATTATAGGTGCCATCCCAGAGAAGTTTCTCGACCATCACCAGATGCTCTGACACAATTTGATTTAAACAAGACCCTAACCAAACCCCCCAGGTTCCCTCAGATCAGTGGGTCTATGGTCAAAGTTGTCCTTTGAGAGAGGGAGAGTGCCCAGGACTGGGTGTCCTTGTGTCCCGTCCCTCCTGGTGAGTGACTGTTTTCCTACTGGAGGCCCCTGAGTGACCCTTTGAGTGAAGGAACTGATGTCCTGGTGTGAGAGAGGGTGGACAGTGTTGGGTCTCCAAGGGCTTCACCCAGCCTGGAACCTGTTCCAGGTCCTTGTGGTTTCCCTTGCTGGTTGTTAGTGTTGATCATTGGCTCTGACAGCGAGTTAAAGGTTGAACCTCTGTGTGAAGCTTGTTTTCATGTGCCTATCTGACAACCTGAAACCAAAGTTTAGCCTTGTGCAGAGGGGAGTTACCAGGCTAAATCAATTAATGGTTGTACATTATTTGGTTGATCAGAATGCCAGTAGCAACAACTAAGAGGATTGTGACTGTCATTGTAAGATCTGCAGTGCCACCATCTATAGTGAACTTTTCATGTGTTGTATTCTTTTTCATTTATGAAAGCCTCTCCTTTACAGGGCTGGTTCAACATTTGGGAAGGGTTTTGTTGCTGCTGGTCCCAGAGGAGCTCTGTGGTCTGTTCCCTCCTTCTCTTTCTGCATACCCAGACACACACACTCATACCTGAAAACTTCTCAGACACAGACCTCAATAATATCTAAAGATTTCATTCTTAAAAACCCCTCCTCACATGCTACCAAAATACTAGAAACAACCAGCCTGTATTTTATGAACAATTTTTGTATCTAACTTAGAATATAAGGGTTTATTAAGTGGGCCAAGCCTGTTAGTGTTTAGATATACCTAACACAATGTGCCCTAAAAATGCTAACTGTTCAAAATGCCAAGAGATTAGCAAGATAAATGTTTCAAGTCTCCTAAAAGAGAAAATAACTGATGAAAACAAGATGTGGATTAAGACTGCAATGCTGATGCTTGTACCAATACCAATATACATCATACCTCAAAAATCTTTTCAAATCATTATTGAATGGAGACATTGTAAACAACAGATATCCTAAAGTCTGGAAAAGGTCACAAGCATCTACCTACTTCAGTGTTTCGTTGAACAGGTGGGTGGAATAGTAAATCTGTGAGGAACTTGAAGCACTACTAAACCTGTGAGGTATTAAAGCTGATTTCCTTGCCTCAGAGGGAGCTTCAGGTCTTTAAAAAGCAGTTTGGAGCCTGGGGCTTTTGGGATATCCAATGCTGCAAAGGATACAATTGTTATAAAAGGGGAAAAAAAATAAAAAAATTTTAGGTTTTCTCAGTCTATTGTTAGAAATTTTCTCATTAGGTAACTGATCTAAACACGCTTCCATCATTTAATCAAAGCTGACAAGCTTCACAAATATTGTTGGTCAGAGAACACTTGTTCCCAGTGTTAGGCAGACTGGGATTTTACCCCAAGACATCCATGTGACACTTTCCATGACTCGTTTGTGAAGATGACCATTCTGCATGCCCTGCTTGCTGAATTGGCAGCCATGGCATTAGATACTGAGGGCAATGGATGATAAGGATGGCACTTGTGGGGGTTTTTAAAGGCAGTTTTGGCTGGCACAGCACAGCTCCAGTGCTCAGCACTCCTCACTGAGCTGGGTCATTGCACTGATGGGCACGTCATTAGATAAGTAGATAGTAAGGGAGAAACTGAACAGCAGAAGTGACTTCAGTCTCTGTCTGCAGTCCTTGCTGAAGGTGGGGGTGGTAGGATTTATGGTGAGCATTTTGGGTGTGGCAAAGGGTAGAGCTGTTTATGGGTTACCCAGTTTAAACCAAGCATTGCTGGTATTCAGTGTTCAGCTGGTAAGTTCTCTCTGTATGGAGAAACGCAGGATAATCTCTATTAGTTCTGTGACTGGGTGAACATCACTTATTAAAATGCTAAAATTCTTCTACACTGATATCAGGTGTATGTGCAAATGTGAGATGTTGTGCTAGAACACAGGTGATTGGTACAAATCTATTTTTGTTGTTGTTGCTGTTGTTCACACCTGTTAATTTATCAATCTACTGGGTTTTAAGTAGCCAAAACAACAAAAATGCCTTGTTTCAGCTTCAGAAAAAAGCTACTTCACTGAAATGCTCAATGGTCCTATGTAACAGTTCATTCACAGATCTAGTCTATCCCTTAAATAAATAGCATTAGGAGATGTTCTATATATTATGCACATTTATTTCTTTGGAGACTACTAACTTATACTCTATGTAACAGTAAATCATTGACTTGAATCCTACCATTCAAATCTGCATCATTTCTTATGAAGGTCTCAAAAACTCTGTACACCAAAGAAGCATTCTGAATCAAGGCCATGGAGCAGATCATTCTGGTGAAAGAGGCAAGGAAGTTCTGGTGGAAATCAGGCAGATTAAACCACAACATTGGCCAATACTATGTAAAACTCTTGCATACATGAAAAGCAAAACAGTAGAGCTACATTTTCTGAGTACAATCGATACTCAATCGATAATTGGGTGTGGAAAGGATGGCACTTTTGTATGTATCCTGCATGTTCCTCCTTTCCTCCCCACACACAGACCCAGGAGTCAGGGACAGTGCCTGAAGAGCCACCTCTTTACCGAGTTATTGCTGTGTTTTGTTGAGAGGGACCCAAATGAAAATGCAGCCTCTGATCAACACCTTTGGCAGAAATCTTCGAGTAGAAATATCGCTCTACACAAAATGGGAACCCCTGAGCTCAGGAGGAAATTCCACTGGGACCTAATTCCAAGTGCTTTAAATATTTAGCTTAATTGCCAGAGACCAAACTAATCATCCTCTATCATTTCCTGCCTGCCTCCTCTATCTCTCATCGAGCTGAACTGCTCGTGTTCCTTGGTGTTCAGACTCTGTGCTGACCGGGTACCTCTTCTCTCTCTCCACAGAGCAATGAGATGCTCTGCAACATAAAGCACGTTTTCCTCCTCCTCTGCCCAGCCCGATTTCTGACTATCATCGCTCATGTGAATGAAGGCAATCTTTCTTTCAGTTCTTGAACCGAAAGCGAGTCTTCTGGTTCAGAGACGAGCAATCCCTCACCTTTTCTCTCTCCCCAGGTGCAGATCCAGTGGCTTTTGTTGCCGGAGCTCCTGCATGAGCCGCTGCCTTTGCCAAGGGGCGTTTTGAGCGCCGATCCCTCCTAGAGGTGCAGTTCAGGGTTCAAGGACCCATTCGGGTGCCGCTGTTCCATTCAGTGTGTCCTGCTGATTTCCTTTCAGCAGCTAGATGTCTCTCTTTCCCCCGTTTTTAAGGAATAATAAATAGCAGGTGAGCCGCTCCTGCCTTTAGAAAAAAACTTGTTGCCCTCCATCGTTTGTCCATTTTAGAGGCAAATTTAAGATGTGGATTTTGCTATAAATCTGCAGCTCAATGAGCATGTGGCTTGATTTTGTGCCTAACTTTTTCAGATCATTGATTGTTTCCCTCTATTAATCTGTTGTGGCCTGAGGCTGACCTATGTTTTTGCTTTTTGTGTCCCTCTGTGCTTTCCAAGCAGGATTGTGGATTGAGACACTTTCTGCCTGTGGTGTTCTTATTTTCTCTTAATCACAGCTGTTTTCCACTTTAGGTTATAGTTTGCATTTTGTGATACTTTTTCAGTCAGAAACACTGTGATGAAAGAACCGAAATCTTTGGTGGAAGAGAAGGATTTTGTGTGCTGTTCTGGAGAGCAATTCCATTTGCAAGAACCACTGTATGTACTGCAGGGCCAGAAACCATGCTGGGTTTAGTGAAGTCAAGTGGAATACTTGAAATCTGGGGAGAGCTTGGCATGTTTTTGCCACACAGTCAAAATTTGTGGGGTTTTATTATAAAAGATCTTTCCTCTTGGTCATGTTTTCTCTTGTTACCTTTTCTTTGTTTGAGGGTGTTCTCAGATTGTTTCTGCAGGTGTGGAATCACTGAGAGAAACCAAAGGAAAAGTTCCTGTTTCATTCTGCTTTGTAGTGAAAATAATATTGTTCCTCTCATGTCTTTCTCTAAGCTGGTAACTCTAAAGCTAAAATACCTCTAGCTATTGTAGCCCAGCCAGTCAAAGAACAATTACAATGAATAAAGTACTTTGCTATTCCCCTCATCAGAAAATGAGACAGCACAGATAAGAAAAAAATTTAAAAATCTCTACTTGTATTTTTTTAATTTTTCATCAAAAAACCCATTTTCTTCAAAGGGCATTTGGAGGTGGGCCAGAGAAAATTGTTCATTGTTGTTATAAGAGAACAATTTGTCAGAGCATAGGAAAAGTGTATGCACTGGTGTTTGCAGTTTCACATACAATGCTGGGAATAACTTCTTATAAATAGCAGAAGTCCTAGCATTTCAATCAGTATTTCAAATATTTAGTACAAATAGCATCATCTTTCTCAAATTTTGAAGGTGTTATAAGAGAGAAATAACTTTCTGTTAGAATATGTTTCAGGTGTAAACAGTATTTGTAACACCAATATATAGTAGTAGATTAATCAGACAACTTGTTCCATTGTTGGCAGTGAAGCTGGAATGTACTGTGCTTATATATTGCTTTTGTAGTAGGTTTTTGTTAACAGATTTTATGAAATTTTTAGGACAATATGCCCTTTTGACTGTCACATGGCTGAATGTCTTAAGCTACTTGAAGTTGGGTAGATTGAGTATAAAATTGCTTGTCTCAGGATCAAAACATATTGTTTAATATACTTTTAATTATATATGCATATGTTCTAAATAGAAATATGTACACAAGTATACAACACAATATACATGAAATATATAAATAACATTTATTGTCATAGTTTTATCTGATGCATTTGTGTATTTATGTTGTTGCATTTCATAATTGTATGTTGCATAAAGTATATAATATGTAACATGTATTTATACTAAATATGACCAATGTAATTTAGTAGCATTATTGACATGAATATATCTATGTGCCCATACAGTAATGTATATTTATATATATGAATATATATTAGAATTTTGTTGTGCAGTGAACTATCAGTGTAAGTGTGCAGTGCATGCTTGCTAATGAAATTCCATCCATTTAATTAATCATTAAGATTTTCTGAAAACCACTGATTATATTGTACTTTAGTGAAGGAAAGAAGAATAGAGGCAGCGTTCCTAAATGTTGAATTTCTTTGTTTGGTTCACAAGCTTAGACTTGTAGCTCCATTTTTATACTGCTTGAAGCTTGGAGATATGTAGCTGTGTAGGCAGATACGTGTATATTGTGTATAAAGTAAGATATTCTTGTCCCACTTTTATGTGCCTTTTTGTAAGAGTATTTTAGCACTTCATTTTTGTTGGTTAGAAAATAGTGTTTAAAAGAAGTCATTTGCCTAAATAACAGTTTTCCAGATGTGTTCCTCATTCTCAGAAGGAAATTTGGCACGGTGGTACTGGAATTTCTTATCCATGCACAAGAGTGACCAGCGAGTTGTAACAGGGTTTGTGCGAGCACAGCTTTCTGGTCAAACTCTGTATGAGACCGTGTTTTCAAAGCTCAGGAAACACACGTGCACAGGTGTGTGCAAGCACAGCCCCCTCCCTATGCCCGAGCACCCTGGGGTGCCGCAGGAGCCGCCCGTGCCCTGGGCTGGGAGCCCTCCCTGCTGCCCAGGGCTGGGGATGGCACCGGCAGCACAGGCAGAGTGAGCTCCCACCGTGTTGAGAGCATCTTGATGGATTCAGGGTGTGATGTATTGATACAGACCTGCCTGCACAAGCCACTCTATGTATCAGACTGCAGGAATACCAGGCCCTTGGAACAGTGAAGTTAGTTACAGATAAGCAAGAAAGGAATGCCTGTTAGGCAGAATGCCACAGGCTGCAAGGTGGGAGGACCTGGCTGCCCTAAGGACCAGTAGATGTTAAGTTTGAAGCGTTTGAACCCTGTTAAGCCCTATATAACCTGTGTGAGCTAAAAATAATCATGCTAAAAATAACTGTGTGTGAACCCTATATAAATTGTGTGAGTTGCTAATAAGAGGGCGCATTTGGCGGTACATCTCTGAGGATTGTGTCTTTGACTCCGGAGCTCCCTCGCATCACCACCGAGCGACCTCCGGGTCCGAGGAGGCTTTTAAACAAGTGCATTTCAAAGAGCAGCACGGTGAATCAGCCCCTGAGGTCAGGAGTGGAGGGGAGGTACCTCCGTGGGCAGGGGTGTGATCTCTGCCCTGCCCGGACCGGCATCCCTGAGGAGCTAGAGTTGCACACCAGCAGCTGCTGTTCCTGGGAAGATGTCCACGTGTCTGTGTGAGAGCTGGGCTCCTACCAAACACACTGAGTGCATGCTGGGCAGCCAACCTCTGTACTCGTGGAAATTTCAGCCCAGTCTCTTCTGCCTGCTCTGTTGCAACCTACAATAATAACCCATTAATCAAGTGTCACCCTTGCTAACACAGAGGAGCTCTTTTTTTATTGCCTTCATTTATAATAATTTAGTTTATACTTTACAATGTTATTGATTTTATGAAATGGCTCATTACATTTACACAAAGCTAAATCATTCAATTAGATGCTTTGAATTAAGTCATATAAATTTCTTACTAGATTTACTGTTGGATTGAATTGGAAATCAAGCCCTAAGAAATTATTTTTTAAATAATTATTGGGAAGGCATTCTTACTTGTGTCATAGGTTAGAAAAAGAATATAAATAGCTCAGCAAGACTTTTTAATTATTAAAAGCTAGATCCCATTTTGTAAACTACTGGGTGGTATAAGGAGTGGAAAGTTTGCTTAACTTGCTCTGCAAAAACTTCAAAGGGGAAAATCACCATCAAAGGGGATTTTCTGTAGGTTCAAATAAATGCAAAAAAAATAGTATTCCGGGAAAGAGTCCATCAGTCAGCCCTTCTTACAAAGGCATGTGCACAGAGAGTGAAGATAGGGAAGAAAGGTCCGTGTATGACCTTGGACTTCTTGGGCCTTCTGTGCTGTCCCACAAAAGAAGAGGTGAAATCTGGTCTGCTCATTTCAGCAGGAAGAAATCATTCCACTGGATAAAATCTTCTGCAAATATTGATGCCATTCACAAATGAGTCCAGTGGTTTTAAATGTAGGGGTTTTTTTCAGCGTTTCCTCTTTCTTGTCTGGTGATGTTACTGTGGAAGTTCTTCTGATATAGGCAATTAAGAAAATGAGACATTTTTGTGCTCTTTTGAAATTGAAGTGAGGAGAAATTCATTGGAGGAAATACAGATACATCAGAGGCAAGTTTGTACAAAATTGCTTAGGTGAGTTTGGAGAGCTTGTCTTATCTTTGTGAGAAAGCAGTGCTTTTGAACAAGGCAATCTTTAGTTTAGAAGGAATGAGAAACACACATTGTAGTTAAAATCTCAACAGCCAAAGCATTAATTATTTGGAGTTTTGAATTTGTTTCCCTTTTATTCAAACTTGTCAAAATTTTTCCAAAGGGAATTCACTTTAGAATTGTATTTGTCCAAAATCATAGTGAAAGAATGTGAGGATGAAGTGGCTCCTCTTTAGCTAAGATACTACCCTTTAGTTAAGGTAATACTTTTTGTCCATTAGCTTCTCCAAATTTTTTTTTCTTATTACAAGACTGTTATTTTTACAATTTTCTTGGCAAGGAGTTCCTTTTACACTATATGAAGAAGGCAAAAGGGTTCCAGTCCTTTCCTTTTATTTGCTCCTTAAGGTGTTTTCTCATTCTCTCTGCCTGTGGCAAGGAGTACTTTGAACCATCTCTTCTGTTTGTAAACATTTCCCGGCTGGACAAAAGCTAAGAGTCCTGTGAAACAGCAGTTTTGATGGCAATAAAATGCCAACAGTGAGCAGAGAATGGAGACTGTTGGGGTGACTTGGGGAGCAGGACAGTGGCAGGGCAGTGGTGGGTCCATAAAGCCCAGCAGGGGAATTGGGGTCTTGCTGAGATGTTGGGGTTTAAAGCACTGACTCTGAGCTTCCTGCTCACTTTCTACCACAATAGCCCTGCAAAATATGTATTTTGTTAATATCTCTGTGTTATCCTGACCTGTTTCAAGGTAATGTCTTACTTTTTCCAATGTTCTTTAATTCTTCCCATCTCTTTTCAATGCTAGCTGCAGTGAAGTTTTAGCAGTTTGCCTTTCTATTCCCTTTGGAACAGTTTGTCTTGCTGCTCTCCCCTCAGCTTCTCTTTGTCAGAGATGACAGGCTTACCATCTTTAATTTTTTTTTTTTGAATAATTAAAAGCCTTGAATCTTTAGTTACCCTCTGCTGGACTGTCAGGATTTTTAGCTTAAAAAACTTATAATTAGGTGCTCTGAGCATTTCAGAGTATTCCAAAGGTTTCCTCTGGCTGGTAAGAAAAGCAGCTTTCTGAGTTAGAAGGGAATCAATCTATTCTTCACAAGAAATTATGTTTTTGTGTGCACATAGAGTTTACAGGGGATATTTTTAATGCTTATTAAGTGCACCTTTTTATTTTTCACTTTACCTTGATTTCTAATTGTTTCCAGAGTTGTATATAATACGTTTAGTGAAGAATTGCCTTTTTGCATTTCATTCTTATGTTATAAATTAGCGGGTTTTAAGTTTAATGTTCTTCTGTGTTTGCTCTTCATTACCTAGATGTTGTGGAGAAACATTTTCTTTCTTTAACCTTTGTGTTTGTCTTGTGTATTCCTTAGCAAGCCTTTTCACTGTGTCACCTTAGAAGCAACTGTTGAATCTCTAATCACATTTCTGACTTAAAGACACTTTGCTTTTTTTTTTTTTTTGAATGATGTTAAAGATTCTCCCCTTCAGTGCTTTTCTTCACAGTGTGATGTCCCATCACCAGTGCTTGACCCATTTCTGCTGCCTGTGGTGCAGCTCTCCTCAGCCTGTCAGCTAAAAACACAAAAGACCTTAAACTTGAAACAAGTCTTGCATACCTGTCCCCTTGTGTTGTCAAATCAACTTTGGGACACTCATATGGATGCCCTTGCTAGGACAGATCTCCTTGGCTGGGAGGTCAGCAGAAGCACCGTGGATGGTCTGTTTTGGCAGGAAATGGAACACCAGCCCTTCCTCTCCCTCCTCTGGGTGGTGCCTGCAGCATTTCCAGGGGCTCCTGGTGTATCTCAGGACCCTTCAGGGTGAGTTGGCTCTGCTTTGCCTAAATATGAACTTTGTGAACAGCACAAAACCAGTAAGATGGGGACACATGGGATGGAAATGGCTTATAAAGCACATCTCAGTTAAAGTTGTCTGTATCCCAGTCACTGGAGATGGGGAATTTAGGGATTAATTAGAGAAGGAAGGAGATCAAAGTCACCTATTTGGTTTTGTTTGTTATTAGCTCACTTCATGTGTACTGTCTGGTTCAAGCAAGCATCTTATCCTATCTTACACCAGAGGGAAAAAGATAAAGCTTTTGGATTATTTTACAGTTTTACTCAGGCAGCTTTGATTAGTCCGACCCCAAAGTCTCCAATATGAATTAGATTAGAAGTCTCACATCTTAGTAGCATCATATTGAATTGCTACTCTGAAGTTGCTCCTTTTCATACCTTCTTGTAATTGCTGTCCTGTTACATATAAAGTAATTAAATATTTGTTGATTTAGAGCTTTTAATCTGAGTCTCTCAAGACCCTTCTTGAGAGTCTTTACCAACAAGGCACTTAGCATCTTTTCTCTCTGTCTCCTCCACTGAATTTGTAGTTATTTATTCAAAAAGCAGCAGCCGGAAATCAAGAAACATCTACTCAGAATAATCAAGGAACTGATGGGGAGAGCAACCACTTAGGAAAGGGCAGCAGACAGGCCAGCTGAATTGCCCACTGAGATGGAGACTGCCAACCCTTCAGTTCCCATGTGAGCTCTCAGAGTGGTCTGAGGAATTTGCAGTGGGTGAAATCCCCCTTTTCCCTCTCCCTCCACATGCCCTTTCCTGTTTTATGCAGTTGTAAAAGACATTTTGATGCTATGTCACACATAACATTTGCTGGTTTCCCCAAAAAAACAACTCTGGTGAATAGCTTGCTGAGAGGTTGAGAAGAATGAAAAACGTTTATGTAGCACATAAATCATGCAGCAAATAAGTAGTTTTGGAACACTGCATTTCATTTGCCTGTGAGGCATTAATGCCAGTCCTAGAGGACAGAACAGAAAGAACAAAATCGAGTTAAATAAACCCAAAGAGTTTAGCCTTACAAACTCACCAGCAGCATCAGTGCCAAGCATTAATTCCTCTCCTGCTGGCAGCAGGAAGGTGGGTGAGACAATACTGTCAGTTGCACAAATTAAGTCGCTGTGGCAGAAACACAACACGAATAAATAGGAAAAACAGTGCAAGGAAAAACAGATTGTTGTTGCTGCATAAACCTCCTTCCAAGCTGGAGGCTCAGGAAAAGGAAATGCAATGACTTGTGCATGTCATCCTGTAGCCTGACAAGCCCTTTCAGAAGAGAAAAGGAGTGTAAAATGCCAGGAGAGGTCTCACTGCACATTCTGATAGAGAAAAGGGGCTTGTAGGTAGCAGAATCTCCTTCTCAGTAGACTGAGGAATAGAACAAGTCAGCTGTGCAGAGCCCTGGAAATTTGACAGAGACCCTAATCAGGATTAAACTGAAAGAGAGGACACATAGGTGATAGGAACACACAGGGGATTTTAATCGCTGCCGTTTAACCACTGTAATATTACAGGCCGACTTCCAAGGCCTGTTCTCACAAAGAAAAGGAAAGCATAAAATCCATATTTAACAGGTCTAGAAGTTCCCTGTCATCTAACAACACAGAAGCTGATTTTTCTCTTCTATCAGATTATAAATTTAAGGTATGTAAAATGCATTTCACATCTCTTTTTGACTATAAACAACACCTTTATATACAGTAAATTTATTTGTCATATTTAAGCTTGCTTTTTTTTAACAGCTTTAGCATTTTTTACACATGGTCCTTTTTCTTTGCTATTTTCCCAACTCAGCTGTTTGCAGAGAGTTCCAAGGGCTGCAAACAGAGGTTGAGGATGGGAATAATGTCAAAGGGAGTAAGTACATGTCCCGTGTTCTCCTTGCAACAGGTTACTGAGAAATCACTATGGAACCACTGTAATTATTACAGTAATTAAGAAGCCCACATTTATACAGTATGTACAATCTCTTCTATTCCTAAATTAATTTAGTCTAGCTGTACTGATTTGAAAGTAATACATGAAGTCCAGCACCCAGAACAACCTGGTTCCTTGCTAAGAAGGTACTTGAGTAGCCCAAATTGTTGTTTCTTCTGTAAGCAGCACTCCAGCGTGACAGGAGCACAGGGACAAGGATGTTGCCACATGCATTAACTAGATTACTACTTGGAGAAGAGAGAACATATTGAGAGAATACTGATGTGCATATCCTCTCTGGATAACACTGGGTTTAAGTTTTTTAGTTAGTAGAGGTCAAGAAAATTCATGTCACAAAAAGTGATAGAGAAAACAACTTGCTTTAGATATGTGTCTATTCTGCCTTAACCACTCAGACTGTCTGTGGGCTTGTGAGTCCTGCAGGGCTTGATCCTGGGTGCTTTTGTCTTTGCCCTCCACCTGAGCAGTTTCTCTGGGGCTGAGCCTCGTGTGGTTGGGGCAAAATGCTAATTTTTCAATTCATCTGGTCTCACACATATTTTTTTCTCCCATCCACTGTGAACCCTGGGCAAGGTGGGAGTGGATCACAGATTACTGCATAAATCCCTGTTGTGGTGCTGCATTCAAGGCCAGGACAGGCAGGAGTGAGAGCTGAGAACAAGAACAAGATTGTTGGTGTGACTAGGTTGGGTGGAAGGAATGAGCCGGGCCAGCGGCTGCGCTTGTGCAGCTCCTGAGTCTGCAGCAATTTCACACCAAGTTTTTTCCACCTGATGCATAAAAGTTCCCCCAGCTGATGGCCGAGGTGTCTTATTCCCAACTTGTGCTGAACTTGAACCAGGGGGCTGTCAAAAATTGAGACTTCCAGGGTGGTCTCACGCTGTGAGGCAAACAGAGCACAGATACCCCCTTTTGTCTTGTCTGAATTTCTCCTGCAGCAGCGCTTGCTGTGAGGTGCTGGAGGTGACCACACTATTTTGAATATGATTAAGTATATCATCTTGTTTCTGCTTCACTGTCAGCTCTGAAGATCCCATCTACTCAGCACACAGCCCCAAAGTCTGAGAGGTCAGAAGGCCTTCCTAGCTGAAAAAGGTCATTATTTGATAAGGCCAGTTGGTAGCTGACATCCAAAGTTTATATTTATAGCCATGCTTTCTTTAGAAAGTGTTCATGTCCTACAGGTCTAGTTGAAGACAATAAAAGCTCTGGCTTTCAGGATACCATATATTAACAGATTAAATTGTTCAGGCCATTAATTTTACTGTAAGGCAGGCAAATAATTTTTCTAGAAGTTCAGGGGAAGATTTAGTTGTTAGACACTTAACAATTGGCTCTGGAGAATGTTTTTCATCCTATGCCCAAGAAAGGGATGTCACCCTAAATGCAGTTCCAAAGTAAGGGAAAGACATTTAACTATATATTTATTTAACCTTGGACCTAATGGTCCAGAAATTCCCAAACAATGTGTTCCCAAACGTGTGGAACCAGGAGCTGGACTCGATGATCCTTCTGGGTCCCTTCCAACTCAGAACATTCTGCAGTTCTGTGACTTATGGAGTTGCACTTCTTAATGAAACTTTGAGAATGCTGAAGCTTGCAATTAATGGCTTCATAGTTATTACATTTGCTTTTAGTTCACCTAATAGATAACCTTGCAAACGAGAGGTGGCTGTTGCAGAGCCTGATGAAGGAGTGACGTGACCAAGCAGCATGGGGGACTTTGAGAGGCTGGAAAGGAGAATGGGAGGAGGGAACCTGCACTGTAGGTGGATATCACAAGTGGGAATGTGAGTCCTGCCAGCCTGGGCAGCTGTTTCACTTGACCATTTGTCAGCAAGTATTATTTTAGTGAATGCTTTGTTTCAAATTTTTTTATAGTGATTCTCTGAATTTTTTGCAATATAACATATTAACAGAGTTAATTTAGCCATAATTTACAGCATTTACGGAAGAATCCTCAACTTGTCATAGAGTAACAAGTAAATAAGCATTTAATTTGCAAACTGCCTGTTTTCGTCTGGTTTATCTCATTTGAAGGTGAAGATTTATTAGCTTCTCTCATGTATAACTGGACAGAAAGAACATGTTTGACAATTGTCATTGATGAGAAAAAAAGGGCTCTCATTTGACCACATCTATTTTAAGTTACTTGAAGTATAAATTTAATCACTTGAT
The DNA here is from genome assembly GCA_013399695.1 of Formicarius rufipectus. NCBI lineage: Eukaryota > Metazoa > Chordata > Aves > Passeriformes > Formicariidae > Formicarius > Formicarius rufipectus. The sequence continues at coordinate 365,005 of VXAU01000691.1, forward strand.
ATTTATTTATGAGAACTGAAACTTAATTCTATTCAAACTGCCTCCATTAAGAACTGATTAATTCTATTCAAACTGCCTCCATTAAGAACTGATATTCTAAATTTATATTGGCTGGTAGTGGTGCATGGACTGAGACTTCATCACATGAACAGAGAGGGGAAATTCTATAAATCAAATATGTATATGTATTCCTTCAGGTGTATTAAAAGGTTATTTAGAATTCAGAAATTAGCAAAGACTTTTAAGTGATTATTTATTCATGTTGTATAGCATAGAGAAAATAAGGATATAAGATTCACTTCATAATTTTTTCAATAATTATTTTAAAGTTGTCATGACAAATTTCAGAAAAAGAATTCAACTATTTTAGTGTATATTTAAATGAAAATCTGGAATATATCAATCTAGACATGTGTCTAAAATCAGCCACTCTTGTACACTGGTAAGACAGTTACCTTCCCCCTCTTAATAGAAAACAATTACAAATTTCAACAGCAACCAAATTTGTAATAGTAAGATTTCAATTAAACTAGTTCTTAGCTTAATCTTTCCCTTAATAAATGCTTCTGAGTTAGTAATTGCCTAATGGAAAATTAATTAAAAACCATTATCTGATATCGAAATGGTTATGATATAGTACGTGAAAAAAATATATTCTCAATGATACATTTTCTTTCTATACTAAAGAAAAAAAGAAGAATTACTCTTTAAGAAACTACAAGAGGTTCTTGAATACAAGGTTAAAACTTGCACTAATCTAGTGCTACAAAAAGAAGAGGCATTCCTTGCCAGTCTGTGGCAGCTCCCTGAACAAATTGCTGAGGATACAGAAGGGACCACTGGGGTTTCCTTCCTCTCACGTCAGTTTTGCAAGAAGCTCTGCCAAGACTCTTCTTTGTTACAGACAAATGAGAAGCCCAGTTTTTTGATCCGCGCTTCTGTTGATAATTAGCAAAATTAAAGCTTGCAGGAAGTGAGTGGTTCTTTTCATATCAGGATATGATTTGTTTTGGCAAATCACTCTGCCATATTTCAAGCTGCATCACTGAAGTGTGGTGATACACCAATCCCATATGAGAGCAGAGTTAAAAAAAGAGGAAAAGCAATGTCTTGGAAACACCTGCTAACCACAGTGGAAAAGCAGTGGAAAAACTGCCCCAGTATTATCCAAGAAATGAAGGTACCCCAGAGTGGGTGGTAGCAAAAAATTTGTGCAGTTGATTCACCTTCAAAATTCTTCAGGTTTATATCAAACTCATTTGAAATTTGGGATTAATTCCAACCTCTTTAAATGCAAATTCATTTTTGGAGTGGACCCTGTTTTCATTTAGGGGCATGGTGAAAGGGGGCATCCCCTGATTCTAGAAAGTCAAGGGCAGTGAACTAATCATAGGGTTACCAAAACAATGTGAATGTATTTAAGGATGGGACTTGATGTTAGCATTTGTCAGCCTCATTTCAAATGTCTTCCTCAGCTATTTATTTATATCACTAATACATATAAAAGGGTGTCACATGCATGAAAATTAATTTCAATTAGTGTGGTCAAGAGGTAAGATTGTAGGTTTTTGCAGAACAATATTCCCAGGTAGCCACAAGATCTGCAGTTCCCCCAAATTTGAAATAATAAATGGCAACCTGTCTTTCCCAAGGGCATTTCAGGAATACTTAGCCTGTGAACACATATGAAAACTACAATGGACTGCAAAGAGTACTGAATTGTACTCCAGCATTATTGAAACTGAAAGGCAGCAAAGAGGTGTAGAAATGAATGGGCTCCTAGAGGCTTTTTTATAGATTATGGGGGGAGGATGTGTTGTAATAAAAGGTAATAAGAGCTTTCCTGCCTCCAGTAGACTCTACCTTCAGCTAACCTACAGCTATCAGGAGTCAGTAATCCTTGTTGGATAAAGAGACTTTGAGGAGCAATTTTATTCTATTGCAATGCCCCAGTTTGCACAATGGATTTGTTCTCTTTTTGCAGGCAGCCTTCCTGAGGGACAATATTTCTGAAGCTCCACAAAGCGCCTTCTCTGTTTTCATTCCGCAGTCCTTTAATTGGCTGAATGGGCTGCAGGGGCCTGGAAGTTGGACTGAGTAAAATTTGCACTCTTTGAAAAACCAGCCAAACAAAACATGTCAAGCAGTTTCACATGACACTGGGATAAAGTGAACATAAAAGGAAAGCCTATTTAAAGAACAGTGCATTAATGTTTTAGTGGTGTTCACTTCGGGCCGGTACATTTTACATGAGTCCTTTTCCCTTATGGGAAAGGAATATGCTCTAAGTTGACTAAGTGCAGATCCTTTTCGTAAGAGGTTGAAGGAATAGGCATTGGGAATGCAACAACAGTGGTGTACCGAGCACAGAATTGGGATATAATGCCATAAGGCTAATTAACATCATGTTCTCCCATTGTGTTCCCTTCGGGGGAATTGTGGTTTTAAGTGATAAGTATGTAGATTGAAACATTCGTAATCTAGGCAAGTGGTGCAGTAAAACATTATTCACTGAATAACAAAAGGAATACCAAATGGAGTATGGGCAGTATATTTCAAATAAAGTGCGGAGTGTCCTTTTTCACCTTTTCGTTGTGCTTAGTAACACTGATTTATTCACTGAATAGAAGATGGAAGATGTACTGTTTTAGACTTGGAGAATAGGGTTTGTTTTATTGCAATCTATAAAGAATTTCGACTTCTGATGGGTTTGTCCTTTGGAATATTTTTCCTTTGCTGCAATCTTGATGTTGAGCGCTGACAGGAAAAGTCACGCAGAATCTTTTAGAAGGGTCAATAGAAATAAGTCCTTCAAGAAGCATTGATTTGCAAATTTTTTCCTTGCATGTGTTGGATGCTTCAGAACGTCTCTCAGGGGCTGCTACTGAAGCAGACTCGGTGGTGCAGCCAGGATCTCCTGCTACTGAGAGTTCCTCCTTCTCAGACAGTGGTTAGAAAACCAACTGCGGAAACATGGAACCTTTTCTTTCCTTGTGTCTTATTACTAAATTGGTACCCAGGATGTCTCAAGAGAGTCAAGTTAAACTTCTGACCCAAGATGAAGGGTTTTTTTTCCGTTATGACCCTGATTAATGTGCCTTTTTATTAAGGACTTTCCTTGAGAACCATTGCTCAGTAAATAAATCATGACCGTAGATGTCTACGTGCAAGTGTTCAAATAGAGTACTGTCATCCTCAGGTGAACAGTAGAAAAAATACATGAATTTAGTGATGAAATGTGCTATGGACAGTTGGAACTTTTGTTGGCCGATAATATTATCCTTACAACTGGGGGTAGCTGGGCATCCTCTGTGAAGAATTCTGTTCTTTGAATGCATTCAAAGATGTGGTGAGAGAAACTCATCTCTGCCCAGCAAAGGACTGAAAAGTCCCATCTGAGGCAGGGACCCATTCCTTTAGCAGGCTGAGACTTCTATAATTTGCTGAATGTGGCTGCAGAAAGGGAAGGGGAAAGTGCATTTGTCTGGAGAGATGCAAGAGATCCATTCTGGAAAAGGGAAGACTGCAAGTGCAACAAACAGCTTCAGAGGGAATCTGGGAATGAGACTGAGAGCAGGAACAAGAGAAAGGTCAGAGAACACGTTATTCTCTAAGGGAAAAATATTTGAAAGGTGCACAGGTAGAACAAGAATTTGCTTGGGAAAGGCTTGGTATGAATGGGCACAGCTGCTGAGCTGTGCTGGGGTGATGAGCTGAGAATGTATTGCTGTTTGGATTGTTCATAGGCATTGTGGCTTTGTAGACCTTCTTTGCCTTGAACAACGTTTTGTCCTATTTTTGAATTAGGCAGAATCCAAATACCTCTGGTAGAGCTGAATTTTGTGACATGTCTAGGAATAGCAACGATTGTAGGTCTGAGTTCAATGATTTGAGCTGCAGTTCAAACTTCAAGTGTAGTGCAGATCACAGTTTAAAATGCCTGACAGTTTTTGATTTGTCTTCTGTCACTGAAAGAGAGAGCAAGTTAAATGGTCTGTAGTAAAAAGAGATTGAACAAATCATTTGAAAAAAAGAACAAGAGGAATGCATTTCTTTTTCTGCTCAGTTGCCAACAGTAGCTTTTTGGTACTTTCAAAAATTCTTGTTTCATAACAAAATAAGTAGCACTATCCATGTAAAAAGCTGTTTGTCTTCATACTTACATCTATATATTATCATATATGTGTCTGGCTTAAATACCCACACACATACACATGCAAGGTGTAAGTAACCTTAGCTCTGCCCTTCTAAACAATATGCAAAAGGTTTTCAGCTTTTCCTGTATTTTCTCACTCTGAGGGGACAGGAAGCTGCCATTTTCTGAAGCAATGGGTAAATAGAAATAAGAACAAAAATTATTGCATATCTCGATTCTTTTTTTATACAACAGTTCTTGCAACATGGGAAAAACCAAAATGTTTAGGGCTTGTAGCAGTATTATCTTTTACAATCAAGAGCACATATGATCTGTCTCAGCCACAGAAAGCATTATGGTTTGGGGAACATTTCTCAGGGATTGTAAACAAAACATACAAAACAGAGAGAAATTAAAGGTCCTTCCTGTGTTTTACTAATTGATGGGGATTTTTAGATTGTTTGATTGAGGGCTGAATTCTTCCTTCCTGGATATCTGCTTGCTTGTAGCTTTTTTGTTTTCTTTTCTTTTCTCTGAAAGAAACAGTTGTGTAGATGTTTTATTATCTGTTTGTTAGGCTGGAGGTTTTGGTCATTCCCACTCCCACCCCTTGTTTTCCCCTTCGTCTTCTATGCAGGATGTAATACTTGTTCTCTGAATCATGCTGGAACATATTTTGGGAATTCATAGGATTATCACCAGGGCTACTGCTATCAGGCAGAACACATGCACATTTTATTATCTCATCCAACAGGTTTTCATTTTCTATGCACATTGAGTTAGCATAGAAGGGGAAACATGCTGCCATTACTATTGGCAGAACTTGATAAATATTATAACAGTCTTTTCAGTCCTGCAGAAGCTCATTCTGTCATGATAATTCAAAATCTAAGTCTTTGTTTCCTGTCCTTTCCTTTCTCTCATCTGCCCTTCCAAAATGGATGGTATCCTGACCCTTATCTGCCTAAAAGATGGTGCATGTTACTGGGCTATGAATTGATTCTATCAGTCAAATGAATTTATGGAGCTTCAGAAATATAAATATGCAGCTCACCCAATGTCTCCTTTTTGGACCTGTGGTCTCGGGCAGTCAGTTTGGAAGATAAGGCATTCACATTAAGTGAAAATAACTGTTAAGGAAACAAGTTATATTCACTTTTGACTCTGCAGAGCACCAGTCTGATAGTTTTAAAATCTACTTGGATTGAATAATAATGTTTTGCATATATACTGACTGCATAGGGTGTGGATCTCTATTTTGAGTTGATCAGCATGGTGAAATCTGATGGGGTTTGTGAGGAAAAACACCAGAGAAGAGACAAGGTGAACCTTTCACAGGAACCATATCCATGTGAAGTTGAGTGTAGGATAGTCATCATTTGTGCTTCTCCTGTGGACACTGAGTGTGACCCCAAACCCCTGCCATGTACCAGCAGACATCAGCAACTCACATCCCCTTCTCTTCACTTCATCCTTCCCTATCCTCTCCTTGCCCAGCTGGAAAAAAAAAAAACCTGAAATCAAATCAAGTTTTCCTTGCAGAATTTTATCAGTATGAGTGAGCTCAATACAGCTCACTGCTCACAGATCAGATTTCTCTGCATTCCTGAGCTCTCCTGCACAGCCTGAGGCAGCACGATGGGAATGGGACACTGCACCATCCACTGAGTGAGAACCAGTTGTGCTCTGGCAGAATTACCTACCACAATGGGAATTTCCCCTCCTGCAATCTGTCTCTGGCAGTGCCTTTGGAAATTTGTTGTATAGACATGGTTTCTTATTTTAAACAGATATTTCCTTCCTCCTGTTTATTGGAGATGATGTAACTCAGTTACTGTAAGGATAAAAAAATATGCCTGTGATTTTTAACATGTCTGCACATCTGAAATTTAAGGCTTAAAACTCTTGGTGTGACAGGCAATGCAGTCTGTCCAAATCACTTAATGTTTGTGTTTTGAAACAAAAGTGCCTTTTTTCCTGTTCCCATTACAATTCCCTTCTTTTGTAGGCAACCTCTGTGTTGTGAAAGAAATGCTTATATGACGGTAAATTTCCTTTGTTTTTTCTTTTATCTAAATAAATAGTTATACCACTCCATTTCTATCCATTTGGAAATGGTGATTCTTTTCTTCATGGACTTCTCCTCTGTGTCCCCAGCTATACCTGTCACCCACCTTTCAGTCTATCATATCTCTTTTTCAATTCTGCTGCCTTTTTTTTCATCAAAGTTAATCACTACTTCTTGTTCTCTTCTTTTTTTTCCCCCCATTCAAGCCTATGCACAAAGAGCTTGGAAATTCTGTGTATTCTACTTCTGACAGGACAGAATTTAGGTTTGGAGTTTGTATCTCTCCTGCACAAAATTTGAGGAAGGTGTTCTGTAACATTTCATCACATTGGCAATAATAATTCTGTCACTGTCTATTTCAAAGGGGGAAAAAGAGCATTTAGTGAGATCATATTTTTGCAATAAGAAACCAACCCATCTGCAACACAGTTCATTGGAGATGCTCTGCAGTTTAGGGAAAAACCCAAAAGCAATCATTTCATTTTATTGGCAAGGAAGCACTCAGGTAGAACTTAACTCTGGCAGCAGGAATGAGACACACAGGTAGGGAAGAAAAATTGCTCTCATAATTCAAGGACATTATGGCAACAAGCTAAGAAATCTATTTTTCTAATAAGTAGAATAATTTAAGAATTAAACAGCACATACTTTCTTGTACAACACCTATTTCTGATGACTTCAGCAATGACAGCACTGTCACAACAAATCTTCATTACCCCTGAACATGCTTTTCTTGGGTTTAGACCCAAATTCTACCTAAATTCAAACCCCCTAATTGTCTCTTCCCAAGCACATCCTTGGCATGCTCACCCTGTGCATTCCTACAAAGTAGGCCTTGAAATGAAATGCAGTATTTTGAAGATCTAATTTTTATCTTGCTCTCCCCTATGCTGAAAATACTTGTCTTGAATGTACAAGAATTGCTCTGATGTGGGGCAGTCAGAAAATACAAAGTGTTCCTCTTCAGGTAGTTGGAGCAGATGAAAGCTCTCTGCCCAGCATACAGCTGGGAGTGTGCAGAGAATGCATTACCCTCCATAACCCTCCAGGTACTGAAGAACCTAATTTTTTTTAATATATTTTTTTTTGTTGTTTTCCAGCTGTGCCCTTCTCTGTTTCTTTATTTATTTTTTTCTTTTATGAGCCTCATCATAGGTCTTTAAATATGGGATGTTGTTTGCTAAGATACCACTCCATTATTCCAGGAACATATGCTCGTGACAAGTACAAGTCATGAACATTTGAATAGTCTCCATCTGGCATGAATTAACGTAGTATCATAATAAATGAGAAGTGTTAATACTAAGAAGCCTGTCTGGGAATTCTAGATTTAACCAATATTTATAGTTATATATATATATGGACTTTGGCTTTGGTTTGGCTCTGAAGAGCATAGACAAAAGTCTGATTTACTATTCCAGAAGGGACTGCAAGCCATAAGATGGTTCCAGTAGTGTAATCCTTGAAATAGCCTGATTATGCAATGATGTCTCTGTGAAATAACCAGGTGCTTTTTAGCTCTCCAAAATACTTCTAAGGAAAATAGTAAATGAAAAAAATAGAATATGTTGTTATTTGCTATAGTGATGACAGCAATGCCTGGATGCCAATTCAGCATTATTTGTTAACATATGTACTTTAAACCCTTCAATGCCCCTTGAGTATATAACATATATCTCGAATCCATATGGCCATATGGAGACACTGCACTCATTTAAATAACAAGTGCACAGTAAAATTATCTTGGCCCCAGAGTGCATGTTGTTTATAACAGGGAGTTACTTCCTAAATCAAGCAATTTTTTTTTTCCTAGAGAACCTTAAGGCTAAACTACTAACCGAGAGAAATTTTGAGACAAGATGAACTCTTACCATAATAAAACACACACAGGTCTTTACTCACTACTGTGTGTTCTGTAGAACAGCCAAATATATTTTTTAAAAGTCAATGTTTCCATTTTTAGTATCTATAAAACTTTACTGTGCATTTCTACAGACTTCAGAAAGCTTACTCTGGTTTTCAGTTTGTTTTGATAATCATGAATTATTTTTTGGATGCATGGAAAAGATAGACAATACCACACCAATTTGGAGGCTGTACTTTTTGATTGTGCTCTTCACTAATACTGATGAATTCAAGAATTCAACAGCTCTGCTACGCTTGAGTTAGACATGATTTTATGCTATCAGGCTTTTCTTTGCTGGCTATATTCCACTGAAAGCTGAATTTCCCCTGCTACTCAGACTGCACACATGCTTGTGCCATGTGTACACCTTCTTTACTACCTGAAGTGGCATAACTTGCAGTGAGAGAACTCTTCTCTATTTGGTATAAATCTAAAAGGAAAAATTGTAAGGTGAAATCTTTACAATGATCCCTGTAAAAATGTTCAGAAAGTATATTAAGATCAGCTGTGTCTTACGGAGCGCTTTTAAATTATAAAAGTGTTGGGTAGGACTTGTGAAAATCCTGGAAATATTTAAGCCAAAAGACAGGGCACAGAGTTTCATCCAATGACTGGGGTCAAGTTTCCCCAAAAGTACAATCAGCAAATAAAATCATGCAAAAGATTTGTGTAGACACCCTGTAGTTCAGTAGGTGACTGAAGCTATTTCTTTAGTTCTAACCATTCTTCTTAGCTTTGGTTACAAGGACACACAGTAATATTCCAAATTCCTTCAAAATCTCAGTTTTGTTGTAGTATTGGTAAATTAATGTGTCCTGGGGTAGTTCTGGGTTCTGGAATATTTTGCTAGACAACATTCACAACATTTAACCAAGAAACTCATTGGCCCAAGGAAGCCTCAGGTGGAGATCTGAGGTGTGAGGGGTCCTGGAGCCCTTGACCAGCTCATGTGTTTGTCATAGTCTGCCACAGATATTTTCCCCTGGTGCTCCATGGAGTAGTGTTTGTGAGGAGACACTTTTGTTAGGAGGCATTCCTTTGGATTCCTTTGCACTTGGCTAAGGTGTTCTCTGCTGTGACTGTCATTCTGAAGAAAATTAGAAATTATACTGGGATGAGGAGTTGAAGGAATAGAAATACATGAAGCCATGAATTTTCTAAGAATTTTCAACAGCAATTTGTGCATTTTTCCTGAACCTCCTGTGAAAAGCACTGGAAGGGAAGCAGGTTTTTTCCTACCCTCTAGACACGAGGATGCCACTATGTAAGAGTCAGGAGTAGGAAAAGGGGCAGAGTCTGGCAAATTGCATAATTCAAGTCCTGTTTTTAATAAAGGCCCTTTGCTTTGGCAGTATGGCAGAAGCAGATGGGTGGTGAGACAGCAGTCCCTGCTGGCTGCCACCCCCAAGTAACATACAGCCCCCTTGTTTCGTGTGTCTGGGCGTAATTCGCACTGACACACAGAGAAGTATTTTTAGGAGTGATGTCAGTTCATTGGCTGAACAGCATTGTTTGGCTTGCTGAAATGATTCCCAAAAGCACTCACTGCCTTTGAGAGTGGCACTTTCCTCTTTGCAGAGAGTCATTATTCTGCATGGTAATGACTGTTTTGAAGGGCAGGTCAGGTAGTCAAATAAATGTGTGGTTGGTGCTTTCTGATTGTTTCTAAAATAGGCAGGCCAATTCCTGCTGAAGGAGAGCGAGGCTGAAGTGTGCCAAAAATCATTCTGATTTGCTAGAGGAATTCCAGTGGCTCTAAGCACAGCCAGGGGAGCTGGGCTAATGCGCTCTGCAAAAATGATCATGTAATGTTCACAATGTGGTCATCTTATCTTTGTGCCTCTGTGCAGCCCAGGCAGCAGAGACAAACGGGGAGAAGAGGCAAAACTGGCTCCGAGTTACGACCCAAAAGCAGAAGTGTAGAAATCACAAATAATTGTTTGTGCTGTAACTGCTGTTTGTGTAGACATGTGTGCAGTGATCAGGAAGGAAGCACAGTTCATTTGGGTTATTTTCCATTTATAGCAGCAAGAAATGCTAGAGATTTTAATAAGGATGATTGCTTTATTTTTTTTTTTTGAAACTCAGTGGACTGAAGAGCCTGCATTACAAAAACCCCTACCTGAACACCTGCAAGACTCCTTGAAACATTTCTGTACAATTGTAAAACAGGTTGGCCTGGATTTCTCAGGAATTGCTCTCCTAAGTCACTACAGCAATCTACAGAATTCCATCTGTAATTCCTGAATGCAGTCAAAGAGTGAGGAATAATAAGAGGAAAATAAGCTGAAAGTTGTTGAGCTCTGACAGTGTATAATGAGCATGTCAGGTAATACAGCTCTTCTGTGTGGCAAAGTATGATCTTTCATCCTGTGTCAAAAAGCTTCTCTAAAGTGCTCTTCATATTAAAAGTGTCAGGTATATATCAAGGTTTTTTTCCTCAATTTTATGAGGCAGAAAGTGAAGAATGAGTTAGTGATTTGCTAAGATCACGAAGAAATCAAAACCAGAATGAGGGACTCAATTCTACTTTCAGTCCTTTCCTTTACTCTCATGACATTTTAGGAGTTTTTATTTTTAAATAGCTTTAGAAATGGGGGAATGATACATTTAAAGACACAAGAATTACATCCAAGCCAGTGGGGTTAATTCATTTCAGCATGTGCCTGTCATTTTGTGTCGCTGAATGCTAAGCCCTCATTTTACAATTCATCTAAATGGATTTGTTCCCAGCTTCCCAGTAAATCTGTTTTACAAAAAAGTTCTGAGCTCTCAGCAGTATTCTTGACAAGAATCAGTATTAAACCAAGGTATTTTGGGTTATACTGTGAAAACTGAAGGAGAAAAAGCCAGTGGTTATCTCCGAGCAGTGTCAGCCCCGAGCTCTCTCCTGGTTTGGTTGTTTACAGTGTGGTGGGAGTGCTGTTGGGACTGAAGATGGAAGTTCTTTTATCTTCTCTCAGATCAAAAAGAAGTAGTTCAGCGCCAATGAGCTCCTCTTCGTGTCTGGCACAGGGTGGGCAACTCTGAAGTGAGGCTGGGAACCCAAATTCAGAATTTGGCTCCTGGAAGCTGTGCTTTCTGCAGTTTGGGGGAATGGCCTACTCATTGGCTACCACCTTTTAATTTTCAACACATGTTCACGCAGATCTGTTCCTCTTCATCCCATGGAGGCTTGCAATTTTCACTAGTCATATTAATCAGTTCAACTGTTAAAAGATAAAAGCAGCATGTACTTTACAGCACTAAGGGGTATGATCAAGGGAATTGATACTGACCTTGTTCCTCTTGGCACTTGTTCCCAGCCTGTATTTAAATGAAGTTCGCTGCTTTTGTTTCATTTCCCTGGAAGTGCCCATGTGCCTGAAATAATGAATTGTTCAAACAGCAGTTTTAACCTAGGTCTTGAAGCGTGAAGTTTCATGACACCTGAGTTCATCTAACAGCTTGCTGCTTCCTACTGGGCTTCCTCTCTCTCATCCCGTAGTCCAGGCACTACTCCAGCTTCTCCTGTGTCCACTCCAACACTTGTCACTTTTTTTTTTTCCCCCCTTCTGAATTGTTATTTTGCTGGCAAAAAGCTGAAGCACTTTCCTGAGAGGTCAGGTGAGCATGTGGCTGGTGCAAGAGAAGCTGGGAACAGTGGGATTGCCCCTTTGACAAGAGCAAGCCCTTCAGTCCTCTCAGGTGTCTCACAGGGTCCACCACAAGCTGCGTTTTGGCAAGTGCTGAAAGCTGCTGCCAGCACAGCCCTGCCACCTCTGCCCCAGGTAGAACATTCCTCCCCCTGTGCCAGTCCTGGAGGCTCTGTGTGTCCCTTCTGAACCAAATTGAGGAGCTGATATGATACAACTAATCAGTTGTAAAACGGAACTAATCATGCTGGAGCATTTCTCCTTCCCATTTCACTGCAAGACTCAAGAGCTGGTTGCTCTGGTGTCACATCTCCTGGTGCACTTGGGGTTTCTGCTGACTGAGAGGCTGTTACCTGAGATGTTTTCATCAGTACTACCTTGGTTCTGCTGATCTAGATGTTAGTGGAGCTATTCTGGATTAACAAACCAAAAGAAAGTGACATTTTTTTGCAACTTCTGAGACAAATCCAACGTTTTTTAACCCAATTTGTTATGAGCCATAAGTGTGAGAAGCTGTGAGCTGCAGCTTAGACAGGAAACTCTTAAGCAGCTTTGTAACTGAGGGAAGCATCAGAGTAAACTAAATTGACCCATTATAATTTTAAACATGTCTGAGAAAATCCACTTAAACCACGTGAATTCTGCACTATTAGAGACATCAAGATTTGTATTTTCTGGGCACTCCTGCAGACTCTCTCCTGACTAAATTGAAAATTCCCAACTCCTATTGCCTGTTAACAGAACATTTACTGCTACTGAGATTTTCCAAACAGTTCTATGAAGTGAATCAATATAAGAAATCTGTGATAATAGAAATTTTGGAAACTTTTGAGAAATTAGAAGATTGCAGTGTTTGCCTCATACCCAATCTGATTTCTCCTCCCCAGCAGTTACTTAAGCTGCAAGCAGGTGTTTGCAGAAGGCAGGGAGGGGTGTGTGTGCAATAGTTCTGTGCGTGGCTTCCCCTTTCCTCCCGGTAGTAGCAATGTTGTTACTAACTGGCAACCAAAACAGCTGATGTTGGCAGAAAAGGGTTTGCAAACTTGACCAAACGGGATTCAGCAAATTAGATTGAATGGGGTTCGGTTGCAACTTAATTTTGTTTTCCATTTAAAAGTTGTCCTGTAGTGATACTGAGACACAATGCACCATTATATTAATGCATTATCATATTAAGGCTTCTGAATGTATCTCTTAATTCTATAAAATCTGGGTAACAGCTTGGTGGAGTGAGGATTTTGCAGTTGTTACTGATTCTAAGATGCATTTAACTATTTAGGGTTTGTTATATTTAAGAGAATAGATTCCATTTATTTTATTTATCTTATATATTTAGAAAACGAGAGTATTTGTGCTAAAGGCTTTTGAACCTGTTTGGGGAAAAAAAAGTTCAGCTATACCAGAAAAATTCTAGCTCCAAGTCTTTGTACAACAATTTTTATATTTTAGTATATATTAGTGTATATATTATATATATTTAGTATATATTAGTATTATATTTTATATTTTAGTACAACATTTTTATATTTTAGCAGTGATTCATTTTGTAATTTTACAGGTGTTTGGAGTAAATATATGTTTTAGGTTGTTAAGTTTTTCATTGGCTAACCTTTATCCTCCATATTACTTTAATTTTTCCCTTTTGTTTTCCTAATAAGGCTTAATGGTGTTGATATTAAAATTCTTTTTTTTTTCCTCTGTGTTGAATTGCTTGAACAAGTTGAATCTGGATTTATTTGTCAAGAGCAGAGTCTGCTGAACAATATTCCTTCTGCCTGATTCTGTTCACAATGATCACAGTGACAAGTAACCTTCAAAAACAGCATACAATTATTTTAGACTTTAATCAGGTTGTTCTGGTGATTTGGATTTCTATACAGCTTTGAATGTGTTGCTTATGCTACTCTGTTTTGGGACCTATGTATAAATTAAATGAAGCTGCATTTGAAGATACTTATATTGAGCCATTGTTGCTTTAGTTGCGAAATATGGACCCAAAACCAAGCTGTAGAATCCCTATTGCAAAATACAACTTCTCTAAGTTGGACTGGGTATATAGGAAGCGTTGCTGTCTCCTTCACTGTCTGTACCTGTGCAGTGTAGTGTGTGCTTTTCCTAATGAGACAAGGGCTGGTCACAAAAATCACCTGTGTGTGGTGTAAAGAGTTTGTGCAGGAACCAGCTTGAAATTTAGGGGGAAAAAAATATTTGAGTTGTCAATGGAGATGCAATGAGACACCTGAAACCTTAATGCTCCAACTGCTTCCTTTATCAGCTGGTCTTGTAACTGCAGGAAGATGTTCTTTCAGCTGTAGTTCTGCAGAGCATTCAGATGTCAGTCAGCTCCATCAAGGTTGTGTATTCTCCAGAGAGACCTCAGGTCTTGTTTCCAGTGAAATGGTAGAGCAGGTGGTGATCATCGTTCAGATCAGGTGGCAGCTGCACCAGGATCTTCATCATCTCCCTCCTCCTTCCCGTTTTTGTGTCCCTTTTCACAGGAGGGGGACAGAGGAGAACCCAGAGCAGCGTGGTGACACTTTGACTGCCGCAGTGAAAGAGGTTTTACCGTAAGGATCAAGAAGGAAATGTTAATGACATTTATCAGCAGTTTATTTGGGTTTTCTTAGTTTGAAGGACTGACACAGTAACCTTTTTTAATAATCAACACTTTGTGAAATCTAAATTGAAGAACTATAAAAATGGTAAAGTATAATATATTTTAATTAATTTTTTCTGAATTTTATAGGGAAACAGCAAATTGAATCTTTTCTTTCCCATTCACTGATACTGTTTTTTCATTTCAAATGTATAGTTATGTGTTTTTTTACTGAAGTCATCATTGATCTTTGGAGATTTTTTACTTTTATCATAACTAAATCTGAAGGTTTCATATGTTTGAACTCTTCATGGCTATTCAAAATCTACAAGTGTGACTATATTGGGAATGTTTGGTGATTGAACAGGTCAGGTTTTTAATTTCATTTGGTAGGAACATCTGTGTTTGTAATTCTTATTTACCAATTATATTTATTCCTTAACTAGTGGTTTATATGTAAACTATATAAATTTGTTGTTCTTTTGCACAGAAAGGCAGTCAGAAAACCACAACATTATACTTCAAGTATTGTCAATGGAGTAAAGGAAACATAAATGCTCTCTGTGCTGCATTGCCTCCCAGGATAGAATTTATTCTCTGATTGTTGCCTAAATATCTGCTTTTATCTCAAGTCTGTGTCCTCTAGTGGATTCCTCTGCTGTGCAAGGCTGTTTTACTGCCTGGCCACGTGTAGGCACGAGCAGCCAAGGAGGATCCAGTTACAGACGCAGTTTGGGTATTGGGGAAAAAAGGAGTGGAAAAAAAAAAAAAAAGGCAATAAATTGAACATACTGGTTTCAAAACTTTTAGGCCAGTTTTGTTCATGGTGCATATGTCAGCTGAGTGTGAGCCCCAAGCAGCAAAGGAGCACTTTGTTCCAAAGGAGAGAAGGCTGAGGGGTGTGCTCATTAGATGCAGTGCAGCATTCCTGGGGAAAAAGAAACAAACCACCAACTTTTTTAGAAAGGTAGTGCATAACTTAGGGCTGTCCCTTGATGGCAGTAACTTTTGAACTGAAAATTTATATACATTCCACGTGCTTATTTTCCTCTGCAGTTCATGAATAAATGAACCAGTAGTGCAACAACAATATTATAGCTCAGGGTACTGGAGTTTTTGTAGACTGTCAAGTAGATGGTTTATGCCACACCAGTGTGGTGTATGAGCTCTGGCAGAGTCCTGGTCACCTCAAGATAAATATTGATAAGACTCAAGTGCTATATCAGTGAATATTGTATAATTTTCTCTGATCTACTAATTTCTGTGAGTAAGGAAAGGAATAGTGCTGCTGCCTGATTGTGCATCTTTCCCTCTCCTTTTTCCTGTTGGCATCGCTCTGCTGTGGGTTATTTCCCATTGACATGATAGTTTGGCCTCCAGCTGGAATGTGTGCTGCTCTTCATAAAGGTTTGAGCCCAGCAGTTCAGCCAGATTTAAATCTGCTTCACTGTCTGCTTCTCTGGTTCATTCCTTGTCAGTTTGTCCAGGAGGTTATCACGGGAGACAGCACTGGAAGCCCTGCTGAAGTCAAGACATGTCATCACTGCTCTCCCTGCATCCACTCCTCACAGGAGAGGGCTCTGGGATTCACCAGGTGCCATTGTCCTTTGGAAGTCTGGGCTGCCTACTCCCAATCATCCTCATGGTTTTATTTCATTATGTCCAATACTACAAAAAAAATAAGTCTTTATTGGAAAAAGTTGAGACTAGAAAACAAATCATTCATATTTTGTATTAATGCCTTAGAGAAATCATACTTTGCTGGAATATAACCTGTGTTACTGCAGATATATGATTTTCAAAACTGTAGGAATAAGTAAATATTGTCATAGATCTTCACCTTCATATGCTGCTTTTAACAAACTTTATTGTCACACAAAAATTGTAAATATGTGTGTTTCCAATATCTGAAATAAATAGTCATGATTAGTTCTTGTTTTCTTCCACAGGTCTGGTTCATGTGGAGATCACCTAGAACTGCAAAACCACATTTCTGTTAGTGAAGTATCAGGACTAAAGTAGCAGAGTTTGTGTATTTTTTTTTTTTTTACTTGTAGCATTAAAAGAACAGAAGTGTTTCATTGTTTATAAAGGTTGTTATTTAAGTATGTTAATTGGCCATTTCCACCCTATTCATTATTAACAGCTTGACAAGTTTAGAAAAACTTTTCAGACTGTAAGAGTAGCTGTTTCTGAGTTTTGCTAATTAATAGTGTCCAATGCATTAATTATTTATTTTCAAGCATGTTTAAAGTGCCTCAAGCAGGATAATTCATGCTGCCCAAAATTAATGTGAGAATGTTACAAGACTGAGGATGGCCAGAAGCAAACTATTTGACAAGGGCTGCAAATCTCGTGTGTGTGTGGGAACTGCAGCGTTTGGTGCTGCTGCCTTATTAATGTGATTGTCTGCATTAAGGGAATCTGTGTTCAGGGCTTTTTTCTCCCCTAAAGAAATGATGACTAGTGGGCTTTTCACGAGGTTTTGTACTCTGTCAACTAAACAAAAGTCAATTGTAGTCATGCTTGCATTGTGACTCAGAAATACGTGGACATTTCTGCTGCGGTGGTTTCATTAGTACAGGTAAAATTTTCACAAAGCCCCTATTTGAAGCAGAAAATATATTAGGAATGTACTCAGAAATGCATTGAGAGGAGTGTCTGTGGTGACTCGTGGGATGCTACAAAAGGATTTGAATATTATGAAGTGGCTCGTGTGAACCAGTGCAGTGTGTGAGAACACTGAGAACCACAAGGAAGATCAAAGCAGTGTCAGGGGTGTTTCAGTGACAAGCACTGGAAGGATCGTTCTCAGAAACTGATGGTGACACTGTGAGTAAATGTCTTGGGAAGGAATGGGACAGAGGCAACTCTAGAAATGTGAAGAGTGGCTTTTGTTCTCCAAAGCAAAAGGGAGTGGATTTTTCCCCCTCTCATTTAGAGGGGAAAGGATTTCTCTGTCATAAAGTGACAATAAAAAAAGACAAACAGAAGCAATGAGGAAAAATGTAACCATAGGCAGCTTTGTTTGTTTCCTACAAATGAATGAATGCCTTGTGCTCTCCTCTCATTGTGTGCAGGGACTGTGAAAGGCTTTGTCTTCTCCCCAAGGTCTGTTTCTGGGAAACAGTCCTCATTTTCCATACATACAGTGAAATTTTAACATCTCTGCTGCCTTTTTTGTTGTCTTAATTCCATATCTATTCATTTTTAAGGAGTTTATAGTAAATTTTGCCCTATTCAGTTTGGAAATGAACCTGAACAGTGTTCCTTTCTCTATTTTTCGATTTTTTTCCCCTTTATGCAGTTGTTCATCTTTGGATTTTCTTACAAAAAAATGTATTTTAAATTCCAGGTACATTGAAAACTGACATTGATATTTTTTCAAAGTTGAACTATCTTTAGCATGGCCATTCAAAACCAGCTAAGGCCTCTCTTTTGCCTTTTAACTTCTCAATTTTCTATTTGTTTCTAATGTCACTAAAATGTTCTTAATACATACATTTTGGGTTTTATGGGATATGCCAAAATAAGGGTCCTGAATGGAAAGAGAATAATGCATCAGGACTGGTTTTGGTCTGCTGAACACAGAGTTGCTCTCTGTTCAGCACTCTCTGCCCTGGCCATAGAATCTCCATCCTAGTCATGAATGATGTATTTGTGTTCCTGTTATAAAAATATGGACAAAGGCAGTAACATGTGTTCCCCTACTTTGATATCAACCAGAAGAATTTTGTATGCTTTTTGTACAGCCAGACAAGGATGGCCATTTGAGCCATGACATCTACAGTTAGTGAAAAATGACAGTGCAAAATGCTTTGAATTTGTTAATTCGAGACTTAATTAAAACACAAACAAACAAACAAAAAGTAGGACAAAAAAAAAAGTGAGAGCTTGCATTCAGAGGGCAAGAAGAAAGAATTAGTGTAATAGATGAAATGTACCCCTGCACAGACTCTTGTAATTCATAGTGGTTGGGTTCTCAGACAGAGTGTTCAATATTTGATGTGTATACACTTGGGTTTTCTTGTTTATTGTGTTACTGCAGTTGAGTAGTTTTATTATTTCAATTCTGAAGCATGCATGTATGACTACAAAACTAATAATCAGAGTATTTAGAGAGGAGGAGGAAAATGGCAATGCACTTTAGTTATGCTTTGGAAAGAGCCACTAATTTTCTGTTTCATCACATTGAAATCACAGAGGTGTGGGGGTTGTTGAGCTGTATTTACTGTGGTTGCACCTGGATGGACAATGAAGTGTTGTGCTGAAATTGAATACTGAATTATGTTGACTTTTGTTTGGTGTGCGTGAAACACTCTCACCTTGAATTGTAGCCCAGATTTTCCTGGTACTTAATGGGGTTGATGGATTCTGGAGGAAACTCTGCAGTCAATCTTTAAAAGGTGGCACCAGTAACAGTTGGAGTGAGGCTGAAAAATATTTCCTAACTAGAATTTAAACAGTGCACTTAAATCAGGACACACCTATACCTTAAGATATATTAGATTTATGGTCAAAATTGCTTTGTCTTTCAATAGTGAAAACTACAAAGACTGTAATATGTGCTCAGCATAATTTAATGCAGACTGCAACTTATCTCTTATCCAGCCTTGCCCTGACTTAAATTAGATGTCATTGGATATGACATTTGATAATTGCTTGACATGGAATTATGTTTTTTTTTAGATCTCAGCAAACAAGTAAAACAATTATGACCCCCAAATACCTCCCAACACTGACAAACTCAATTATACAATGGTTCAAAGTATTTATGCATGTAAACAAAATACAAAAGACAGTTCTGTCTTAATTGAGATGTTTTAGAAGCTTATTTTTAAAAGTAGACCTCTTTTAATGGAAAATGACATGGATTTACGGCAAAATGTCATGCGTAAATGTGTTCTTTTCAGGAGGTTTATACCATTTCTTGTCAGAGGGTAAGAACTCCCTCAGTACAGTGATACACTCTCTGTCCAATACGGGCATTTCCATACTTTTTATTGGAAAACAAACTTTTATACTACTGGACTTCTACTTTTTATAGAATTGTTCTCGGTGCTGAAGCTCATAACCTACAAAACTGCTTCTTGCTTTAGGACTCCAGCATCTCTGCCCTGCTAACTGGGAAGAGATCCTTGTGTGAAGTTCATCAAGCATTCAGGTGTCAAGTCTGGCAACAGGAAAGAAATACCACTTGAATAGTGTGTATTGTCAGCTCAGACACCCCTTTCAAACCTTGAAGCCTGGTCTGAATGCAGATGGCTCAGTGCTGTGCCCATTCTCATGAAACACTGTTCAAGAGGTTTGCTTCAGTCCCCACGTAAACACTTGAAACTCAGTCAAATGTGAATGTTTGAAACACTCTGAAATTGCTTTAAAACTGAATTTCACATTCGGTTTATCTGTGGTCAATTAATTTATAGAGGCTTCAAAATGAGATAATCAGTTGTCAGGGCACTGAAAATGCTTCTAATGCATTGATTGTCAGTAAACCTGATTAATTTGGAGTGTCTGCATTAAATGTCTCTATTAATGTAGTATCCTAAATTATTTTAAAATAATGATCACTTAAACTTAAGGAAGCAGTTTAAATGGAATGAGTATACAAAATTCTCCCAGAATGAGATTTTTGTTTTTCTCTCTGCCTTAAACTTGCTTTTCTGAGGGCTTTAGAAATTTCTCCAATGTGTTTGAAGGACATAGACATCCAGTGTTACCCTGCTTTCCTGAGAGCAATCAATGCAAGATTTTTATCTTTTGATTGCTTCAAACACTTTTCTCTCTTTCTTTGGAGGAAAAGGGTGATGTGCTATTTAGTCAAACCTATTTTATAAAAGCTTTCTGGTTAATATCATCCTGGTATTCCTGAAAGTCTGTTCTTGGAAACCACTACATACCTTCATACCTGTTTGAACTGCAGGTGTCTAAACCTGCTAACTTCTTTTGTCCTTGAGGATCATATTTATTGACTCTTTAAACTCCCTCAGATGAATTTAATTGCTGGTATTGAAGAAGAGCACAAACTAAAATCTTACTTTATAAATCCAGACCAAAAAAGTTAAACAGACTATGGCTTTTGGTAGACACTTTTGACATTGTAATTTGCTAGTGCAGTCATTATATTTTTGTCTAGCAACTCTTCCAAACCAGCCAGCCTGAATAGCCTCAACTGCCCAAGGACTCATTTTAGCCTACAAATGTTTATGCAAATGTGTTCTGTACAAGTTAACATATTACATAAAGTGAGTTTTATTCTCAAGTTTAGCATTTCATTTTATCAGTCTGTCATTAAAAATAACCGGTTGCAAATTAGCACTGCTAGCTGACTCTCTTTAATCATTTTCCTTAGCAATTGTGAGGTTCAGAATTACTTTCAGAGGCACTTAATAATGCCAGTGTTACATCTATATGGCATCTCAGGACAAAGGAGTTAATCATGACACAGAACCTAAACTGCAGATTGACAGAAATAAATCAGATGAGGGAGAAGAATTCCCACCAATATTATTTCTCAAACGGTGGCATCTAATTGCCTTCTGTGTGTGCACCAGGACTGCTCTGAATCTTGTTTCTGAATGATTGATTGCTCAGCTCAGCTGTTAAACTGGATTTGCAGTTTATCTGAGGCTGTTGTGAAGTGAGTAAGCCTTGAAAATGAGCCGTACATTACTGTTGACTGCTGTGCTGCTTAATGCAGCACATCCAGCCCTCTGACATTATCACAGGCATTAGAATCTTCTATTATTGCAGGGGAATGGCCTGCTATCAGTAATGTGTTCAGGCCTTGAGCCATCCAATATCAAAAGCCATTTGCTTCTGTAGGGTTGTGAGTTTGTTCTGTGGATTCCTATTGCCTCGTGAAGGTGCTCATGACTTGTTTGGTCTCTGTGTTCAGCTGGAGCATCTTGGATATAAACACGTGTAGCATTTAGGTTTGACATTCAAAGAGCTGCCGGCTCCGTGCATAAGCTGTGTGTGCTGATGTGGAGTGATGGATCATGTCCCTTTTTCTCTCTTTTACAGCAGTGCCAAACCTTCCTCCCCAGTATCCAAAGGACTCCAAGGTCAGCCAATAAAGCTCCAGAGGGCAAAGCACATCCTCATCTTCACCTGTGCCTTAGCACAACAAGCTGTAGGACAGTACTGCGGAATCACAGAGACAGTGCAGGATGGTGGAGAACATCAAGAAGTTTAAGGTTTGGTTCAGAGTGTAGGAGAGAAGGGGTGATATCTTTCATGATTTTTCCAGCTGACTGAGAAATCAGCTGTACAATTTGGTATCTTGCTTTTCAGTCTAGGCTTAGCTTGGTGGAAGGCAATGCTATATTTCAAATGGCTCATTTTAGGTATTTCCCGAGCAGGAATATTTTCCATGAGTGAAGTATCAGCTGACCACAACCCCTACCACAGATTTGTGCTGACATTCATAACATATGTGAGTCCAGCTGGTAAGACTAATAAAGAATACTTGTCACCACATCTTATTTTTATTTAGAGAGAAAAAAAAAACACATAAAAGATTTAATACATGTGTCTATGAGATAATAGACAAATTTATATTTATGAAGAGACAGTGTTTTTTACAGCAGAGGTCAAATGTTGTCCAATCTGTCATCAATTCACTCTGTCCAACACTTTACCTGTGTTCTTAGGGCTGCTCCTAATGCTTTCTATAGGCTATTCTGACACCTCCTACTATGGCTAAAGTCTATTCAATGTCATTTTAAGTCACTTTCACAGAAGAGCAGCACAATCCTGCAGTGGAAACTGTATGCACTGGCAGCTTGCCCAGCCACAAACCCAAAATATTAATTGGGAAACAGAAATGCAGGTGGGGAATACTGTGGCCACTCATTCATTCTGCATATCTAATGGGAAGTTTTGATTTCTGGAAGGATTTTTTTCCTTGAATATCTCAGTGTTCTGCTTATTTAGTTTGATGCTGTCTAGCTGAAATATTTTCTGCATGATTGCACATTGGAATTTAAATAACTTTTTTTCCCATAGCCATTGCTTATGGGCATAAATTGAGACAGCTGATTAATTTCTCCATCTTTTCTATGGAAATCAATAATGGACGCTAAGAAGATTAATGTTTGTGAAAGAGAAGATGATGTAACAGTAGTAAGTCTTTTGTGGGACTCATATGTCTTCTTCAGTTACTGGTACAGAAACAACCAAGTTCAATCTGGTGTATGACAGAGGTGGGGTGTTGGTCGTGGGGCATAACCCAGCAGTGGTGGGAGAGGCAGGTGAGGTCTCTGCTGACCTTGGGTGGCCCCAGTTCTGCAGCAGAGCTCCTGGAATTCTTACCTTGGCATCACATCCAGGACGTGATCCTGAAGAATTCATGCAGTACTTTCAAAAGCTCTGTAGAAGTAAAAGAACATTTTTTTTCCTCTCTCCAATTGGTGCCTTTTTTTTTTCTTTTAACTCCTATCACCAAATGCACATAAAATTTAAAAAGAAAAAAAAGAAACCCCTCATTGAAGTGATGTCTTGAGAAACACGTCCCTTTCCAATTCCTTTATCATAATTGACAGGCCATAGAAACTCATCTCCCAAATGTTTCATGACAAATGCTTTGCCAGGACAACTGAGCAGGCTACACTGAAACGGAGTCCCAGCTGACATGTGAATAATCTCCACCCTGAACAATTTGGAGCTGCAGTGAAAGTGCAGTCGGATAACAGATGGGTGAGTCCGTGCCACGGCAGCTGAGGGAGTCACAAGAAGTGCCATGTGGCTGGATTTTATTTTTGATTTTTTCCAAAGCCTCTCTATTGCTTCTTTGCCACAGAAACCTATTCCCTCAGCTTTCAAAGTGAGAAGGAAATTTTATTGTCTGCTTAATCTCAAAGTCCTTTTGCACCAGTAGCGCCGAGAGAGCAAGAGGACAAAATCTATGCTGAGACACAGCAAAGCAGTTTTCCTTCACTCAAGAGATTTTATTTGTGAAGTAAAACATCCATCAAAAAGGTCATTTTTACTCCAGTGGTTGTGGCTCCCTCTTTCTAAATAGGCAACAGTGTCAGCTAAACCCAGCTGCACAAAGCAATTCAGATCTCCCTGTGAGGTCCCACACTCATATCGCTCTTTCAGGGGTCACACAGAAGACTTTCTCTGGCCATAGATTTCCATATGAAACAAAATACAGAGTCCATGGGCTATGAAACTTGATTTTCATCCTTCAACTTCCCCTTTACTACACCCTTGTAGGCTCTTTAGAGGTTAGCCTGACAAACACTTAAACGACAGAGAAGCAAAACAGAAAAGATATAAGAAGTAAAAAAAAAATGCTCATGAGAGAATTGTGTCTGGAGTGGGGACTCCCCATGCCATAGCACAGGCTCCCAACAAGCCCTCCTAAAAATCCCATCAAGAACAGATGGTTTTACTCTGAATTGAAACACCAGAAAAAGCCTTAAAAGCCCAGAGCTGTACTTCCTCCTGAGCTCATACCTGCGAATGAGATGAAGACAATGTGCCAATTCATGAGGTAGAAGGTGAGCTCTTCAGTGCTCCTGGTTTACAGCAGCCTGCCGTGGGGAGCTGGGAAAGCAATGGGCTTCTGGCAAGAAGAGATGGTCAGTAAGACCAAAACTGGATATTTGGGCTAATTGCCAAGAGTCTGGTCTGAGCAACTTTGATGTTTCTGTGAGGGTACTCAAAATCTGGCATAAGAAAATATAAGTTGTGTTTCTTCAGGAGATTTTTCTTTTCCCTCTTTTTTGTTTTTAGGAGCTATGGTGGTGTTTCTCTAATCCTGGAGTCCCTGTCCGTTCTCAGTCTTTGAGGAGCTGTTACATGACCCTGGCAATGGGTCCTGCACTAGGATGGGATGGGTGTGAAAGGCTGGGTAAGGGCAATGCCAGAGGGGTCCAAAATCTGTTGAGTTTCAAGTGCTTGCTCTTAGTCTGGGTTTCCTGAGCCTGGGCTTCTGCTTCTCCTGAGAGAGATCTCAGAAGGGAGGATGTGGAGAGAACCACAGGTACCTCCTTGAATGCTTCTTTCTGTCAGTCTCTTTTTCATGTAGCACACATTTATATACTTCAGAACTGTGAGATGAACTGCTCAGAGTTTCCATTGGACTTTGCAACAAGATTAAGTTGGTTTAGATGAATTATCTGACATCAGTTAAATCATGTGAATGCTGTTTTAAGGAAGAACTTTTTAAGATTTTTGCAAATGGAGTTTTGTTGACTTTATGCAGCTTTATAATTTATTGAATGATTTTTGTGCCCGTTCATATTTGTCTTCTTTTGTTGTGTAAAAAGTGCTATTGAAGTAATTAGTGAATGTACACAATCTGACAGGTTTGTGCATCTCTGCTGCCACAAGAAGCTCTCTTTCAACAGGACTTAATGTCACTACATGATTCCTTTTTCACTGAATCAGTGGAGCCTTTGTTTCATTCTTGCTGTGCTATGGGGGTATAACTTTCAACCTGAAAAAGTACTATAACAGTTTTAGTGTGAAGCATTAGGCAATTTTAACTTTAATTATTGGGAATCTCAAGGTTCATAGCTTTAATCTTGAAATATGAATGAAATAGAAGCATTAATATTTATTTATTGGTCTTATTTATAAAGTGTAACACAGATGTATGTGTCCAGGGATTTCTTTCAATTTTTAATATATACTTTTTAAACGGGACAAAATTAATAATTAAGAAATTCCTCACACATCTAAATTACACCAGATAATACAAAGATGCACATTATAGCAGCTCACGAGAGAATACTGCTTGAGAAAATTCTGAACATAAATTTGTCTGATAAGGTCAAAGTAATGCTGCTGACAGTAGGCTAAGGAAGAGAAGATATTTTGCTGCTTCCAGGCATCTTCATGTTGAGTCAAATAAAGACTAACAAGAACAACTCAAGATATATAAGGGGAAAAATTCACTCAAAGGAGCAACACAGGAAAGGCTCTTGCATTGTAAGTACCCTGGTAATGCTCTTCATCACTGCAGTGCTGTGGCATATGGAGGTTGTGTTCCATATTAGCTGAGACTGAATAAGGCAGCAGATTTAGTTATCTCTGGGTCACTTAAATGCATCCTTTGCTACCCCAAATCACAGTCAGACTAAGGGTTTAAATCCTGAAAGTCACTCTTATGTTTTCATTCAGTTTTATTCACCGTGGGCAAACCTTAAAACTTTGAACACAAATGGAAGGCATGGTTTGGTTTGTTTTTGTTTTCTTTTTTTTTTTTTTTTTTTTCCTTAGCATCCCCAGAAAGAACAGAATTTGGAAACTACCCTTGTGCTTTTGGATGTTGTGTAAATACAGAATCAGATCTAATCTTTGCTTGTCTCTTGTGACTTGTATAGGAACAGTTTTTAAAAACCATTTAAGGATCTACATATAGATATGAATCTATAAAATAATTTGCCTGGCAGATATGAATATTCACTCGCTTGTTCCTAATTTCTGGACTGCTTGCTCTGTTTCTGTGTATATTCACAGCTTAAATGTTTTTCCCCTAGAAATGTAAGTTGGCATTTTTGGGCACATTCTGCAGAGCACTAATTGTGTCCTCATTGACGTTAATAGGAGTGGTTAGCTCAGTCAGGAGCACTGCTGCTGCCTCCTGTGTGCTTAAGAGTAGGATCAGGACTTCTCTGAGGTCTTTACAAAGGATGTTTGCTCAGATTAACCTCAGTCTGTTCACCTAAAAGCACCCTGCATGCACAGTCTTTTTGTTTTCCTTTCAGCAAAGTTATCTGTCGTGCTGGGTTGCAGGAAGATGGGAGCAGAATAATTCTGTCTTGCAGGAAGTTTCCTTGGCTCAAAGTACCCGTGGCTCAAGGGCCCTCTGGTGTGCCATTCCTTAAGACAGTTTATGATCTTAGTTTGGGAGAGATTGTGCTTTTATGGACAGTGTTCTGGTGATTTGGGAGAGTCAAGTGAAGGGGAGTCACAGGGAGTGGAGCAGAGCGAAGCAAGGGCAGCAGGGAGCACAAAAAGACAGCAGCTCCAGAAAATGGGAGGGAGCAATGACAGGGAAAGGCAGCCAAGATGTTGGGAATAGGGAGGGAGAAAGTCCACTTAAATTCCTCAGAAGACCAGAGAAATAAAGGATAGGAATAAGGCTTTCCCATTGTTTCCTCTGATGGTTAATTGTGCTTAGGTCAATGACCCTGAAGAAAAATGGGGCATAACATTATTTAATATGATACAAGAAAACTTCAAGAAAAAAGTTGGGGGTTTTTGTGAAAAATCTGTGTTTTAAGTGTTGATGGATAGTTGATTTTTGGGGCTTTTGAGATTTTATTTTTTTAACTCAAATTTATTAATAAAGTCTGTACAGAAATGAAGTTTAATTGGCATTTCGGTTGCTTGTTCAGGGAACAGGGAACTAAGGACAGTGTAAGAGGAGAAAATAGCGATCATTTTAATGCTTTTGTGTAAGAAATGGTCATCTAATAGTATTTCTAATGTCTAAATTACTTACAGGTACCATTTAACGTCTGTTTCTTTGGCAAATTTGGGACTGCCATCAAGATGCCTCTAACCAAACCCCAAATTATCTGTTGTCCTCTTCTAGGAGGATGTAGTAGTTGAGGTGATACCTGCTGAGGCTTTGTGGATGCTCTGCAATGTCCCCCAGTGAACGTCACACAAATGCACTTCAGAATGTGTCTGTAACCACCTGCAGCTGCCTGGCTTAAATTCAGTTTGCAAATCATACAGACCCAGGGGTTTTTTAACAAAAAAACTGAGGGAGGTCATAAGGGAATATTGTCTATGTCCACAGTGTCAATAATGAGACAAATTAATAGGTAGAAACACAAAATTTCACTCAGGGATGAGCTGGCACATGAACATATCACTGCCCATCTCTGATGGTTTGGTGCTGTGTAAACTGTGGGTCTGGCCTTGCTCCTCCTGTTGGGAAAGGCAGCAGCAGGAATTCCTTGAAAGCAGTCACGACTTCTTTCTGTTGCTTTCACTTTAAAATGAGAAACTTCTTCAGGTCTATTTTTTTAAGCTTCTCATACTCCCTTGTTACACACCTGTGCCCAGTAACAATTCCCAGTCATTAACCTAAGATTTTTCTCCCACTCAAAAGGCATTGAAGAATTTTTGTATCCCCCCGGTGTCTGTATGAATAGGTGTTTAGATTGATTGTGTCAAGGCTGCTGTACTCCACTTGTTCCATTTTGGTTATAATTTCAGCAGTGGTCACTTAAAAAATCTTGTTTAATTTCAGCCCGAGGCCTGTTTTCTTTTCTAAAATCACTTGTGGTATTTGGTCATATCTCCTTACCCTCATCAGATGTCCCACATAACATTAGATGTTCTATAAGAAAGCAGAACATATTTCTGCTTTTCAAAAGCAAAGAAATATTACAAGGATTTGTTGTTTGGGGTTTTTTACGGGTGCTTTTGCAGTGGTATATTAAGTTAATATGTTACAGAAAAGTTTAGAAGTAGAAAAGAATAATTATAAGTTCTCTTCTTATTCACGGTCTAAGGTGTTCTCTTTTTACCTTTATAATTATTTGATATAACATAAATGAGGAATTTTGTCGCTTCCATTCCTCTGCCATTTTAGTCTCTGGGATGATGGATTTTGGTTCCCAGGAAATAAGTTTATCCTGCTCTTCTTTTGCAATACTTTTCAGTAAAGGCTCCTTTCCTGAGGCAGGAGTTGTGGGCTGTAAGGATACTTTTCTTCGAGTTTCTCCCACCATACAGATTGCTATTCTTATTCTTTGAGTACATTATATATTTCTCACTTTCAGAATCCATTCCCATTTCATTATTTTTGCCTCTATTTCCTCCCCTTTCATGTGTACTTTATGCATATTTCAGGATGTTTTTCATATGATATGTGAAAATGTCTCTACTTATTTCCTGCATCAAACTTTCCAGTGTGGCATATTGATTATTGTTTTGGGTGCTTTCAGTCCCTGTTACAGGGACTTATGTACAGGCAAGTTGAAGTTAATTTTATAAGTAAGATTTATAAAAGAACATATCTTTAGGATTACTGCAATCGATTTTTAGATATTGGACAGATTTTTTTTTTTACTGGGGGTAATTAAATTCAATTCTGTGCCTGACATTGTATGATAACAACAAATTGTAGGCTATGTTTGAGAGTCATGACTGATGCTTGCTGTGTGTATTCCTGCACCAACTCAGTGAGGAAGATCATGACTGCTCCTTTCAGTCTCAAATATCAGGGTCTTTTTCAGCCAAAATCATAACTATTTAACTGAAAATTTCCTATCTGAAACTTAAAATTATACAGTAAAATGGTGCTCTGAAATTAAAACATGAAAAAAAAAAAAAGAAAAAAAGTAGGATCTTGGTTTTAATGTTCAAATAGCATTTTGTAATATCTAAGGGCCATTTCAGACTGACTTTAATCCTCTAGCAATCCCTAGGCCAGGGTTTGAAACATGTGGGAGGATCCTGAGGGATAATCCAGGGCTCAAGTGACTTGCACAAGATTACATGTAACAGGTTTGTGTACTGAGAGTTGTTTGAGGTGTGCTACAAAATAAATACAAAACTGATCTCTTACTATGCACAGCTTTTCTGGGCTGCATTTGGAGTAAGTTACTGAGTTTGTACTCCCCACTGGTGAAACCCTTAGGGCTCTATTACCCACTAGTCAAAGCCCACTGCCACTAGGCAGCAGTAGGGCTACATTCACTTGAAATATGTTCCCAGAGAACAGTTAATGGTCTTGAACTTCTCTGATTTCAGTACTTCTTGGATTAATCTTTTAAGAGGCAGAGGGGACAAAACTGGTTGCTTCCTGGAGCAGACGCCTCTACTCTCTGCCTTTTTCATTCACAGGAAGCCTCGTTGTGCAGGAATTCATAATTGGGATGCAGATGAAGCACTTTATGTGTGTCCCCCCTATCTCTGTGTAGCAGATAGGCATGCAAGGAATTTCACAAAGCTGAATTCACTCCCCACCGCGGGGTTCGAATGAGCCAAATCCTCACAATTCTTGGTGAGAGACACGGGGCTGAGTCTCCTGCCTGAGTGTCGCTGAAGAAGGACACGTGCTGCTCTGCTCTGCCCTTGACTGCAAAGTTCTGCAAACTTCAGCTGAAGTTTTGTAACTCTCAGTGGAAAATAAAGGCAGAAAAATAACTAGTTGGGATTGGGGGTTTGGTTTGGGGTTTTATTTTGCATGCAAGAGAAGGGAGGTCACTGATCGTTTTCCATGGGATTGTTAAGAAACTGGTAACCCATGGTCTTTTAGGCAAGAGAAGATTGAATGATACCCTTTTGATTTTGGATTACAGTAATTTGTGTAGTGTCAGAGCTGACAGCACAGCCTGTCAAATTCACCAGCCCAGGCATTTATCACTTTTTGTTCAAGATTTTTCCTTGAAGTTGAATCATAAGATCTTTGTTCTTCTCTGATGGAGATTGAATGGTAGGACTCCAGCTCTTTGACAATATTTTTAAACTTCTGATTGAGACACTTATGCTTGTATTTCCATGAAGCATTTGTCATTTGTTTAATTATATATGCTTATCTATGTTTGTTAAATGTGAGAAACTTTTGAGGTGTTTCTCACCGTGATGAAAATGTTAGATTAATATCAAAGACTAGATTAAAAAAAAATAATTGAAGAAAAAATTATCTGTCTATTTTGTTTGTTCTCCTCAGTGTTAGGCACCAAAAAATCCTAAATATTTTACTTTATTACTCTGTTTTTAATATAGAGCATGTATATTAACCATGTGTTGTTCCCTTTTTTTTTTTTTTAGTGAACAGAGTTAAATTGTTATGAATGTCTTTCTGTTCAGAAAAATAATGGGAAAAAATTCAGCATGAATTTAGTCCTAAGAATTTTCACAGGGAGGTATGAATATTAGCAATGCCCAGAATGTGCTCAGCAGAAATAGATGTCTGATCTAGAGATGCTGAGAACCACGTGCTTGCACCACACTGGTACTGAGTGCAGTACACTTGCTTACTCAGCCCAACAGATCAGCATTTTAAATTTGTCCTCAGTGCTTATGTTTTGCTTATCTTTCCACTTGATATGAGAATATCAACTTCTATTTGCTGAAACAGTCATTATATGAAGCAAGTAGCAGTGTTGTTCAAATAATAGTAACTTTCTTTATTCATGTGTGAAAAAGTAATCTGCAGTGCTCAACAAAGAAGGGAACACGTCATGTGTGGATTGTAAGAGAAAATATGATGAAAGCAAATTTTTCTCTGTGTGTGTAGTTAATGGTAGTGGATAAAAATACATGGCCTTGGTTCTCTGCTTGTAGTCATCATCTGGAGGGCTTTGCAGATCAGGAGGGCACCAAACCCATGTGAAACTGCGTATTTCTTTGATACAGTCATCAAGTGAAGTGTGTTGCAGGAAGTATGACCTGCCTGCCTGTGGAACAGCTTCCAGTGGTGGACAAGACGATACCTTTTGCCTTCACTAAGGAAAATGCCACTTTTAGTCTTGAAGTAAAAGGAGTGGCAGCTGCAAGGGCAGATAGAAATTTGAAACTTACTTTTCTGCTTAGACAGTTTAAGACAACTTATTTCGAATTATATTAATGTATCATAATTTAATAAACAGGTGTTATTAGCACATACCATTTCCATTTTCATTATGCCTCCATTAAAAAGAATTCTAGAAGGTATCTTCTCTCTGTCCAACAGTGTGATGGCAACAAGTAAGCACATTAGAAAACTGTCATCCCGTCTAGTACATTAAGTAATGAAATCAGAAGGCAAGAGACAGAAAATTTGAGTGTTTGTCAACCTCTGACAATTTGAAATCAATACGAATTTGATCATGTTGAACTGTACTCAAGGTTCATTTCCTAGCTGGTTTTTCCCCGGCCCTACTGCTTGAGCCATACTTTCTTTAAGTTCTCAGCTGAAAAAAGAGCTGTGCAGCACAAGCCATATTGGATAATTAACAAAAGGCAGTGTAGTGAGTAGGACAAATGTAATGAGAAACAAATTATCTTGTTTATAACTTACTCTGTTCAAAACCAAATATATTTTACTGGCAGCCTTGCAAAGATCCCTTTCCATTTCTCAGTGGAACCTGCCTCATGTGAGGTATAAAATTAAATAAGAGATTGCTTCTGGAAGTAGAGGTAGGTCAATAGTACTATTTACTTTAGTTTTACTTAATAGATGTTGTTTATCAGCTCTTGTGGTATGAAATGCACAAATGCTTTGGGAAATTTGGATAAAACAATGACAGTTATAAAACTCCATGTCCTCAGAGTTAAAACATGTAGTAATACATGTAAGGAACCATGTACTGATTCCTAAGTTAAATTATATTTTTGGTGGCTGTCCTATGTGTTTGGGTGCTTGCTCTTTATTACTAGGGGTGCAAAGACAGTGGCATCCCTTTGAGTGCTTTATATCTCAGGAGTCCTTAATAATGCATGAAATTAAAAAAATTCAGCACATTTCCACTGTTTGAGAATAAAGTGTCACACAGCACACGATGCACATGGGGATATTTATGGTTATCTAACATTTATGTGAAATCAATTTGCATATATTTCTGATAGGGAAAGAAAAATTGAGAGCACTTTGAGTACAAAAATAGATATTTTGGGGGGATTTCTAGAGCAACTATTTGTAATTTTTTCAATCTTTGTGCTCTTCTGTTACTCAAGGAACTGATACGAAGTGACCTCAGCCAAACGCAGTAGCACTTCCAAAGGAACTTGCTTAGAGAGTGAGAACAGAAGGATCTGAGGATACAAATTCCTCTGAAAAGCAAAATATATTTTAACATGAAATATATTTAACAAGAAATAGTCTTGCTTCTGATTGATCGTTTATAACTGGGAGTTAAGCTTTTCACTTTGATGTTCAAATGAAGCGCAGGACACATTTCAAATCACGAGTGATATTGACTAGAATGATAAAGTTTAATGATTAATGTATTTCATGGCAAAAATAAGGAAGTTATTTGATTATTCATTTCTTAATTGTGTTTTTTTTAGTGGTTCAGGCTTTGAGTGAAAGCAGAACTGTTACTGCTGGTGGAAACTTCTGGTTTGCTCAGCAGTATCTGTGTCTTGCTGAGATAGTGAAGTCATCAGTCTTCGGTTTAGACTGAAAAAGAGGACACAAGATTAAACTTCAACCTCTTGATTAAGAGAATTAATTATGGAAAAGAGGATGCAATGAGCCCATTAAAGGGAACCTTTGCTCTCTGTGGAAGCAAGTGCACTGTTATACTCACTTTCTTTGTTGAAATAAAAGATGTCCCCATCTGTTTCACCAGTGTGAGGACATCTGCAGAGTTCCCCAAAGAGGGAGCGGTCAGAGAGCACTGAAATCATGGATCTGCAGTGCCCAGCCTCGCTGGAGATCCTGTGAACCTCTGCAATCACACTGTGGAAAATACATTTTGATAGGACAGCTTGTAAGATTGCAAGGTCACAGACCCTCTTGGAAATGATGGTAATGTACAGAACACAAGTCGACTTTATAAAGAACCGCTCTGTAAATCTTGATTTTTTTTTTCGTGTGCTCATTTGTTTAGTTACTAGTTGGCAAACACATTCTATTAGAGGAGGTAATGGAATTAATTTTCTCCTTTCTTCATCAGCTGGCAGGAGCCCATGGAGGTTTGTTAAGGCTTTAGGAGCACTGCCTGGTGTTCTGTTGTTAAAGAAAAGCTTCCAGGAGCAGAAAAGGGAACAAGGCACTTACCTCTGGCACTTACCCAGTGCCCCAGAAACATCCAGGAAACCAAAATGAATCAGTCATGGTGTGCAAATAATCACATAAGTCATTGTTGTTGTTCAGTGATAGCTTTGCTAGATGGGACAGCCTTTGCAAAGCTTTGCTCAGGGTTCTCTGCTTCACCTTTAGCTGGTGCTTCATTGGTCCAGCGAAGGCTTTAGTCTGCTTGTGATGGAATTCTGGGATAAAAACAAAACCAGATTTTTTTTTTTTAAAGTTTTTTTTTTTTTAAAGTAGTTTTTATTTTGTTACAGAAACTTCCTGTAATCTTTCACATGTTTTGTTACCTCACCATGAATAAATGTGTATCCCTTGTCTTAGGTATCTCACGTAATGAGGTACCTCACTTCAGTACCAATTACTACAGAAATGTGAAAATAACTTTTTGTTTCTTTCTTTTTAATTTCACAGCAAAACCATGTTCTGACAGGAGATCTGGCAATTCTAAATAAACTGACTTTCTCAGAGCAGTTTTACAATCGTCAAGTTCAGGTTTGCATTACTAATAATTTTAATTATTTTTTTTTTTTTAGCATGTGTGGACGTAAGAGACTATATTTTCAGGAAAGAACCAAGTTGTTAGCTACATATTTAAACTGTGAGAATCAGAGCTCATCCTTTTTGTCATGCTGGAAGGTGCTACTTGTTGACCACTTATTTACACAACTGCCTTTTCCAATGATTGCTGGTATTTAGTATCCATTTATCACTATGCAGTTACCACAGGAAAACTTCATTGCCAATCGAACAAGTCCTAATGCCACAGTATTTCTGATTTCATTGTGAACCAAAATGAAGAAATTATTATTAACTAGGGAATTTTTCTGTATTTAGTCTAAGTAGTTAAAAGTTTCTGCTAAGTAGTTAAAAGTTTATTGGAATGGGGAGTTTCCTATCCTTTTTGATTCAAGATTAAGCTTTTCTGGCACTGTGGCTATTCTTTTTCTGAATGTCATGGTTTTTTGTTTTTTTTTTTTTTTTTTTTTTTTTTTCT
>VXAU01000691.1:399066-473520 GCA_013399695.1 Formicarius rufipectus
TTTTTTTTTTTTTTTTTCTTTTATTCTCAGTTGTGTTCTCATTAAAATAATAAAGAGGGTATAGTTACAAGGAAATATATTTTTCTCCCCTGTATGTTAGAAGAAAGAAAAAGCGTAACAATTGTAATATGCTGAAAAATTTGGGTTAAATTGTTTTTTTGCTTTAGGATTTCACTGCAGTGGCTTTTGTTACTTCATATATTTTTCACTTTTTTCTTTAACATGTAAATTAATATAAGAATCTCTGGTCTCCTTTGAAAAACTACTATTTTCATCTATTTTTTTTCCTATTTATTTATTAGGCACATGCTAATACCATCTGTTAATAACTACAGTGATAAACTGCATCTCCTCTTTTCCTATCATGATATGCCTTGAAGATGCTTTCAAGAAACCATTTCCTGATAAATATTATCAGTCTCAGACCAATTTATTATGAAATTTTGATCAAGGTATATCAAAAGAAAGAAAAATGTTTTAAATAAGGTATGTCCTATTTAAATATGTGTTATTGTATATTCTATTTCAAACTTAGAATTCTTTAAAGCAAAATTTATCTGTTGAAATTGTACTCTGAGTGAGGTCATTTCATCACACAGAATGAAATCTGGGCAGGACAATGTGTTTTCTGGTCCTTCAGACCTCCAACCTTTATTGTGGTTTTGTGGTTGGCACAGTGAAATGTTGGCACTGTTCATTTTCCCTTTGCAGGTAGCACAGTGCTAGGAAAAAAAATAATCCAGATTTTTGTGCAACAAGTCAAACTCCCCTTGGTGGTTGCCACATGCTGACTGAAATTATCTTTATGCAGGTGAGTGTTGTGTAAAGTGAACAAGGGTAAAAAAAGTGCCCATTGTTGTCTTTTCTAACCAAAAGGGTCTTCTTACCCATGCAAGAACTTCAGATATGCTCACCCAAAGCTCACCCAACCAAAGCCCAAGCAAGTGTTGGCCTTCACCTTGAATTCTTCATGTTCACCACAGAAACAACCCAGGCAATGGTGCTGCTGCCTCCCTCCACATATAAGTGACCTTCTCTTTCACAGAGCCCCAGGATGGCTGAGGTTGGAAGGTCATCCTGATCCAGGTTCCAAAATCTCTCAAGTCCATGTTAAGCTCATGTGGATTTAAAAAACTCTAACCCACTCCATGGAATCTCTATTCTTACTGGATGTTTTTGAAAGTCACTTGACACAATATAACATAAAGTTTTCAACTATTGTGTTATTCAGCAATCCTTTTTTTAAGCAGTTACTTTGAAAGAACTATTTCAGAACAAATATGTCAAGCAAATAGGCTTCTCACTGTGGCCTAGTTTGATGTTTCAGTCACTCACTGTCACTGTTGGACCTTGATGTGAAGGCCTTTCTTTTATTATTCTTTACAAATAAACTAAAATAGCATCTTTAAAGTAGTGCAGCTGTGAAACAATGCAGGTGAATTTTGATTTAATGTTCTGGGAATAGCAGAATCAGTAATTGTAAAATATATTTTAGTTTGAGCAACTGTTGAGTCTCTTCACTAGAAGAAAAGTTCTTGTTTAGCCAAAGATCAGATCCTCTGATGTTCTATTCTGGCACTCACGTCAGCAAAAATAGTGATGCATTGGCTAAGGATATGGTTCTCTAAAATGATCACTTTTAATTTCTGTAACAGAGAAACAAACTGCATTGAATTCCTGCTGCGTGGTGTGATTGAAAATAAGATGCAAACAAAAACAGGAGGTGATGCCTTGAGTGGACAAAAGGGTTTATTGGTGCCCAAGATTACAGTAATTGTGTTGTTCTCAGCAAAATCTTCTCTAAGAGAGCAGCAACACAAATGTTTCTGAAACATCACTTCTCTTTTTTATTTAAAAAAAATCGTCTTTGGAGATTTTGCCTCCTCTTTGGGGATGAAATTATTTTCTTGACAGTTGGCAAAAGCAGGAGATTCACAAGTCTCAGCAACTGTTTTCCTGGTGGAAAAATCTAAGTGAAATGATTAGAACATCTGGCAAAGCTCTTAAATAAAACAGTACTTTGAAACAGAACTGATTCAGTGTATCCTAGGACATTACAGCAGTGACATTAGAACAATTAATATTCAAGACGTGCTTAATTATAATTATACTTCACAGATGTTCTACAGGAAAAAGTAGAACAGTGTGCTTTCAGGTTGAGCTCTCATGCAGGCAGACTAATGCTGTGGCACTTTACTTTCTCCTTATAAAAAAATATTAACAAAATTGACTGTTAAACCAAAATAATGTGTGAGAATCTCAGCAATTGCACGTGCCCAGCATTGGAGATTATACAAGCAGTGAATACACTGGTTTATCATCCACTTTATCAACTATTGGAGTGGAAAATTTTGCACATGGTGGTGTATTTCTGACAAATCTTTTGTGCTTTAGGCTTGTTTAATACAGGGATAATGGTAAAAGATGGAGGGCTTCTCTGGTTGAGTCATATTCTGCTTCTTGTAGCACGAGTCTGTGCAGTGGTTTTTTGTGATACTCACTACTGTTCCCTTCATATCCCCTGAAATCAGGAATGCTGCTGCTCCGAGGGGTAAATGACTCCCCAGTAGTGTAGTCAGTGTAAAAAAATTGGGATATTAGCAGCCTATTAAAAATTAACAGTATTTAATGGTGCCTAGGAGGTAAACCAAGGTTGAGCAGGAAACCCTGGGGACATTTTCTAGCCTTCAGTGCTTGAATTAGCAATTTTAGCACCATTTTTAGCTGTGAAAAAATTCAGTTTGTACTAGGTGGTTATGAGCTAGGTATAATTCAGCTAAGAATGTGGGATATATGTCATTTAAGACAGCTGTGAGTAGTCACTTCAATTTACTGTTGAAAATGAGCAGTTGCCAGATGAAAACACTTGTAGGTACCTCTATAATTGAAGGCAAAGATTTTATGCTTTGATAGCTCCTGTTGTCAAGAAGTTACATTTTGTAAAACAACAAATTCTCAATTATCAAGGTATCAGGCAATATCCATTATCAGTTTCTCCTTCCAAGAAAAAGGCAATGCCAGTACTTTTGTTGCTTGCTGAGGTCAAAAGTACAGCTACCACTCTAGATGAAAAACACACCTTCACGAAGACCCTTGGGAATACTGTAAGTGAGTTGAAGTGCAACCTTAACTCATCTGAAAACAAAAAGTGCTTTTACAGGAGATCTGTGTTAGAGATTTGATTAAGGAAAAGAAAATCATTTTCTCTGATTCCATCAAGATAACCTCTTCCAACGATGAGCTGCTGTTAACGCTTTGCTAGCCCTGCCCCACTCCTATTTAGTCACCTGTTAATCATGTAAAAATTGTTACAATTATTCATGCTTCATGGGGAAAATTTATGGCTGTAGACATTTAAAATCAAATATGAAGTATATTTATGAGTTCCAAGAAATGAGGATAAATTATTAAAAGCTCCTGCTTCCAGACAACTTGAAAATGTGTCCAGTACTACTAATTAAAATTACTCAGCTGAGCATCTGAATTTAATTAACTGAATGAGGTTGTGATGGATGTAATGTTTATGTTATTTTGTCTGATTTTTCATATCTGATAAAACTTCACATTTTCTTTCTCAAACTGTGAGAAAAATAAATGTTTAGTACATTTATGCCATTGCATCTCTCTAAAAAACTTTAAATATACAGGGTGGGTGTTCACTGCATACAGTACCTTAAATAAATCCTTTAGGTTTAAAAAGCCAAAGAATTAGGAAGGTGGTGTTTCTGTAGATTCATATGTTCTTTGCTTTCAATCCCAGAAGTCTCAGGGGTCCTCAGTGTAACATATCTGCTTGCAATGCTGTTTAAGTAGTAGCTATTTTCATATAGTTGATTTGTGCTGCATTTGGCTTGGTATTGAACTGAAGGAGTATTTACATCTGTACCCAAAGAGTGATTTCTTGCTAAATTCTTTCTTTTTTTTTTTTTTTCTTAATTTTTTTTATCTTACTAAAGCCCTAAGATTTCTTCTACAGCTTCATGTAATACATCCCTGTTTGAATGAGGAGAAAGAGGCAGAGAGAATGGGGAAAAGTATTTCTTCCTTTAACTTTTATTTCTCTTACCTAGCAGTTGCTAAACTATTTTTTATGTAGGGAATGTTGTATCATATTGTTCAGTTTTGCTGACTGTAGTGTACAGAAAGACACTAAAAGCAGCAGGGGTTTCCACATTTACTTCCTCTCATGCAGACAGCCTTTTGGTACTTCTCTTTGAATGAAACAGCATGAATTAGGATTTTGTGGGGTCTGGTATGTGTTTCAGATGTCTCTAGCTTCTTTCTCTCATGACTTTTAAGGTCAGAGAACAAAACTGGTCATTTTCAAAATTGCTAGTCTTGGAGGAGATGAACTGTTATTAGCCTTGTGGTTTTCCTTAAGCCGCAGACTGGTTTTCAGTCTCATCAAGCAGATCTCTTCAGGTTACTGCCCACAGCATCCTGGGACTCAATTTTATACATAAATCCCCAAAAAAGTCCTCCTGGGGAGTGGGAGTTCGAGGCTGTGTCAGAGCTCCTATTTCATGTGCTGCTGCCATCAAGTTGTGACATGTAAGACAATACTGTCCTGGACAGTAAGCTCAGCCTAAGCCTGTGCTTGAACACTTGGCAGGGGACTTCTACACTGAAGTATCTTAAATTTGATCCAAGAGCTTATCTGGCCTGCTTTTAAGTGATAACAGGAATCAAGGTTAGTGAGTTTTCCTGTGCTCCAGAACTCTTCATTTATAGGTGAAGTCAGTGCAGAAACTTTCGAGACTTACGGATTTTCATATGTGCTTTTTAATGCTTATTTCAATATCATTTCAATAAAAAGTCTTATTAGCAAAACAACGAAATAAGACTCCAGGCATGCCAAAATTCACATGTGGATTCCTTGTCAGCCATGTGTACTTGTTGACAACTTGTAAAACACAATAGAGAAATTATACTGTTTATTCTGGAGTAGTCTCCAAATATAAAAGTAGCATAATTGGAGTTTAAAGTAAAGGGGAAATATGCTCTGTTGTGCTCTGTTGTGAGGTAATTGTGACTAGAGACATTTTACTTCAAGGTTTCTATTATGCTTATTGGAAGTAATTTTCTTACTTTGCAAGGTTGTGGCCTGGATCTTTGAGACTCCGTTGCACACAATTCTACCCCTCCCCTTCTTGGGCTATATGACAGGGACAGTAATTAGCACTAAACTCCAAGGCAATTTATTTTCATAAAATTAATAATAATGAAGATAATTTCATTTTTGAGAGCAGCTCCGTGCAAAGCCATCTCAGATCACTGCGTGGAGATCTTGATTATACAGTGAAAAGGAGCTATTCACAGGAGGGAGTATTAGCATAGCCACATTCCACTAAAAGCACTCTTAGTCTTGCCAAGTTGCTGTGCATAAAATCATATGCATGCTGTGTTGATGTTATTAGCTCCCATCAGTCAAGCTGCTGCAGTCCCCTCTGTATAAATCTATAGTGAAGAATCTTTATATGCCAAGGAATATGATCCCTAACCACTTTAAAGGGTGATGCATTTAAAAGAGTGCAAAGCAAAGTATGTTAAAATCCAGAAAAGAAGACTGCAAGAATGACTATTTAAATTATTTCTCTTTTCTATCTGTGAAAATTGAATTGACTGACAATAGAGAGAAACTCTTAACTGGTTTTATTGTATTAACTCTTATTTCAGTTGCTTGTCTTTAAGTTCTCTGGTTCCATAATCAAAATCTTGAAGTGAGTTAAAGAAAGCAGCTCGAGACATTATGGAATAAATGTATAAATTTTAACCTGATTTGAAAAGTGCTGCTCTTGTTTTCTTTCAAAGCAAAGTATTATGTGGCTCATAATGCCATTGCAACATGTAAGAATAAATCACTGTACTAAATTGGTGGGCTGACAGGCCTTTTACTTCATGAATCTGTGGTGCCTGAGTGCCTTCCTGAACAGAACATATTTGTTCAGACATATTTTGTGGGTCCCCTTCACAGACTGAGCTCTGAAACAATCATCTCATAGGCAAGTAAGGAAAAATCTTTGGTCCCCTCCTTTCCTCATTCCTGTGCAGCTTAACTGTACTCTCATCCTCACAGTCCTCATGCCATTCATGTCAAAAGTTCAGAACTCTGATTTTTTGAAATGCAAAAGAGGCAACTAGGTAGGGAAAATCAACTGAACCCAAAACTGTTGCGTTTGAGGGTTGATTTCCTCAATATCCAGTTACAACATGCCATGTCCTAAGCCTGTTTCAAACTTCATCATTTCTGGCCTTGCTGTCTTGGTTCTCAGTCATTTGGGTTCCACTCTGTGTTATTTCAGGCTACATCTCTTTCCTTCATCCTTCTTCTGTTGCATCTGCCTAAATTTTGAATTCTGTATTGGTGGGTTTGCTGGAGATTCAGCAGGTCAAGGGAGAGAAAAATTGAGTTACTGGGAATTTTTGAGGTTTCCTTTTTGTTTGTTTCTTTCTATTCTCCCAGAACACTGCCAAAGGAAACCAAGATTTCAAAACAAACCCCCAAGTTCAGAGTTATTAAAGCTGAGGAAGAGTTTTTGTTCCTGTTAAGTGGACTGTGATGCACCCTGCAACTTGAGACTTACCATGTCTGAGAGTGAACCAAGCCAATGAATGTGGAAGTGGGTTTACACATGAAGGTTTAATTTGCTTGCCACAAAGGCTGAGGAAACGTCAATGCCAAATGTAGTGGGGAACACTGAGTGGGACAGATGAGGAGGATTTCAGAGCAGTATCCTGGCTGAGGCTGTTCAGATGGAATTTTATCCAGTTTGGAGGCTTGGGAATAATGATTAAAAACACTGAAACAAATATTAATGCTGCTTTCCTCCTGGTTTTTTGCTTACGACTTGTAAACTGGGCACTGACTTTCAATTTGAACTAAATTAAAACAGTGACTTTAATATTCTCTGTGCTGTAAATGTGTGCTCTGAAATAAAAATATTCTGAGGTGTTTTAGTATGGATATCCTAATTAAAAAAACAAACAAACAAACCACAAACAAACAAAAAACCCAAAACAACAACAACAAAACAAAAACAAACCAACAAAAAAAAAACCACAAACTTTATTCTGTCTGATGTATTCTCCATGTAGAAAGTGAAGATAACACTAATATTGCCTCATCAGGATATGGCAATTCCTCTTTGTTAAGTGTTGGGCTCCTGTAGCCAAAAGATTTAAAGAGCTGATGGAGAAATGATTTTACATTCCAAAAAATGAGTTTAACAGGGTGCATTGAATACATATAAATATCATCAATGGTATTTACATACTGATGAAAATTATAGGTCATGTTGGAAGGTAAAATATTTGAGTCCTTGTTCAAAGACTTGTTAATCCTGAAGTTTTAATAAATAAAGGCACCAATTCTGGCATAGGTTATTTCCAACATTTAGATTACTTATTTTATTGCTCTTTTCATTTACAGCCTTTTTCTTTTTTTTTTTTTTTTTAAATATTTTTCCTTTCCTCTGCAGAATTGCCAGATGTCATTGGAACTTTAAGAGTTTTATGTGGAAGCCCAGAACAACTCCAGGCTCTCACGGGTGCAGGTGGAACACACTACCCTGATCCTGACAAAGGTACATGGTGGAAAGGCTGGAGCTGCAGGCAAAACAAAAACTGTATCCTGCTAAAGACATTAGCGGAAGGCTCTTTGGTTCCCATTGCTCAGGTTTTATTCATGCATCCCGAAAAGTTAATGGTCAGGAGATGTAGCTGCACATTTGACATGTTTCACATGTTTATTATAAATTTAATGTGACTAAACTTTGTTATATTCTACTTGAGAATGCCTCCAGTATGTGATTCGTTTTGATTACTTGCTACAAAAGTTTCTTGTAATGTAACCCCTATTTTTCATTGTCCCAGATACTCATTTATACACATTTCTTGTATCATGAATTTTGTACAGATTCCTGACAAGGTCCCCCATGTCACTGAGCTTGTTAAGGTCTGTGCTGCTCCGTGTGGTACATCTAAAACCAATTTCAGTCACATTTGACCATTGTGCAGATGGAACATTATTCATGCATTAGACTTTCTAAGTGGGGTAGAACAGAACCTTACATTTATTCCTTACAATTGTATCTGCATTTCTCTATTATGTATGGTTCAGTAACCTTTTGCAGAAGACCAGAAGATGCCTCTGGAGGCAACACAATGTGCATCAGAACTGATTTATACTGTAACATCTGTCAACTTTTCCCCAGGACCCAGTTGTGCCCGGATACACATGTCATCTTTTCTAATGCCTTCTCCAAAGCAGGGGCTGCCTGTGGAAGGAGGGCTGGCCCAGGAATGACTCTGATGCTCCTCACTGCCGTCTTCCCGAGCAATAGTGCTCAATGTGCCTTTATTGGCTCAGGGCTTTGTAGCTTGCAGTTTAGTCTTGGTTTTGCCTGTAGGGTTAACATTTTTATTAATGAACTTCTGAGAATGAGGCACAGAAGAAATGCTGGTGGAAAATGTGTAAAATACACATGCAATGAATTTTGAAAATATTCCAAAGAGCATCACTTTTCTGTCCTACGAAGTTTGTTGAAATTTAAAAAGTATTCTAAAGCCAACATTTATATCTCTTCTCCTCTTCCACTAGCAAACAGAAAAACAGTCACAGGAGGGTTTAGAACAGCCAGGGCATTTTACAACTCTGTTTGGCACATGGACTTGGACACAGATAGCTTGAATTTCATGTGAACATTTTGCCTATATGGATATTGTGTCTCTGCCCTTTTGCAGAACCATGACTAAGTGTGCCAGGTGATTGCAAAGGAGCAGGATTTTTCCCTTTTCTTACAAAAGATGTTGAGATTATAATTTAACATGAACTAGAGAAGAGTTATTTAATTCTGTCTAAAAATATTTGTACTCCTATCTGTAAGTAAAATTGCAAACTATAAAGTAGCATTTTATTATGATTTGGAATTTAAATTATTTTGGTTAATATTAGTTAGGCCAAACAATAAATTTCTAAAGCTCTCCATGATGCATGCATACATACAAAAGGAAAAAGTAAAACGAAACTATAACTTGAGTATGACTTCAGTTGTCTTCACAGATTTTAATTCTGCACCATGTCTTATGTGGATTTGTGATACTAACTTTACTGCTTTTATATTGATTCAGTTTAACAGATTGGCTTATAGGTCAGAATGATTTAAGAGGTTATATTTTTTTGGTTTTTTTCCAATTTAGATCTCTCTTGTATGTGAAACACACTGTGTAATTTGTAGGACATATATTTATGAGCTAAAGACACAAAGCTCTATTTTAAAGATTGAACATAATGTTGTGTATAACAGTTCCGTGTTTAGAACAGAATTTGAGGAGAAACTACTGTTCCACCTGAGTTACACGGGCTGTTCTGGGGATAGATCCTCTTTCTGCCTTCTGGCAGCTGGCTGTGTTCTAAATAATCTAATATTCATCAGTTCATGAGAAGAAATCTGATCTAAAGAGCTAATTAGCTTAATTAGTGGAGTTACCTCGAATGCAAGGCCAGGCTCCAATCTCTTGTAAAGCAGAGAAAATGTCAAAGAAGAAAGTGCATTTCCCTTGCAATAGAGACCATCCAGGGCTTGGCACATCCCCCTGGAATGTGGCAGGAGGAGTGATGGGAACTTGGATAAACCTTTTTCTCAGGAATTCTGTTTGCTCTGTGCGATTGTGTGTTCCTTAAAATCCACCGTGGACTCAGTTAATCGACAGCACTGCAATGAGGTTTATCAGTTTATCCATGGTTCCACAGTCTCTGTGGTGGAGTTTCCAATAACACTTACATGCTAAGAAAATTTTATCAAAAGAACCATACTTCATCAAGTCAACCAAGTTTCTTCATGTCCATTCTTTATTACTAATTAATTTTGGAAAATGTTAGAACAAAGGGGCATGACAGGATCTCTTATTTAATCAAAATGAAACCTACTACTGGAATCACAGAATCATTTAGATAGGAAAAGACCTCCAATTTTGAGTACAGCCTTTGACCATACACCATGCAACTAAATCACTGCATGAGGTGCCACATCCCGTCATTAAGTTGTTTTGTAATAACAAACAAAAGGGAAAATGCACTTTTTTTTTTCTTTGCTTTCTTTATAATCACTTTTTTACAAACAGCTAACCTGTGCAATCTAGTAGTACATCAGTTAGTGGAAACCAGTTTATCCCTTTGGGCCAGAGAATCATAGATTGCTCAATATGTAGCTCAAAATACATGGAAAGTGAATCTATTAATGGGCTTATTTAAATCTGTTCATTATTGCCATTTCTACAATCTTCCTTTGTGTTCCAATGCACACAAATATAACATTTAAGGAAAATCAACACAGTGGTTTTCCCTTTTGAGATGTCCACAATTTGAATAAATAATGGACCCACATTACCCTCTGAAGGTCAATGGGATCAGAATGTTGTATGAAGCTCTATCAACCAAAGCTGACTTACCATTAACTTTCTGTTCCAGCTCTATTATGTATAAATCTTCAGACCAAAGCCATGGGTATAATTCCTTTTATTGTTTTGGTCAAGGGAGAGGATTTTTGTCTGTAAACATTCCAAAAAACTTGTATGTGGCTGCCAAGCCAAGTGTGCTGTCTGGCATTTGTGAGTTAATGAAAGAACTGCTTTAGCCTTAGAGCTGGATTCCAAAATACAGAATCTAGAGAAGTATATTGCAAATGTAATGTTACCCAAGCCTCTCTTAATGAGAATTTACATAAAGAATGACCCAGTAGAATTG
This sequence comes from Formicarius rufipectus, assembly GCA_013399695.1. Lineage (NCBI taxonomy): Eukaryota > Metazoa > Chordata > Aves > Passeriformes > Formicariidae > Formicarius > Formicarius rufipectus. Next base: position 409,811 of record VXAU01000691.1, read on the forward strand.
CAGCAGTGTGTAGTGCTGCTTTTTAGGAGAATGGAATCATGTCTCAAGCCTAGAGGAACTTAAAAGTAGGGATTTGAAGTTTTTGGTCTCAGAGGACAAAGTAAGTGCTTTTCACCCTCTGAAGCCATTCACTGTTGACTAAAGTAGCCTTCTGTTGGTAGCTGCTAATAAAGACTGAGATTATTAGAATACACCTAATATACTGAAAAAAAAACACACCAGTCACAATTTCACTGTTCTTTTCAGTCAATGAAGAAACAATCACAAGATAAATGCATTTTTAGAGGACAATGGTGTACATAAAAATAATAAAACAGTATGGGAAAGCAAGTGCTTATGCCTGAAACTTTCAGTATTCCTAGGTGATGACTAATTCAAATACTACTATAAATTTATCTCTGAGAGTTTCCTGCTCCTGGCATTGGCCATGTTTAATTTGCCATACCTATGGCACAAGTAGAAGCAGACTGGAAGATACAGCAGAGTGAGAGAACAAGGGTCCAACATTCTCTCTTAGATGAAGAACTGTGACCACAGAGTCTCTCTGTAGTCATTACGGGGAGAGAGAGAACATCTCTCCAGTGAACATCTGGAGAACAGTGGTGATATGAGAGAATTGTGCTCTCCAAGTCCTGCATCTTACTGTTGGCCATGCAAGGAATCTGCAGTTCCTTTTAACTCCATAGTTAAATACTTGAAATTTGATGGATAACTCTGGGTTTAATAGAGTTCACTATTATTCCTACTTATTATCAGCTTATGAAACAATTGTTTTCTAAGTATTTTGGTAGAAAAGAGAAAAATGAAGGCTGGTATAAAATATAAAGCACTATCTCAGTTACTGGTTGTAATCTTTTCTGACATATTTAAGTTTCCATCTGTGTGTTTATATAATGTAAAATATGAAATGGATGTATATGTGTACTAAAAATATTCAAAAAAAATCATTGACAAACTCTTCTGGGAGACATACATATATGTGTGTGTGAATATATATATATATATATATATATATGCACACCCCAGAATTCCTGGAGTGGGAATATGTGCTGGGTGAGGAGCTTTCAGAGATATTAATTGCAGTGGTCCTGCAATACATCACCATCATGGATGCTGAGGAAATTCTCCCCAGATACAGTGAGGGTCAATGTTTGGTATTCATACATTTAATTTATACTTTCTTAGGTCACTTTTATTTCAGTCTGAGAGTATAATCAAAATGTAGGTTCGTTTTTCTAATGCTGTGAACTGTTTAGAGGTAGATTTATGAAAATGGCAGGCTTTTTAAAACTCAAAACTTGGTCAAAAGAGATTTGTTACCTCAGAAAGCTTTGCGAGTGATAAGTAATTTCCCACTACTCATCTGAAATAGGTTTATAGGGAAATGTACAGCCTTCTCTTTGTAAAAATGAAAAAAAAAAAACAAAACCAAAAACAAACCCACATGAGATAGAAATGAAGTGATTTCCACAGGGCCAGAAACTGCGATTGGAATGAGAATTATTCCTGAGTAGTTTGCTATTGGTGCCCGCTAGGTGGGCTTAGCAAAGCCTGCAGAGCCTCCCACGCCTGCCTTTCACTCCTGCAATTACTGGCCCTGGGAGCTGTTTCCCCGGGAATGACGAGCAGAGTTTACAGCTCCAGCTTATTCACAAACAACTTCTGGGGATGAGTTCCCTTTTCTGTATTTTTTTTTTTTTTTAATCTGCCCAACATTTCCCTTCTACACATAAATTGTGATTGAATGATTTAGTTCAGATTGTTTCTAGAGAAAATGCCACTTCTGTAAATTGTTCCATGAAATATTTCCATTTCTGTTAGCAAATATCAAGTGTTTTCTAGTGCTTGGGGGAAAAAATTCTTCATTCCAATGAATATTAGTGCTTCATGCAATTGCATGCTGTAATACCTTTTATTTAGCTGACTTGTAAAGGTTGAGGAGAGGATCAGACTTTCATTTCTTGCTGCTTATGATAAAGTTAAAAGTGATGCTTTCACCAAGGTTAAAGGAAAAAAGGCTTGATCCACCTAAATCAGGGGTCTACACCTGAAAGCTTTCAATTCACAGGAGTTCTGCAGCCAGTTGGAATGTTAAAATCCTGAGGTTCATTGATTCTGGTGACCCACCTAATCACCACTTCTCTGAGATGATTAAGACATGCAAATAGTGCCCGGACCTCGAGCCTTCCTCAAGGTCTTCACACTAAAAAGAGATCAAAGAAACTGTTTGGGAAATCTCGAGATGATTCCGTGGCTATTTTCTTTGAGCCGTGAAAAAATGGAGCAGCTTCTGCACCTTAATTATTGCTATATTTGATAAATGTGGACCTTAAACAACACTTTCTGTGAGGAACTTTTAACACAACCTGCCTCACCAGAGCTTGCCTGTGGCAGGAGAAGGTTTATGGCTCCTTCTCAGCATATTTGAAAGAAGATTATTGCTGCTGACGCCTTGCAAAAAGGTAACATTTGTGTGCATCAGTGACTAAATTGCTTTCTATTGTACCACATCCCATAAAATGACAAACCTCATCAATAAAAGAATGCAATAAAGAAGGTACTTTGGGATTTGTCTAGCTGTGAGGATCTAGAGGTACTTAATAATGTTGAATAGCTACATCCAGTGGCAGGTAGGAGGAGTTACTGCTTCTTATTGGGAAATTACTAGCGAGGCATGATTTTTTTTTTTTTATTTTTTTTTTTGAAAGCTTTTCTTGTTTTCTAATTTCCCAGGTAAAGAAAGAAATGAGTCATGGCACCATTAAAAAAAAAAAAAGAAAGTAGAAAGAAAAATCTATTCAGAAACAAGCAAATACCAGACAAATGCCAAGGGGAAGAGATTTTTTTAAATAAGAATACATTTTGTCGAAGCTGTAATTTTGGGAGGGCAGGGGAAATTATTGCAAGCAGGGAGTTAAATAGTATCCATAAGAGATGGAAAGAAGGAATAGTCCCAGGTGAAGGCTGGGAGTTGCAAGATGACCCTGTAAGTTAAGGCATTTGCCAGAGCAGTATATTGAGGTGTTCAATATGACTCTGAAGTAGCACCTCCAGTTCACTGTTAAACCAGTTAAACTGCCTGGTTGATTTTTTTTTAAATTTTATTTTAAAGATAATGACTTTATTTATTTTCATATTCTATAAAAAACAATGCTGTCTTTTACCTCCAGCTATGACAAAATGGTGCATGTAATTCAGCCTGAGGTAAGTTTCAAGAAGGACACATAAAAAGGTGTGTTTCCATGACTTGTGACTTCCCTACTGTTTTCCTTCTAGCAAATCCAAGGACAAATATTTTCTGTTTGAGTGCTGTTAAGCACACCTACCAACGGGGTGCACCAATACTTCATTTTAAAGGGGTAAAACAAATTACAGAATGCAGAAAATGAAATACACACATATATATATAATTCTGGCCATCAGTTTCATTTAAAAGTCATATATAGGTCTAAAGTCTTAGTCTTTAATGCTCTGAGTCATACTCTTTCCAGCATTGCTAGGAGTAATCCTGTTTATTAAAGCTTCTATTCTTATGCCTGTAAAGGTGGTACTTTGACCACCAGAAATTAAACATTCTTAATGTTGCATTTTTGCCTGCAACAATGAAGTTAATTTCTTAATTACAGAATCTGTTTCTCTGAATAAGACCAAGTCCTTACACAATTTGTCTTTCATAGTGTCATATCTGCTGAAGGAAAATTGTAGGTGTTTGGGAGTGGTTTTCTTTCTCTGCTCTTGGCATAGAATGATATCAAGAGTCAAAGAATTAAGGACAAAATAGAACATTTATATTATTTATTTTCTAACAAGTGTTTTTACATTTAATAATTGACTAAGTGACATGAACTACTTTTGAACATACATCTAATGGGTCAAGAAGACCTCACCTTGCAGTGGATAGGTGCATGTTCTTGACCTCCAATCTTACTTGGTTAAATCAAAATTAATCTTTCCTTCTGGAATTCTAGCCAAGGATTGCTGTCTATAACACAGTAGAAGTGTGATGCAAAGTAAAAAAGGCAACAGAGAGGGAAATTGAGGAACTGAGCAAGATTGAAAACCAGTAAGGGTGCTGCAGATATTTAACTTTGCTGTTAGGCTCTGGAAGTGATCTCTCCTCGTGCATTTTATATAAGCTCCTTGTAATACCCTGGCCCAAATGAATCAGTGAACAGCTGGAAAAGCCTTGAAGAAACAGACCTGTTTCTTCAGATGGAGCTGCACTTGTGCATACTCTGTCTGTCCATCACTTTAGGGTTATATTCTCCTCCTTTTTGGCAGAAGTTTCTTTGAACCAAGCAGGATCATCCTTCTGCTATTTCCAGCTCTTCTCTGATGTGGGTGTGTTTGAAGTTTATGTTTTAACAGTGAGTGGGTTACAAATTGACCTACACTTTCATTGAACTGTAAAAAAGAACTGTTAATGTTACTTTGTTATGGAGCAGATATGAAAGCTGAGATGGAATTAAAATCTACAACATTCAATGATTTTGAGTGTTGATTAATTCTGTTTATCTGATAATGCCTCTGAATATCAGACAGAATTATTTCTTCATTTAAACTTGTCTGAAATACCGAGTCTTTATGAATGTTATAACAGATAATTAATGGAAAGAGTCAGCAAGCCATTCATTGTTTTCTCGCTAGTTGAAAGCTTAGCTGCATCAATTGCTGTTTTACCAGACCTCTACAAATATTAAAAGCTTTTTTTCTTTTTCTTCTGGAAAACACATTTTTCTGATTACATTTTTTTTCATAGATTATCAAATCCTCTGCTACTTTTGTGGTGATTATTAGCAGTAGGCTTTCTTTTGTATGTAAGATAACTTTCAAATATGTTACTTTTTAGGTGGCAGACACTGCTTTTCTGGCTGCCTCATGTTGCTTTGAATTAACTTCAAGTTTTTAAATCAAGAACTCGAGGAAGGCTGCCCTTGCATAAACTAATCACTGATGAAACTACCATTGATTAGCTGTTGGGCTTTCATTGATTGCACATTTACAGTTCCACAGGAAGACTTCAAACTTTATTTGTGTAGTATTTCTGAACCAGAAAAAAAGAACATTTTGTGTATTGTATGCCTTATGGCATGATTGTCAGATGTAAATCAGGCAGAGGGAAGAAATTTTCTTCCCCTGAAGTGCCAAGAATTTTTATATATTTTGTTCCAGATTTGTTAAAATAAGTTGGTTATACTAATCTCTCAAAATGGATGCATTCAACACAGGTCCCAGCTGGGTGTTGCTGTCCCCTACCCTCTGGAAGGCAGGCAGGACGAGGTGCAATTATGTGCAGAGGACTATTTCAAGTCCTTTTCAGGTGAAGTTGCAAATCATGGAATCATCAAGGCTGGAAAAGACCTTGGAGATCATTCAGTCCAACCACCAAACCAGCAGGAGCAACATCACCCTAAACCACATTCCAAGAGCCACACCCAGACACGTCCCTTCCACCCCCTCCCACGAGAAGGGATGTTTCAGAACCTCTTGCTTTCCATTAATGATTTCTTTCCTGGATGTCACCTTATCTTTATGGAAACCTTCCCACTGCAGAACTGCAGCCCTTCTGTGTTGAGAAAAGCAAGCAGATGACCTTTCATACCATTATGTCTGCAATTATCTAGTGAGGGGTAAGCTAAGGAGTCCCCTTTCACTCACACCTTCCACATGTGGGGTACAGCTGCTTTTATCTGCACTTTAGAGTCCTGGACATTATTTTCCTTGGCTCTTTTTTTTCACTAAATTATTTTGCAGCCTCCCAGCTATACCCTTGGCTCTTTGTGAACTCATGCTCCAGCAGAAAGCCAAGGCTTTTTTTCAGAGCAGTAAAAAGGGTTGTGACTAATAAATGCCAGATGCGTAGTGGCTGCTGCCATATGCCAGTGGGGAATGGGGTCTCATATCCCGCCTTGGACTTGCAAAACTGAACGTAGTCTCTGCCACTTCATTTCATTTTCTTCATTTCCATTACAGAAATTCTGCTGGCTTTTTGAGAAGGAGATTATTCCTGTCCTTTGACTTGTGGGAGTGAGCAGAGCTCTCCAGTATGCCTATAGCTTGGAATTAGATCTTATAGATAGAACTGTCTCGTTACTGCACTTTCCTAAGGGGACTCAAATATTTTAAGCACTGTTCTGTTTTAAGCACTGCTCTGTTCTGATCGTGTTCTGCCCTGACAAGTGAGCCTTAAAGCTGGCATAGCTGTGCTGACTGCCTGAGCTCCAGCCCTTCCCTTCTGCAGGCTGCAATGCTTTCTCCTTCAGTGTTAGTTGTGTCAGATCCTTCCTGGCTTGGACTGAACCACAGACTGCCCAGAGAACACGTGCCATGCCAGGCTCTGTGTGAGAGCAGACTCTGAGGAACACTGAGCGCCTTTCACCCCTTCTCCAAATCCACGTGTTCCTTCCCTTTTGTGTCATTTTATCCTTGTTCTAGTAATGTCTTTCACTGAAGTTCCACCAACAAAATCTCCTGTACCATCATCTACAAATGTTACAGTTTTTCATCTACTTTACCTTTTTGCTTTTCCTTTTCAGCAAGTGGCCTGTTCTCACAGGGTGCAGTAACAGAGAGAAGTCATGCATGTTCTAGAATGTACTGGAAGGCTTGTTTGGCAGTTTGGATACGCAGGATGTACAGTGGGTAAATTTCTGAAGTGAATTCATGACCCTACAATCAGTGGGGTTTGTGTTCTATTGTAGCTTACTTTGGATATGATTTCTGTGTTTCCTTATCAGGCAGGGACACATTACCCATTGTCAGAAAAGCAGATGTCCTATTTAACAAATGAAAAATCTATGCAATTAACAGTATTGTCACATGCCATCACATTTAGGTTATTTTGAGATTTCAGACAGATTATGTTTAGTGATGATATCGATAGAAACACGAGTTCATTGGACTGCTGTGTGATGGATTGATAAACAGTGACAAAATGGGCTGATCCAGGTAGATTAGTCCAGGGAATAGTGTGGCACACAGGAAGGAGAAGATACAGCTACAGTTTGTTTGGCTTAATTCATTCGAGGAAAAGCAAAATAAACAATGAAGCGAAGTTACAAGGAAATAAACAGAGGTGTTGGTTTGCAGAAGCTAAATAAATAATAAACAGCTCCCAGCTGCGGGGATTTTATTATCTAAAGAACAGATTTAATGTTATTGGGTCGACTTAAACCCCTTTGTTTCATAATTTATGATAGAATTTTATAGTTAACACTTATATAAGGAAAAGAGTGGCAGAGATTAATGACTTTCAAACCCACTTAATGTATTTTGGCAAATAGTGAGGAGCAACTATCATTTCAAGCAATGAGGATGCTTAAATAAGGTAATAGATTATTCCTGTTATCATGTTAATGCCTATATTTTGCCAGGTAAAGTTGACATGAAATGACAATTTTATCATAATCTTCTTCACAAAATTTTACTGCTGTAATTTGTAACATGGTTATAAACTTGTGACTGGGATAGAAAATAGATGCTGGAAGAAACTTTTAAATTCAAAGAGAAGCAAGCCTGATGGTATATATATATAATTATGATCATATTTTACAACCTTTCTTTCTTTGAGCATATTGGCTTTGGCAGGTTGTGCATTTTGCTTTTAGAGCATGCAATCAAATGTAAAAACAATGTTTTTTTGAGGCTGTTATAATCTGAATCTGTTATATAGGGCCAGTGACTCACATCTTTTCTTCTCAAAGTAGTTGCAGTCCAGAGCTGACTTGCTAAATAGTATGAGAGGTTTCTAAATAGTCATGATTTTATTATTAAAATGTATGTGGGAGAAAGCTTAAAACTGAGAGATTATACCTTGCCATATGCACTTATAGAAAAGAGACATTAATTATGTCTCATAAACTCTCTTTGATTTCTCAAATCTAACAACTTTAAAGCATAAAGTCTGACATAAGCAGTGGCAGCTGCAGTATTTAATTGTTAGTTTCATAAAGTGTGTGGGAGGCAAAGGAAAAACTGGGCAAAAATACAGAGAAAGGACATTGCCTTGAATACCTGAATCCTTTGTTTCACTCCTTTTAAAGTGTATTTATAGTGCAGCCTGCAGTCTGCAACAGCAAATGTATGAGACAGCATTTGGAATTAATTCTATACTTCATATATGTGAAGGAGAAGATTTATGCTTAGAAATGAAATAATTAGTTATATTCTGAATCATGAATGCTTAACCAAGTAACCTGCTTGTATGTAATGATGCTGAAGTACTTAACATATATATTCTTAGTTCCCTCAATCTACAGAGTTCTTTGGCATTCTACAGTACTTAGTGAAGCCAGTTTCAAAGTGATGCCTATTAAAAATAAATGTTAATGTTTCAGGAAAGTGTAGATGTTTAAAGGTGATTCATGGTTTCTTTCTTTTAAAAAATGAGAATTGTGTACTGCAGGACAAGTTCGGGAAGTATGAAAGCACTTTACAAAGGAAAAAGGTTGAGTTTAGTGTAAAATATTAAAGCTTTATACTGACAGATCTGTTTTTATTTAAATTTTTATTGAATTTTTTCTTTGAAGTAACAACAAGAGACACGTACTGTTGGCAGATAAACGATGCTGTGCTGAATGAGTGGCTACTTAACCCTAGAACTGTCAGACATCGTTATTTCCAATGTCAAGGAGCTGGAAAGCTTTATGCAATGTATTCTGTTCTTCAAATTAAATTGGTCAAATTTCTCTTCTTTTATACATATCTATGCCACAGCTACATGTGATACCTAGACTTGCTCAGCAGGGAATGCTGAATTTGGCTCTAGACCTGCTTACAACATGAAGCAAAATTATGCTTCAGGTTATCTTGAAAGCTCAAGCAGCAGGGCCTGAAGCACTGATGTCATTCTTCTCTTGCTCTGAGTTCTAAAATACCTTAATATCTGAAGCAGACACGCTCTTGTCCTAATTAATGAATATAACAACGTAAACATCCCTCAAGAGCACAGTCTGTTCTTTTATGAAGGCAAAATTTGCAGTATTTTCGATTCTACTTCCGTAGTTGATACCTGCCTTTTAAAATTAATTTGAGGGCATATCAGTATTTAGCACAAAAATAATGCCTAAGAAAGTTATGACAAAGAGAACTCAGAACTTTTTATGGATTAGGAATATGGGTCCAAAGGATAACTTGGGTTGCAGGGGACCTCAGGATGTCATCTAGTCCAGCTTCTTGCTCTAAGCAGGATCAGCAGTGAGCTCAGGGTCTCGTTCAGTCTGTTCTTGGGAAGCTTCCACTACCTCTCTGAGCAGTCTCAAGCAGCCACAGCTCAAGTGTCCTCCTGGCAATAAATACCCAAGCAGCAACTGCTCAGTTCCATGCACTGAAACACTTCTGGTCATTATGTGAGCTGGTTTAAGCCATTTTCTGTATGTGCAGATCATCACTAATATAAGATTAGTGGGGTTTTGTAGCTATTACCTAATGCTACTAACCTTGAAGTAAAGAAATCTTAAAAACTCTCTCATATCTGGAAATTTGTTAGATACTTTGCCAAAAAATAAGGAGTTAATAAATAAGGACTTTTAAGGATTTCTTGGATATGATTCATCTGAGTAAATGTCAGGTGCTTGTACTGAAGTTTCTACATCTAAGCTCCTCATCAAAACCTCCCTTTACACTGAGATGGGACATGTCAGTACGGGCCATGGAGTTGCCAGTGTTTTGTTGAAGGTGTTATGCTTTACATTCCATTAGTCTTATTGATAGGCCTCCACTAAATGCTTTTGTGAGGACAAAGTAATTTATTATGTTCTTATTCTTTCCTTTTCAGTCCCACTAGGCAGGCCTTCCACTCATGTTTTGAAGGAAAGAGTAAACTCAAGAACACAGTCCTTTTACCTTGAAGTTCCAGGATTATCTTTTAATTTATCCCTACAATTATCTGATCAAAAGCTCTGCATAAATGCTTGTCTGAAATTCTAACAGGATCTCTCCATTTGCTCACATCCTTCATTTATTTCCCAAGAAGAAACTCATGACATCAGTGAGATGATGAGAGAGCGTGAGTTTGAAACTCTGCTAAACCCTTGAGAAATCAAGACAAGGCCGTGGTGTCTGGCATTGGAGCAATTCCTGTTGGCTTCATCATCTGTTGGCTTTTATTCCAGTGGCACAGAGTACTAATGGCTGAATTCCTTGTTTGCAAACTCATGAGAAGTTTGTGTTTAATCTGAGAATTATTTCATAATGAGGAATGCTCGGGTAACGAGCATGATAGGTTGGTAAGAGCACCAGTGTGTGTATGTTGTGGAAACTGGTGGACAATGGCCACAAAGAAGTCCCAGAGCTGAAGAGTTGGTCCCTTTCCATTCTCCATACCTGACTTGCTCTTTTTTTTCAGTATGCAATCAAAACTAGTGATGAAAAAAGTAAGTACTTCAGCCATTTTACTCCTCTACTTGAGGTGGGGACAGGATTTTCTTTGCTGCGTTTTCCAAAGATCTGATTTATTCTGTAAAACAGAGGAAAGCTCCGCGAGCACCGCAAAGGCAGAGTTGTGGTAGTTTTGTGTAGTGCCTGAACAGCAGGAAAGGAGAAAACAGGTGCTAAACAGCAACGATTAGCATATGTGTACCAACTGACGAGGTGTTAAACACCGCCTCATGCAGAGGTGTCAAAACCCTGGCCAAAGGAACTCTTATAACCTGTGATGTGAAATAACACACATCATATAACCCACAGTGGAACATGAAGGGCTCCAAAAGCCAAATGCCCTGGTCAGGATCACAACAACTCATTTACCAGGATACGTGTTTTCAGGGGATTTGCAGGGTGTGTGCGTTCAAAACTAATGTATTTCTCAACATGGTTAATGACCAGATGATTTTGTGATGCTTTGAAAATTAATGATTGCTTCACTGTGTGCTGTGCCAGTGTAGCCTTAAAATTTTGCCTCATATTTTCTTTTGTCACTTCTCTCATTTACTGCGTGATTTTTCTTTCCCCCCCTTTACTTGCAGTGGAAGCTGGAATGCAAGATTTAGTGTTCTTAGTTTAAATTGTTGTCATGGTCTGCTGCTTTTCACATTCTGAAATTATCAGGTTCTATTAGAGACTCTGCTCTTCTCTTTCTTTTTTATGCCATATATTCTTTATGATCATTTAATGAATGCACTTAACAGTAATACATGTGAATCTGATAGTCATACATCTTTCATGATTTTTTTCCTTCAACTTTTGCTCTCCATTTCGTGCCCCAGGCATGGCTTGAACTTTTTTCCTTTCTATTGTCAATATAACCTTCATTGTCTCAGTTTTCATTTTGTTGTCTTCATGATAACTAAAGGATTTAGTCCCCAGCTGAAGAGCTTGTTACTTTTGACTATTAATATTCACTTGTGTGTAATATCAAAGTATTTCTTAATTACAATGGAGTAAAAAAAGTTTTATTAAAATAAGATAATGCTTTCATTTTTTGCTTTTCTTCTTTACCCTTTTTGTAGTTTTGTGCAGATGCTACAGTAAGAAACTGCAGTTACCTGGAAGATGATTCTGGGTGTGAGAACTCACAGTGAGACACTATCCTGGGCTGCATTAAACACTTCTTTTCCCGACCCTCATCTGAGAGTATCCCCCCTTGCATAAAGGCCATTCTCCCTTAATCACTCATTTTTTACTATTGTTATATAAATAAATATTGGTAAAAAACATACTTCCAGAGTTAACTGAGAGACCCTCCTGAAAAATAATCCACCGTCTAAATGTGAAGATCAGTCTGTACAGTGGCCTTATCCCATTTGATCTTGTCTGTCCTTCTTTTGTACCCCAGTAAAACCTACAAGCAGATTCTGATTCACTTGCAATCTTATCTTGTCCCATGGTGGCTTTGCTGCCAGTGTGACTTCACAGCATTCTGAAGATGTTTCCAAAGTAATATAAAATGAGGTGGGCTGAAAAATGGACTCCCTGTGAAAACTGTGGGACAGAAACCAACATTATACTTTAGTTCATCTATTAATCAAATGCATTCTCCAACATATTGTCAATTGCACTCTAATCTTATGATGAAATATTACAACTATGGCTGCAGTAAATGAGAGTATAATAGAGTTTAGAAGTAGGAATTGTACACAGCTTACCATAGTTTTATTTCACCCATTATGGAAAGCAAATATTCTTTATTACATTTATTATATTTTGAGTATTGGGACCAGCACATTACAAAGAGACTGATTCTGGTGAACACGTTCGTGCCCCACTGATCTCTAGCACAGCGACTGAGGCAGTGGGACTTCCATTATTTTTCAGGGACTGATTTTTCCTGGTTGGCAACAATTCAAGGAACTTTTAAGCACGTGCTCCTCTTTGCCCCGTTTGGGTTTGCTCCACCATAACAAGGAAGCATTTAAGGAAGGGGTCAATTGTAGCTTGATGCTCCCAGTGAGTGAGCTCAACTTTACCCTGAGCTCTAAGATGTGAGTATGAGGCTCATATCTTAGAACAGTGGGTGGGTTTTTGGAGGGGTTGATGTGGACTAGTACATATGTAGACTGCTTTTTTTTTTTTTTTAATTATTTTAAATTTGTAAGATTTTTGCATTTAACAAATGAGCCATTCATTAACATGGAATTGCCACATCCCTGGCTGGTTTACCAGGTACTGAGAATTTCAGAACTGAAAGCATATTAGGTTACAGAACCTTTATATAAATCAATTCTTATAAAATTGTTTTAGAAAAATGCTTTCCTGTAGATTCAAAATTAATTGCCAGCTTCCAATTAATTAGCTTTCTGAAAATGTGGTGAGGTGGGAAAATTGTGCAGTACTGTATCTTTTGAAGGCTGTATGATTTAACTGTTAAGTGTTGTGTGAAAAAGAAAACTAAAATAAAAACCTTACAGCAAAGTTTTATTCTGCTTTTCTACAGTATTTTATTTCCTTCATTTTAAAACGTATTAGTTACTTGCTGGTTCTCATGGCCTTAACAGCACAATAAAGGTTAGGATTTACAGAAAAGCAGTCAATATATTTATTTTACATCTTGTCCTTTTTGTCTAAGTTGTTAGTAAATAATGTGGATAAAAATCAGGGTTAACACATTTCCAACATGGCATCGAAACCTTACTCATGGAATGGGTCTGGGTTTTTGGAAAGGGAAGGAGCACCAGATGGTCTTCATTAGTGTCCACTCAGATAACAGCAGAACCACTCATTGCCAGTAGGTCTTGACACATTAAATAATAAATCTTCCTTGTTCCCGTGTAATTAAGTGCTAAAATGTTAAGTGAGGTATCATTGGATACTTCAGATGAGATTTAGAGTGGGGGTAAAATGTTTTCTGTCAGTGCACGAAACCTTGAGTGGTCGGTGGCTGAAGAGGAGCTTTGAGGCACCTGCAGAGGGTGTGGCAGGAGATGAAATCAAGGTGATCGCCCTCCCCTGTGCTACTGGGGTTTGGGAGTCTTTCCTATATAATAAGAAGCAGGCTGTGGTAGTGAAGCCCTTAATCCCCCTTGGAAGGAAATCTATTGGTAAGAGCTTCTGTAGCAATTCTTTGTTCAAGGTTTAATATCTAATTTTTCCAATAATAGGTCATTTTGTTCCCGCAAATGTTAACCACAGAGTTCATTTTCCCTTTTCTGATGGCGTTAGAGGCGCGAGGCAAACTTCCCGACAAATGTAACTGACTCATGTTCAAAATCGGGTGTGAGCGAGTTGAATTTTCATAGCTTAATTAGTGTCAGCAGGTTGCCAATTAATTAATGGGATTCTTTCGTGCTATCTCCAGCTGTATTTAATTAGACTGGTTTTAGAGGAGAGCGGGCTATTGTCTGAGTGTAGCTAGGTGATGAAGCTTTTTTCAAAAATTGTGCTTAGCACCTTGTTAAAGATTTTTTTTTCCTTTTCAAATTCTAAATTCTTCACATTCTGCAAACGAGGACAGTGTGTTCTGTCAGCAGCTAAGTGGTTAGCAAGGTTATTAGCTTTATGATATGACATGGAAGTGTTTCTGGATTACAGTGTTTTTAGATAAACCTTTGAAGTTCAGGAGGGGAAAAAACCCAAACAGTGTGATTAATTAAAAATGCATTTGTAAGATCCAAGTTGGATGCTGGTATAATCCAACCTAATGATATGGTATTTTAGAAGAGGACTGTATTAAATCACAATGGGAAAGACCAGATCTTTATTTATTTTGTTAACTTAAAAGACTTAAATATGTAGACTCTAAAAGTAACGAGCTATGAGTTAAAATTTTTCACCACTCAAGACTTGTTGGAAGCATCTGAACATTTATGTTGTTGGATTTATAGTAACAGAATTTGTATCTTGAGATGAAATTTTAGTATTCCTTCATAGTTGGTTTCTAGTTACTCCCAGCATATCCATATTAAAAATAGTGATCACTGTCAACTTGGTTTAAAATAGAAAATATATTAGGAAAAAAAAAGAAACAACAAAGAACAACCCACAAACACCCTCCTAAACAAAAGCAAACAAGCAAAAGGTACATAAAACCAACCAAAGAAACAAAGAAGAAAATAATATGTGCAAACTTTTAAATCTGGGTAATAAAAGTTAACAGTGAACAGTATCATGAACATATTTATTTTCCTAATTTTCTAAGTCATTAACAAATATAAGCACCAATGGTGTGCATTTTACTCTTTCTTTCATACCTAAGTGCCCTTTATGGTCATCCAAGTCACTATAAATGGAAGGGTTTTGATAATAAAGGTGGAAGATTTCAGCATGTCAGTGGAAAAAAGATTTCAGACATTAGCAAAAGACATCATTGTGTCCAAGTTCAGTCCTTGAGAGCCATTTTCAAGAGTGAGAGCATTTATCTCCATTTTCCTAGAAAAGGGATAAATAAAATAGGTGTGAATAAAAATACAGCTCCATATTTACAGAAAATTAAGTTTAAGGTGTAACTTTATTTCCTTTCCCAGATTTAACTGTGCATCGCCACCCTCTGAACTGTGAAGGAGTGGAGTTATTTATCCAGCTGACTGCTCCAGAAGCAAAACTGAGCTCTTCATTTGAAGCTCATGACATAAGCAGTCTCAGACCCGGATTCAGGTATTGCATAGAGATTGTCTGAACACAAGTCTGGTTACATGGAAAGATGTCAGATCAGAGTGGTTTGAAATGGTTTTGCTAAACTGTTTAATCTGCATTTAGGAAAAAGTGCCCTTCCATTGTAGAAGGTGCCTCTATGTACTTGTGTGTGGCATTATGCCAAAAGATTATTGTTTAAAAACATGTGCAGAGCTGGGATCAGTTATTTACTTTCTGTGCAATTTGTGATGAACTGATTAGTTCATCATAGAGTTCCTTGGGCGTCTCTGTCCAGGTGCACTTGAATTGCAGTCACTGAAAATTATATACTTAGCTTGGCAAAGTCTCCTTCTTTCTGTACCAGCATAAGAGCTCCAACTAACTAGAAAATTCAGTCCACTGATTTTTGAAATTAAACTATATAAGCATTTAAGATATTATTTATATCTCTTAGCAGGGAAGAGTATTGGAAGGGAAACCCTGCATGACTGAATCCAGTTTCCGCCTGGTGCAGTCAGGCATAGGAAAGGGACTGTAAAATAGATTGATCAAGCTACATCTCCAAGGCAGTTAGGATCTTTGTGTTGACTCTGCAGCTTCAGGATGCTGGAATGCTCCTCCAGAAAAACACAGCCCAAGGAACTTTCAGTTCATTTCTATTTATTTATATACTCATAGACATTCTTTTATCTTGCTGCATTCAACAGGATCATCCCAGTTGTTGCTTTATGGTATCCCAAAAAGCTGCTTCTCACTTTAAAGCTTCATTTTTCAGCCTCTTTAATATGCTTTTAATACCTCTTTCCTTCTGTATTGGAAAGTGTGATGAAGCAATGTCCATAGTGGCTGAAACAGAAGGGTATGTTTTAATTCCCCCTTCCTGTGCACTTCTACAATTGCTGCCAGAGCTCCCTCTCAACAATGTTAATATACAGGGCCTCTAAAAGCCATTGTTTTCAATTAAGTAACAAAAATCATTACTTTTGGACTTAATTCAAGTGTGTAAAGGAAACAAAACTTGCAGGTAATGTTCTTCACTATTTATATAAGGCTGGCAGTTCTTCATTTGCAAGTGGAGGTGTGATCACAGGTAAGGTGATGCATCTCTGCTGACTGCAACAGAATTGATCTTGCTTAGACCAGCACTTAATTTGGCTTTTTGCTGCAAAGGTCTGTGAACAGAGCAGAGAGCTAATAATGTATCCACTAAAGCTGTTCTTTATAGTTCAGTGGGGAAGTGGTTGACTACTTTATTGTGAGAAAGACCTATACTTAAAAGTTAAAGAGGCAGTGACAGCTTTTAGGCCTAACATTTAACTAAAATCCACCTCTTGACATTTATTTGTTTTATGTGATAACTTTATAGTATCTGGAAATAAAGCCTTTTAAGTATATACCTAGTTTCATATGAATATATATATAGAGAGAGAGGAGTGACTAATCTAAGTACACATTTTGTTCTCATTTTAAAATAGAGTTGAATCTCAAAAGCTTGTATGGCTTCTTAGAAACCTTGTTGGGTTTCAAGTTTTAGAGCAGAATTACTCAGTGCTGCCTGTGCCTGATGCTGCCTTTATTAGAGAGAGTGTGAGGTTATGTTTCAGATCTCAGTAATTATGGTGGGTGTTTTGTATTTATTACTATGTCATGGAGGGCTATTTTTGGTTCCTGTGTTTGGGAATCCAACAGAAAAACTGTCAAGTAGGGAGGAGCCAAATTGGAGTATTCTGGGTAAAATAAAGCTTTCTTTCAAAATGAGGGAAGAGCAAAAAGTCTGGGAAGGTCCAAATCTCTTCATGCTACTCTTGTGGAGAGCTGCCTGGATATACAAACAAATTAAATGACTTCCCAGACGTGCACTGCTTTCCTCAGCTCTTTGCATGTTCTGCTGTGATTGTCCTACCCAGAGTAGTGAAAGAAGAGTGCAATAAGGTCAGAGACTGAGCATTTATCCATAAGAAGCACTAGGTGAAGTAATACAGCTCACAAAAGCTAAACAGGGCAGGGATTCATGCAGGGAGTTATGTATCAGAAGGCTGGGGCATTGGTTTTCTGAGTGATATGAACATGACACATCATTTATTTCATTTGCCGTCCTACCTGCTGGTTTAGGCAGGGAGTGCAACACGTGTCCCTAAACTGAGAGCCCAGTTACTTTTCCAGTCACCACACTTGGTGTTTCATGCCAGGTGGCTCCATATTATCTGTCCATTGCTTCTTTTAATCTCTGAATCAAAAACATAAATGTTGGTTTTTAGTTCCCACGAGATTAAGTGTGTTTATTCAGGTTTTTCTTCTCAATAAGGACTTTTGTGCATGGTCATAACTGAGGTAGTGGGTTTTGTTATCATATCTCTTCTTATCTTCCTAAACACTGATATTTTGCCTTCTTCATGAAAGAGCAACATAGTAATATAAACTTGAACAAATCATCAGCAGTGTTCTTGCAGAGATTCTATGAAATTTCATCAGATAAGATTAAAAGTGGGAATGGTTGTGTACAAAAATAAAAACTCAATAACTTGTCTTTTTAAAAATGGAGTGGAAATCTTCCATTTCTGTTAGAAAATTCTCAAAATTCGATTAAACTGACATTGTCTGTACGAGTCTGTTATGAGTTACAGCTATATCACAGGTGGAAGAGTTTTAAACCAAAAATGGAAGCAAATGATCCCTCTCCCTACAGCCTTTGTACAGATTGGTGACAACTGTGAGATAAATTGCATTTTTTGTGGTAAACTGTTCTTTCCCCTGCATGTCCTGGATACATTGTGTGCAAAACTACAGATATAAAAAAATTCTGAGTGCTGCCAAACAACAACTTCTGCTTTTTGGGCTTGATTATGAGTGGTTTGCTTCCTCCAAAACACAGAGTGCCCTGTCCAAATGTCACAGGGACCGTTTGGTCTTTTAGGTCTGGACCTGTCACGTTTCTATTTTGTTCTACCTGATAAGATTCAGGCTGTCTGAATTTTCAAAGACACTTAAACAAAATAGAAACCATAAAGACTGCTTATTGAAGAAAGCAGATCAGGAGAAACACACCTTTAATCTGACTAAAAGACCCACGTGAGAGGCATTTTACATTTAGTATTATGGAAAATTAACTGTTTAAAAATACAGAAGGTTGCAGTTCTGTCATCTGCACTGGAGTATCATGGAAAAAAAATAGCAGTAAAAGTGCTTCATCCTGTTTCTAAATTGTTGTTTGGCCAACAGTGCTAGTTGGAGTAAAGCTGTTTCCTCTCTNCCCAACTGTTTCACCAGTGTTCAGTTTACTGCTCAGTTTGTCTGTGGAGGAGAAGTGGGGGATGGATTTCTGTGAATGTCCTCAGGCAGGAAGAACTGAACAAGAACAGCGCCTCTGTCTGTTCCGGGCTGTTTCTGGTCAGGATGTTGTCCACCACCTAATTTGTTTCTCTAATTTTTAGTTTCTCGTGGTCCCCTTGCTTCTCTGGGCTCTTCAGAGCACCCTCCAGGTTTCCTCTCAAAGGTTTGCATGCTCTTCATACATCCTTCCTCACTTGTACCTGCACTGCTTCCATCCCCTGTGGAGATCAGCTTGTCATCAACGAGGTGGCATGTGGGGATTTTTAATGGCACATTTTCATGTGCAGGTGTTTGAGATGATAATTCTGCTCTTTCAGTGGCTTGTGAATGGAGACACATAACTTTTAATGGTGCCTTTAGCAAGTTTTGACTGGTAACAGGGTTATAAGATGGATGAATGGCTTCTGAGCTTGAGTAAACAGGTGCCTGTCATATTTTTGGCATCTGGTCCTCCAGCTTGGAGCCAAACTGCTGCAGACCTATCTATGTGGAAACAGGGAATATGTACTGGAGTAATAAATAGAACAGTGTGTGATTTAACCATGATTTTTGCAGGAGTCATAAATATGTCTGTTCTGAAACCCTGCTCATGTGACTTAATTATATATATATATACACATAAGTTTATATGAATCTCATTCTTGCAAAGAAAAATATATATATATGATGTATATAACTTGGGATCATCTGACGTGGCACAGACATGTTCTTGTGCTTTATATAGACTCCTCCACCTTGCAGAGCTGGAGTGAAGGGGTGAAAAACTGAGGAGGTGCACCTTTGGAACTATTTGCTTTTGCTTTCTTTAATAAGCCCTTTCAACTTACAAGACAGGTTGCAAAAGGTATTCAAAGCAAATGTTGGTCCTGATTTGTGGCTGCTGACTAAGTAGATTTCTGTCTGTGTATTGAAGTTTCCATTAGCGTCAAATTTTTAAATTTAAGTTTTATAGCCTGCATAATTTGTTCCTGGGAATTGCATTCAGTTCATTGTAACAAATAAACTCACAGGAATATCACTTTGCTTTTCCACAGATCGCAGATCACTGAATTGATGCTTTAACATGGAAATTTAGCATTTAAGATGTATGTTATTACTGTCACTTTTGCTTTAAAGAAGCTTCTCCAAAAGTACTTTCACTTTAAAACTGCCTAAGTGCTTTACACTACGCAGGATAAGGCAAATCTAACTTTGAACTATTGAACGGCAGGACAAAAGCTGCCTGTTAATAGACCGAGGAAATGATTGGGAGAAAAATGGAGCAGCTGAGTTTAGAGAAACTTGTACTTTTTTCTTAATGAGCAGTTTAACTGCCAATTGATTGGTCACCCAGCATTACAGTAAACGGTCAATGAAATATATAATGATGCAAGACTGCACTTTAACAAGGTTGAATCTTGAGGCAATCAGGAATGCTTAAGGCAGAAAAATACATACAGAGCAAATTTCTTTCTGTGCTTAATTAAAAAAAAAATAAAGAGGAAAAAAAAGGAAGAAAAGAGCAATAACAGTCATTCAGGCATCTAATCGATGGCATTCCTTATTGTGTGTGGTGGCACACTTGCTCACGAAATATTTTGTGCTTTTGTCTTTTGATTTTTTATTTCATGCTGCAGGACTTTTTACAGTTAATTTTAGTTAAACTTGACTGCCAGAAAATGGTCGTGTTTTTAAGGTCTGGAGATCAGAAATCTCTACTTACTTACTTAATTTTGTACCTGGGAGCCTGAGTCAGCTATTCAAATGGATGAAACTGAGAATATTGGTCTAAGTTGCAGTGTTAATTCCTACATTAACGCATAGGTGGGCTAAGACTGAATACAGGGAGAATTTCCACTTTTATAAAGTAAAAATATAAATATTTTAGTGTTCAGAAGGATAACTTAGATGTTAATCAAGTAAAAATCAGAGCACATCACTGTCTTGCTTCTCAGCAAAACTGTGTTGTCAAACAGCCCTTTGAGTGGTGACATTTGCTACTGTGAATGAGAAATAAAGGTAGAACAAACAGGGTTGTTTTTTTTCCTCTTTTCTTTTCATGGGGTGTGAAATGCACCACTGTAGGCAGCTGTCAGTGTGAATGGGTTAACATTTACCTAATTGATAATGTGTGAAAATAGACACCTAAGAGCAGAGCTGGAATGGGAAGAGAGCAGTCTTTCCAAGGGCACGGTTCAGGTGATGTTTACCCCTCTTCCCTGACTCAGGTCCTCTGGCACTGAATACACTGTTTGGAGGGTTGGCAAATATTTGACTTTTACGCTGTGACCTCCTCTTTCTAGAGAGAAGGGAAATCGAAAAGCTCAGTTTGAAGTCTCTCTCGAGATCAGGGAGAGTAATGGGCAGTACTTGCCTTTTTTGATCCCCAAGTTAAAGAAACTTTTTTCCCCCAATAACTCTCAGCGACTGAAATTGTTCCTGTCCACAGCGTGACCTGACGATCCTGGGAGGCTGAGAAAGCCATGGCATACACAGAAAGGCAGCTTTTGACAGAAGATGGGTGAGTGACTCTGATGCATCTTCCATTGACAGTTCTCACCTTCAGAAAGCCTCGGATTTCTGGCCACTATCTACTTCTTTCTGGGCAGACTTTCTGGGGTCAGAAGGATGAGAGAGGTTCTGCCTGTCTCCAGTCTCACGTGTGAGCGCTGCCCACGAACAGCCCAACTGTGTCTTACAGCAGGTGCAGATAATAAATTTAATATTCAAGTCCTCTGCAAAATGTACAGAGGAGTTTGGCAACTGCAGTATTAAACAAACTAATTATGATAGCATTAAAAAGTCTCTTTTGCATGCACAGCTTTAATTAAATTTGATTTTGTACCTAACAGAACTGTCTCTGGGCTTTGTAAAAAGTAGTAGTTCTGGTATTGATTAAGACTGAATGCGATTAACATTAATTATTGATTAAACTTCCCCATATCTTCATATAGCATCAAAGGGAGATTTATTGATGAACTCTGAAAGGTCTTACAACTGCAGTTATTATGCTGTAATTCCTTTTGACTATAGCTTAAGTGCAGCATTCATGACATATCTCTATTCCTTTGGAAACTGAATATAAAGCCCATCTCCTAAACATTATCAGTTCAGGCACTTGAAATATTCTTGAAATATCTATCTCTGTTGAAGCATGAGTTTGTGTTGTAGAGTTTTGTTTGTAACGACTTTTCGGAATGAGAGAGGAAGGAAGTGAAGCAATGTAGGCACTAGATTAGGACACTAACCCGAGATACAGGAGAGGCAGTTCTGGTTACGTGTCTGGAATGGAAAATTCAGTAACATTTCAGACAGTCTTGTGGTTCTCTGTTAGTAATTGGTCTTGAACATATTCTCTTGTTTTCTTTAACACCTTGCAGGTGTTAAAAAAATCAAACAAAAAACAAGACAGAACTGGAAAATGCTTTGCCTTTGACAAATCATATTGCAGCGAAAAAAAACCAATAAAATTACTGTATAAATAAATAATGCCTGAGTGAGAAAAAAAGACTCTAAGATTGATCTTCTGGACCCTTGGGAATCAGAATAATTGTTACATTGGATTGTTAATTATGGAAGTGTGTTGCAGAATTCTATCTTCAAAGAAATCTTCATCACTTGTAATTTTCCCAGGGGAGTGAAACAGCAATTTGTGACCTTTTCAGATTAATTTATCCACCTATTTATCAACTATGCCTTGTGTTCAGTAAACATTCAAATGATGCCTTCTGAATAAAGCAAAGAACAGTAGCTCTGTTAAAGGATGATGTGACAGTGAGGTGTAGAGGATGCTGCTTTAGAAGGGTGACTGTGTGAGCAGTCACTTCAGGCACTTGGCTCCAGATGGGAATTACAGATCCGAACACCAGGACATGGATAATGTTAAAGCAGTACCTCAGGAGGAAAGAAACACCCCTTTCCTTACTGTGCCTTGCTGGCTATAATGGTTTGACAATTTTGGAATGGGATTCATGACCCTTCCGAGTAGAGGGAACTCATTACTCAGATTGTTGAAATTCTGAAAGATAAATGTTCTCCCTAAATGGGAACAAACCTATTACTAGGAATTTTGGACTGTTTTCCAAGTGGATTCATTTCCCCACCCTTCAGATGCAAAAAAAGTCTTAGTGATTTTGAGGTTGGCTTATTTGTATTTTCTTCTGAAAAGCCATAGAGGTAGAGAAGACAGAAGACTATAATCAGCATCATGTAAAGCAGGATGGTTATCATAGATACTTGTTCACACCATGCTGGGTCACTATACTGTTGTAACTATTGGTTTTAACAATTCTTTAGACAGAACTGTAAAAAAAGAGTGGTTTTGTTGTTTGGATTTTTTATAGATTCTTTTATTTTCTTTTTTTTTTTTTTCTTAAATTTTCTTCAAGTTTGCAATAAAGAATAATGTGTTACTTTCCAGCATTTCTAACTTTATTCCTGATTTCAGCATTACAGCATTATCCATGTACTGCAGTTGAGTCAGTCTCTAACTTATTTTTGTGCTTTCTGTAGACTGTAGGAATAGATCCTTTCATAGCAATAACACTTACACATGTATACATAAAGGGCTAGAAGTGAATTCTCTTTCTTGATGCATTTTCATGTATGTTTAAAACATATCTTATACTTTAAACTGAAGGTGCCTTGACAGGAAAGATATATTGAACATTCATCAATTCTGGTTTTGGTTTCTTTGTTTCCTACAGCTTTCCCTTTTTAATGTGGGATGGAGCTTTTGATTATCTAAGTAATTAATGAATAGATGATGTCAAGTAATTTCCTGTGCTGAGACTCTCAAAGAGAGGATTTCTGAATAAGAAGAATTTCTTAAATTATGTGGCCACTATTTATAAGTAGAGATAGAAGTGCAGATGAGAACATAGGAGATGAAGAGTTCTTTGTTAGGAAATAACTATAAATAATGAGATAACACTATGACAGCTTAAAGGATTACTGTGTTAATCTTTGTCCCTCTGAGACAGGATTTTTAAATCTCCCAAGGCAAACAGTGTTATATCTGATATGGGCACTTTGCAAGAATACCAGAAAAGATGCCACATTCAGGCAAGAGCATGTTCTCAGCTGCAATGTGCAAAGAGTAAAAGCTCTGGGCGCTCTGGGTTGCTGGAAAAAGCACAAGATCAAATGGATGTGCAAGGTAAGGTAAAATGCATCAGCTCCTTCTTGGATGAGCTCTGTGAGCAGTGCTACGTGCCTACAGGTATTCCAGCAGGGAATACTGGCAGTCTGCAAATCCACAAGCAGGATGTGACAGATTTAAACAGAAAGGAAAAGCATTTTCTCTTAAAAAAACCCCCTTGTGTGAGGTGGAAAAATGAACGTTTCAAATATTTTAACTGTTCAAAGCTCTAGGGAGTGGTTGTTCGTAGGCAGCTTTTTGTGTATCAATGAGTGATTCAGATAAGGGAAAACCAGAGTGGACAGGCTTAGCTTGGAGACTTGAAAATAATTATATTCCAAACAGTCTTAAGAAGGAACATGCAGAGTATATTAACAATGGATCATGACACAGATTCTGGCACTTAGATGTAACTGTTCATGTAAATTACCAGAAGCAGGTTTTGTGATCCTCTACGTTTTGTATAGTCATTCACAGCTCATTAAGCCTTCACCGGTGCTGTCATTCACGAAATACTAAGGTAGCATGGGAACTGCATAATTGAAGGGTTTTAGTCAGACTGCTGTAGCTAAATTTCTAAACAGTAACCACTTTACCTGTACCTCGTTGTGGTTTTGTGGAATAAGAGTTAGTGCAGATTATGAGCAAGATGTAATCTAGTGGACACCAAAAGTTTGAGCCTTTCATTGAACTTTGTGGATCTTCCCGGTGTTTAAGCCTTTGATGTCAAGGCATTCTGTTTACTGAAACAGACTGTGGTCCTGCTAATGCTTAGATTAGTATCGTAAGGATAATATGATAATATTATGATATTGTGGTCATCTGGCAGTAAAGGTAAAAGCAGATGGGCCCCTTATTGAAACACCAATAACGTTTGAGCCTGTGCTCAAACACAGTGCTGAATTTATATTAATGAACCATTTTATTTAGATGTCAGAAAAAACAACTCATATTTAGGTAATTTATTTTGTACCAAAATCTTAATTAACCTAGAAAATGCCTTTCTGTGTGTGATTCACTGCTCCTGCCTCCCTCACTCCTCAGCTGCAGACCAATTTGCACTGGAGAGCTTTGAACACCCAAGACACACACTCCTCTGCTTCCTTGACCTGGATGAGCTTCAGCACTCATGATTTCCTCCGTGGTAACTCTGGCAAACTTTCTTGTAAATCAAGAATGGATGACAGGACATTGATCCCCTGGGGAGCTGAGAGCTGACCATGGGTAGCTCCACATCTGTAACTCAGAAGCTTCAGAGTGGCATTAGCATTGCAGCTCCACACTGACAAAACTGCATGTGCTCCTGACCTGAGAGGAGTCTAACCCAGACAACTTGAGAATTTTCGGCCTGAATTTTTTTGTGCTTGTCTGACAGAAAACACAGTTATCATGGATTTAGTGGAACCCTCAGAAAATCTGCCTTAACTTACTCCAGGTTGCCTCACACCCTCCCTATACTACTACACTACAACTCTATAACACTACAGCTCTAATAAATGTAATGGGATCAACTATGTTTTCAAGGACTTTATCTCCCTGTTCAGTCCCATTTCCTGGTCCCTTGATTGTCTGTGTTGCATAAATATTAATTCAGTGATAATTTCTCTTTTGCTTCAAACTAATTAGTTTTCTGTCTAAGCTCTCACAAACACGGGGTATTTCTGGCACTCTCTTGCTGTGTTTAGCACCACAGAGGAGACTGACCCGGGTTTGGTTGTCCCTTCCCCTGGACACCACTGTGACAATCTTCATGCTCTCAGGAAGCTCACGAGCTCTGAAGTTATATCCACAGCTGCATAGAGCATACCTGTCATTGTAGGGCATGGATACCGTGTTCACGTGGGCTGCAACACAATTCCCACATGGTATCAGTACTTATTAAAACCTCCCCCACAATACCCCAGGTGAAAGAATGGGACTGCAAGGTGTGAAGCTCAGAGGAACCCAGGGCCACTCTGCACGAGCTGTCTGCAGTCCCTCGATAGGGACATAATTAGCACTGCAAATATAACCATAGTTTCTTACTTGCAAGGTCCAGATTAAAAATACTCTTTCTATATGTAGTTACTAACTGTGACCATTCACTGGCCACAGATGGAATGATGAAGAAGATGGGGGTTTACTGTACTTTGGAAAACATATGTTTCTGTTTCTGTGAGCTCTGACTTAGCTGCAGTAGGTTCCATGTATGACTGACACACAGGGAGATGTCCCCAGAGTGCCTTTGTCTTCCAGGTGCTGACTTGCCTTCATTTTACATACCATGATCATCTAATTTAGGCACCTAAATCTTCAAGTTCCCTGTCTGCTTCACAGGATCTGAGATATTGTTGCCTTGCCAAAGGAGGGTTTCAATCTCCTTCCAGCATGAGCCACAGGATGATCTGGAGCAGCTTAGCAGAAAACTAACAAGGCCAAATAAAAATAGTTGTGACCATGAATATCTGAGCTCTGTGCTCACACCAACATCAGAGGCAGCACAGGGGAAAGGGTGGGAGCATGAAGGATGAGCATCAGTGCCAAAGCAAGGTCCCACAGTGCACTGACAGCTCGTGGCATGATCACCTCAAGCTGACTGTGCAGCCACAGGGTCAGGCTCTTGGAGACAGGAGTTAGGGGATTTTGAAAGAGAAACCCTTATCCCAAACGTGTTCTGCATCTGTTGAGTATTCCCTTGCTCCTGGTGTCGTTTGGGATATATCCCAAAATACTTCTTTAGGTTTGTAACCAGCATTTTCTGTAGAGTTTTCAGTGTTTGAACAAAGCAGGACACGCTCTCTCTGCTCTAGCCCTGTGTTTTAGTGCTAATGATAAACTCCTTTCTGACTAACTCAAAGCAGGTTTTTATGCGAGAATTTTCTTGTTTTCCACTGTCACTGAATGCAGTCTATTGTTTATGTAATTAACATAATTATTGCTAATTATGTAATTATTGTAAATACATGTAATCAGTGATACTAATTTGTAATTATAGCATTTCGATATTTATTTGTGCAAAAGTCTTTACAAACTCAGTATAGGAAAGAAAAACTGGTCATATAGAGCAGGTAATTTTAAAAATTTGTAAGAATGAAATTGCACAATTTTTTTGCCAACTTCCAAAAGGAAATTAGTTTTCATTATTTACTAATTGGGTATGCTTTTTAATTTTTTTTTTAAATAAAAGGTAATAATTACATTACAGAAGCCTAAAACTAATTTTTTCTCCTCTTATGTTATAGCTTAAATTAGTTAGGAAAATATTGGATTAGCAGAGTGTAGGTGCCAAATTTAACCTGTAATTACAGTAGCCACTTGAAATGAAATTACAGCACAAAAAAATCTAACCAAAAAAGATAAAAATGCTTTTGCTAAACGCCCTTTCCCCATCTCACTATAGGAAGTAGGTTATTTACAGAGAACTCGCTATTGCTTTCAATGCAGACATAAAGCTTCTGCTAGGGAGAGTGTAATTACCCAGTGGAGAAAAAAAGTCAGATGGAAATTAGCTCCTTATGATCTGCATATCATGAAATACTTTGCCTGTTAACATATTCTCTGTTCTCCTCCTTCCTCTTGCATGGAAAAAGAGGAATTCCTGCAGTCTTAAAACTCTGTCTGGGTCTCATTAAGCAGAGATCAATAGCTACGAGTCCAGTTTATAGTCCAGTTCTTGTTTCTTTTTATTATAGCTGTTGGTTGCTGATATTCATATCTTCTTTTTTTGTCAGAGAGAATTTATTCTGGTGCTATGTAAACAGAATTTGCATTTTTTATTTGGTAACTTAACTAGAAGTTAAAGAAACTTAATCAAATCTTCACTGTATTTTCCATTCCCAAATAATAAATAATAAGAGGAACCGCTACCTCCCATTGTGTTTTGTGTCATGAACTACTCTACACAAGTGGGAACTTTTACACCTTCTATTTTAAGTTATTTGCAAGAAAAGAGAAGGAAATAATGAGCTAGATGTGCAGCTGGGAATTCATGAAGGTGTTTGTTCCTTATATCCAAATCATAAGAGAACTAGATTAAGGTTGTGGAGATAAAAGTTCAGATTTCAAATATTAGTCTTACTGGTTAAGCTTTAAAAGAGGATCTTAACTCTTTCTGGTGAAGCTGTTTTGTTTTGCATATTTATATCTTCAAAGAGAGGGGAAAACTCTGACTATAGCTGATGATTAGGGCACTCTTCAAACTTCTGAGCATTTCTGTTTGCGGTGCAGTGTGAATTTGTCTAGGTATTTGTTCCAGTTTTTTGAAATTCTTCCACTTCTCATCCATCTTAATTCCATAAAATGTGTAATGACTTCAGGAAAACCAGTTGTGAAAAGTATTCCCTCCGTGTTGACAATTAGTTTTATTTGTTTGCTGAAAGGGGATGGTTTTCATGTAGTTTCCATTTTGTTTCACAATTTTTCAAGGGGAATTTTTCTTTGAGTTGGAACTTGTAAGAATGAAACCCTAGGTGAAACATATTGAAGTTCGTGGTTCAGAAATTATCATTTCAAGCTGAAATAGCAAATTTGGAAAAGACATGTCCCCACAAACACTGGACAGGGTTTTTCTCTTTATTCCTTTGCATTTGTCAGGTACAGATTTGTGTACCTGGATCCAATCTCAGTCATGCTTCTCACCTCTTCTCACCTACTCAGCTGTGATCTGAATTTAACCATTGATTCCAAAGTGCTTTTATTCTCACCTTTCTTTTTTTATCCCCTCAAGAATCTTTGCAAGACAAGGTTTTATGTGGCATCAGGATCCTCCAAAGACACTTTAAAATTGTCATTGATGCTACATAAAAATAATTGTTTCCCTGTTGCAGGCAAAAGTTTAGATTTGCTTTTTGTTATTAGGTTGTCTTTATAAACCTTGTCTGTGCTTTATTTGCAGTTATTTTGCCTGATGTGTTTCTTTTAGAAGAATAGTCA
The DNA here is from genome assembly GCA_013399695.1 of Formicarius rufipectus. NCBI lineage: Eukaryota > Metazoa > Chordata > Aves > Passeriformes > Formicariidae > Formicarius > Formicarius rufipectus. Next base: position 438,177 of record VXAU01000691.1, read on the forward strand.
AATGTTCATGTTAAAACATACTATTTGACAATTCTAAAATTGTCTCTGGATCTGTTTCCTTGAACTCTGTATTTTACTTCAGGCCCTAAATGTGCAAGAGTGAACGAAGACTTTTTGGGGGAACATTCCCTTACAGATGAGGGCAAAGTGTAGACCTGCATAGGTACCTAGAGAAGTAGAAAATACAGTGTAACTTCATCTTCCACTTCAGGTACAGCTTTTATTATGGAGCTTCTACATGCAATGCAGGTAAATTGAAATATCTGTATAAAGAAAAGGATGATTCTCTTAAAAAGCAATCTTCTATTTGCTATTATGCTATGAATACTTAAAATATACAGGTATTCCAGAAGAGGCTTTAAAGTTTCCTGCAGGGGAAGTTTATTGAGGGTTGTCAGATAAAAACCTCAGAAAATCAGGACACCTTTTAGCTTTCAAACTGATGGATGTTGGGAGAATTTCCATCAAGTTTTTTTCTTGAGTCCACAAAGAGACAGGTGGGGTGTTGCCATCAAGGGTTCTTTGATTCCATCCATTTGAGCTTTCTAAGCTCAATTTCAATTTCTTAGGGCTTTCTAAGGCACTTTTGGACTGCAGAGTTGGGCTTTCTCAGTGGTGTTTCTGGCTCTTGGCACACGTAGCCAAGAACAATCTGCTTTCTGTGCTGAGCCTTGGTTTGTCATTTCACTTTCTACCTGAATTGGAGTGGTTTTAATACAATGATAAATTTTGTGAGTGCATCTATTTGTGGCTTCTAATGACAAAATGCACACTAGTATATTCTTGGTTTAATGGATTATAAATCTGAAGTCTTTTGAGTCTTCCCTTTTAAAAGATACCCCTGGTCTGTAGTTTGGAGCAGAATATGCCTTCTGGATTAAATGTGGAATTTCTTGTTATCCACACAAAGCCCCCCAACCTTATAAATGTCTTCATTAAAAGGTGCCTGGAAGCAGTGAGTTCCACATGTTAATAATGCATTATATTAAAAAAAAATAATAAAAAAAAAAGTTCTGCTTCAATAATTAATTCCCAGTTTTCATTAGCTCTCAGATAATTTATGATGAGATGGTGCATTTTGAGTCATATAATTCTTTATATTATCCACCTGGCTTATCTTTTCTTAAATCAGTGCATGTAATGTGAATATTTTTTATAACTTCTTGTTGAAAAACTATGTCATAATTTTGATTGACTAATTTAAAGGATAGTATTATAATCTAAAAAATGCTATAAAGTACATGGTCTGAACCAGAGCATTGTTGTGGTAACCATGGATATGACTTCTGAATTTTTAGCATCTAATTTTCATGATTTCACCAAAATGTTGAAATAGTTAATATATCTAAATACCATTGATTGATCAAATGACCTTACCATATACTCTCAGCAGCTTTTTATAATAAAGGAGTGAAGTTGGAAGTGCTGTGAAAACATCTTCAGTCCCTGTTTTTCAGGCAGATTGATAGCACTGTTGCTCCTCTTGAAGATCATGCCATAACCTAAATCTCCACCAGCTGCTGGTTGGGAGTTCCTCGTGCTGAAGTGAGAACCCGCTGGCACTGAGGTCCATCCAAATGCCAGTTTGGAGAGGGTCAGCTGCCAGGGTTTGTGGTGCCAAGACTAACATCATGACTATGAAGAGAATGGGTGTCTTTTTCTAGTAAGAAGTGACCTCTCAAGTGACAGGATGACCTCCAGCCTATTTAAAACTGTCTTCGAGAAGCTGAATGCTGAGGATTCTGGCTTTAAACTAACATAGTAATGTTTCTGCAACGTAGTGTGAAGGCAGTTTTTCACTGCTGGAAATACAACTTTCACCCTCTGGAGTGAATGGGATAAGCATTTGTGAGGAAAAAGGTGTGTGTTAGTATTCAAATTTTAGAATTTCTGTAACTTCACTTATTCCATCCCCTTAGGACCCAGAGAATGTCCAGGAATACCCTGAAAAAAGAGTATCCTCGGTGACTCTACATGCACTTGAGAGATCATATGGATGTGATGCTCTAATATAGTGAGGCCTAAACAGCATCTTGTCCAGGTAATTGTTATGAAATGTGAAATCAGATATCACATTATGTTGTTAATTTTTTTTAATCTAAAATTGTTTGTGGTTTTGCAAAAATTTTGCTGCAAATTCGTAAAAGCTGTAGATAAGTGTCAGGACTTATTCTTCTTTTTCAGCAAGGTTTAGTTAGTATGCAATATGCCTTACTCTTAATCTGGGAAATAGAACTTTGATTTAATCCTACAGGTGGATTCTAATCTTAATACATATGATACCAATGGCAAACTTTCGTATTTTCCATTATTTGGATTACAAACCCTAAACACAACTCCCTCTCCAAACAAAAGAAACAACTGTGATTATGCATTAGTGTTCTTGCAAAATCAGCACCTAACCAACAGATCTGAAACCACAAATTTACTGAAAGAAACACGGGTGATGGAAGTCCTCTTGAGCCAAAATTGAACATCTGAGCTGGAAACATGACCTGTGTTCTTGTTGGATCTGTGGGTTTTCCAATATTCTGTCAATTTTTTTTATATGTCAACAAGCCTTAAACAGAAAAAAAATAGAGAGCTATTCATAAAGTTCATGTAAATATATGTTTCATTCTAAATTTATTTTTTTTAAAGAAGATAATACAGCATTATTTGTAGGCTAGATGTGTCCCTCCCCAGGCAGATGTCATCACTAGGATGCTCTGGAGCAGCCCTGTCATTCTGCTTTAATGCAGCAGAGACGTTTTTGGTCCTTTCTGTGCCCACACAGTGCTTGTGGTTGTGCTCCTTCTGAGAGCCAAACGAGTACAGCAAAACAAGCACAAGGCCTGGGTAAAAATCCTTTCTGACTTGTGCAATCAGTGACTCATCCTGCTTCCTCTCAGAATATTACCTTGCAGTTCAGCTGTTGCTATGCAGTAAATTCTATTTATCAGACTCAATATTTTTTTATATATTTAAATGTAACATAAGAAAGGGATATTCTTATGCCACAAAAGTGACAAGGGAAGGGGACTTCTTCCATCCCAAAAGTGCAGGTTGGACAATTATTTGACAGAGCAGAGCCTGTGCCCCACTGACAGACTGAGCCAGCCATGCACAAGTCAGGGTGGTCACCAAGTGGTGGCTTCAGGAGCAGCTGCTCAGAAGGCCAGTTTAGAGACCACCCTTAATGTGCTCGTGAAGCTGCAGTACTGTGGGACATGACAAAGCTGCTGCTGTGGGGGCTCCTTTGTTCTGCCCCATAAATGCTTCTAGAATACTGGAATACATACTCTTAATATCTGGATTTTGTGCACAGAAATAGAATAATTTCATTGTTAACAAAATTTATGTAGTGCTGTGCATTTGCATAACAGTTTACAAACATTGACATCCTTCCTGCCCTGAAGAAACGAAGCAAGGAAAATAACTTAATTTTTTTGATTTTTCTTTTTTTTTAAAGTGGGTCAGTGCCTAAGGTACACTAATTAAAGAACTGCCACCGGGGAGGGAGTTGATGTATTATTTTATAGAAATCTTAGTACCTCACATATCTCCCATCAATATATTGCAATTGCTTCAGGGTGAATGGTAAATCAAAAGTATTTCTTGTGAACATTTCCCTTCATCCAGTTTGCCCCTATCACAAGCTACTGTCACTTACAGTTTTCTTGATGGTTGTGTTTGTATTTCCTCCCTCTATTACCATACTTCAAAATACTTTGGAAATAATACATGTTTTTGAAAAGATCAAAGCATATAATTTTTCTTTTTGTAGTTTTGGATGAAAGGGTGATTGTAGCACAGTAGCAGAAGATGGAGTGCAATGTGTTAAAGGATTTGAAATGCAACCACAGCCAATACTCATCTGTGTTTAAGCCCAACAGGACAAAATTTCCTATGAGTTACATTTATATAAATATAAGGCCTTCTTCTGCACTCAGAAGAATTTACTTACTTGTGTCAGTAAATGGGAGAAGGATTTGTCTCCTGAGCTGCCTCTGCACACCCAGAAAGCTTCATTTTTCCAGCTGCTTCAGCCACAGCTTGTTGTGACCTGTCCCTGTGACACCCGAGATGCTGAAAAACATGTGATTGCACTGAGGCAAGAAGTGTCTGCCACTGCATTATGTTTGTGGAGCTGTAACAGCACCACGTGGACAGATTGGACTCAGACTGGAGATCCCTCATCCATGTGGAACCTCTGCCTAACCATGGACAACCTGGAGCCCAAGGGACTGGTGCAAATCCACAGAGACTGTTCATCAAGTAAGCATGAGAAATAAAACCAAAGGTAAATGGGAGGGAAAAACAGGATCTAGTGGAGCATGGGTTAGTCTCAGGGAGATTTTGCCTCCTGCAAAAACATATTGCACCTGAGGAGTAGGAGCTGTGTTGCTCTCAGCCTGCGTATAAGTGTGTTCATGGAGTAAATGCAGTTACAACCTGGGCAAAAAGGCTGTTAACTAGGAAAGTTTGAGAACTGAGACTCGTGATTGCTCTCAAACAGTTCTAGACACTTAGACAAATGGTGTATTAGTAATTCATCAGACAGGGTTTAGCCCTTCAGCTTTCAAATCAGAAAAGTCTGGTGGAGGGAAGAAGGAGGTCAAGCCCAGTTCCTGGAGAGAGCAAGGCCTTCACTTTTCCTTGTTTTTTCCCTGTGATGGTTGGAGAGCAAAAGTCATTCTCACAAACTGAGCACGCAATGTTATTTGCATGGTCAGCAGGGAAAACTGGGAGGAAGAATTCAGCTTTCAGGAAAACACTCCCTCCTTGGCCATAGACTGATAAAATTGCAGGAGCCTGGAAAGACTAAAGAGCGAATGTGACACACCACTATATTTATATTCTGGGAATAGAAAGTGTTGGCATTTTAAATGCTTAGTTGTTAGCATGAAATTATGCAACTATTAAATGCCTTAATTTGCATAATTTTTCTCTCATACAAGCCCTGTTTTGAGCACTTCTTCATCTGTCCATTTACAGATAATGTGGGTTTTGATTACCCTGGAGTCTGAGGGATAGTTCTCATAACATGCAAACAGCCTCACAGAATGTCCTCTTCCTGCACAAATATGTGAGCAAACCCAGAAATGCCTTTGTAGGTACCCAGGTGTCTGTGAAAGCACAAAGACCCACAAGTCAAACTATACATGTCAGGGTTAAAGTCAGATTCTGCAGGTCAGGATGGAAGATACCTGAAGGGCACAACTGTCAGGCCAAAATGACAGTGCTCTGACAGCTTTTGGATGTGGTATTACTGAGTACAGTCAAATACCAATAATACCTCTGGGATTCTTTTGTCTCATGGACATGTAAGAAATAGTTCAGCTCCATGACCATTGTTGTTAATTGTTCATCTCAAAGGACACACCTTCATCACAGCAGGGAAGTGACTTCCAGATAAAGCTGGGCTGCTCCACACCTTGTGGACCAGATGCAGAGGCGGCAGTCCATGTACAGCATAGCTCAGCTCAGAGGGCTCAAGCCAGTAAGTCCTGACAAGCTCTGGTTCTGTAAATAACCTGTTTCTGGTACTGCACGAGTGGGGTGCTCAGTGGCACATTGGCACAGCACTGAGCCATGGCACTGTGAGAGAGCAGGTGCCACCTCCCAGGGAACTCTGCAGATACTGCACAGGTGTGTCCAACAGAAAAATTGAACTGGTACTTTATAATGGAAATAAAGCAAATATCCAGCTCTGGGTAAGAGAAAGTTTTATTTTAGGTAATATATTAAATGGGAGCTATCAGTAGTGCAAAGAAAATGGAGGGAAGGGAAGACAGGATTAGGCTGTTTGATGTTCTTATGTTAGTTTGTGGTTGGAAAGTGTTTTAAACAGCTGGGAATACGCACACTTATTTCTGTGAAATAATCCAAGTGCATGTATGTAAACATTTGTTGTTCCCTACAGCCAATTCAGTCTGAAGGAGTGTTGTGATTAGATTCATGCTTTGAAATCATCCCTTAGAAAGTCAGTTTCTGCATGGACATGATTAATGATATTATTGGTGTTGTAACAAGCACAGCTTCTTCCCCAGCTTCAGGAAACACTGTAGTAGTTCAACAGATACAAGATACATATTCATTTTAGCTGTACTTAAATAAGAACTCTATTATGTCTGTCTTTAAACTACAAAGGCACATATAACTGTACACAGAATCCTTGAAGATAGCCTTTGTCTAGTATTTAAGAGTGTTAAAGCGTCTCATACTGAGACTGCAACTTCAGAACTTGTACAAGTCAACAGCTGTGACCTCAGCCAAGCAGGCAACTGAATTTTCAGATAGCAAGCTGTGCCTCATTCTTCTTTGGCCAGAGCTATGTATATTTAATTAGTGTCCTCTCACCTTCACGCTACGTGTTTTCCCACTTGACGGTTCCTGGCATCAAAAGAATGTCCTTGAGAAAAAGTCAGGCCTATTGACTCCTAAGCATATTATTTGACTTGCTGTTCAAGTAGTCTGAAGAAAGAGCTGGAAATAATGAAAGACACTGCAATGTGGAGCTGCCTTAACTGACAGTGTCAGGTGGGTCGAAGCTATTGAACAGTTCCTATTAAATTAGCTTACCTTCATCTCAGCTAGTTAAAGCTGGCATGCTGACAAATTAGTTGCTTTCTGTATATAAAAGAGGAGAGGCAGGATGAGATTCCCATTTTGTAGCTTAGTGACAGTAGATATGTCACATCACAAGGTCAATAACAATCTGTCCATGGAAGAAATGTAAATGTTTGGCTGATGTCAATACATTCTGGATTAGATTGTGAAATATTCATTCCTACAGCCGATGAGCTCATTTGCACTAATAAAGACCACTTTATTCCAACCCAGTTAATTACAATGCTTTATATTGTCTGTTTTAAAATCTGATTACAGCTTTTGTTTAGCTTTTCCAATATTAGCTCTTGAGCATTCTCTGTTCTATTTCTATCCAAAGAATGTTAATGGAGAAAGTTAAGGGACATGCTTGGAATGGGAAAAGGGTTAGGGGTTTATTTATTTATTTTTGCTCATCAGAACAGATGGATTTTACAGTTTTCCTTAGAGGGAGATGCTGAAACTGTCATGGGCTGTGTTTTAAATTCAAGCAGAAAACATTATTGAGGTTAGTTGGTTGCTGTTGCTGTAGATTATCTCATATGGCTAAACTCAGATTTTAGGAATAAAAACGCTTAAAAGGTCAAACTGTTTTTCACCACACTATGTTAAGTGTTGGGGATACTTTGTTGCTGCTCTTGACATAATCACTCCAGATTCCTTCTTGCTGGGTTTAATCTTAAATTACTTTCTGACTAAAAGTGCTGGATTTCATCTTTTGGGAGTAATCTCTGGTGAGGACACCATGACCTGTGTTTAAGCACTGTTAGATCACACTGCTAATTACTGCAGAGCTACCTGGTAATGTTCTCCATTAACTCACTGTTTCTTACATACCAGAGGGAAGGTTGTAGATATTTTGAAATGAAAGTATTTTGAAATAATTACAGAAAGCACCAGATTAAATGAATATATAAATTTTGGAGGACTGGTAAAGTTTCTTCTTTATGATTGTCTTTTGATATGACTGCTCAATTCTGTGAACAATTTCTGTCTCTTCCTCTTCATAATTTTTTTTTTTTTTTAATTTTTTAAAATGAGAATATGTGAGTACTCTAATGATGTCCTGGAGCATAGTACTGAACTTCCTTCTATTGTTTTCAGGATGTCTGTAAATCTGTGAAGTTTCATTATCACTGAGTTTAGTCTTGCCAAGTCATTTGGGCACAAACCAAGTGTACAACTTAACTTCCAATCTGGAAAAGTGCTGCACTGCATAGGGCTCAATCTGAGGAGAGGTGAAAACATTTACCACCTCAGTGGTTACCAAACCAAAAAGAAAGTTTTGAGGTCTAACTTTTAAAGTGATACAGTTACTTTCCAACATATTTTGAGAATTCAACAGGATCACACAATCTGAATCTCATTTTTCTCTGACGAAGGTTATGATAACTGTAACTCTACCTTCAGATGTGTACAAATCTTTTCCATTTGTTTTCCTTTACTTTTGCATCCATTAAACTGACCTATATAACATCAGTGAAATGCTTCTCAGAAGGTGTCTTAGTGTCTCTCATTTCCAGCAACCTATGAAGCATTTGTATTCAGTTCTCTACCGGGTTTATAAGGTGAGGTTTGAGCACAAATACTTTTCTTTGGCATCTCCTTGATGTGAAGGCAACATGGGCTGTTCTCAGTTCTTTTCACTTCAGTTGCAGGACCTGGATTCTGCCTGGAATCACACAAGGAATTAGCCTGTTCTTGGTAATGACCATGCACATGCAAGCCAAGTCTCACGTGCAAAGGTGACCTGCAGGAAGACACATTCTCTAATTACCGCCTTCATTTCTCCCATCCCATGGCTTAGTGCACTGGTGCAACATCTGGCACGACCCTGTGCTTACACTGGGCATCCTACTGGGCCAGAGAAACATTTTATACATAGTGGCTTAATGCATGGAAAAGTCATGTCTCTGCATTTCTGTAAACTGCAGTTCCAAATACAGCCTCAGTGTCCATTCTTCAGGAACTGGCAGCACTCTCACACGTAGGGAAGGACCTCCAGGTATTTGTGAATAGGTTAATTAAAGGTTAAATATAGAGGACTCTTTTCACTGGGTTGAAAATCAGATGATGTGCAGTATATTTCCTAGGATTCATCACTGAAACCCCTCCTTGTAGGACCTATTTGCTCTGGTGTAAGGAATGATGTTTTATCAATATTTGTATCCATTTAACAATTTAAATCTTTAGAAACTGAAAAGGCAGTCATATTACATCAACATCTTGCTGGGGAAACATATGATTCCCATTATAAATAAATTATCTGGAGTAATAAGAGAGCTGGTGAATGAACCAACCTATCAGCCTGATGCCTTGGTGTATACCTGGAGGCAGAAAAGAAATAAAGTAACTGCTATTCCTTGCTTCAGATTCTGATGAACATAGAATAGAATATGGAAATACAAAGATATTACAATTATAAATTTTTCATCTGGTGTGCTCAGAAGGCTTGTTCTTTTTGCCTTATTCCATTTTTCAAGCCTGTGAATCTCTTTATTGAGGTTAGTGAGCTGTCTTAATATTTTAAGTCTGCAATAGTTGAAATGAGCACACAAAAATTATCCACAGGTAGTGGGGTCTCTAAATGAGCAAGCTCTCAGATGATATTCAGAACCCTTATGATTCTCAACTTGCAGTTCCTGATGTCCTATTTGTATCTGCCTACCTATTTTTATCAGAAAATATGGAGGACATGTTGGGAAACGCAGTGGAAATTTTTAGTTTGTGGAATTAGCTATAGAAGCTGATTTTAATCTGTGCCTGAGAGAAATATATTATTGGCAAGCAATTTTAATCAGAAATGATACGACATCTGCTATAGAGGTATAAAAGTACATAAATATTTTTGTATTCTCAGTAGAAAAAGAAACATCCCTGAAATATCTAGTCTGTAATTTTATTTCTAAAACCTCTCCCTACTTTTAGCAACACTTCTTATTGACAGATTCCACCTCTACTTTGTGGCACTCCCTTGAATCCAATTAACTGCACGATGATGCCCTGAGGTATCGAAAATAACAACCCACACAAATATTGCTTTTATTGGTCTGGAAAAGCGTTTGTTCTCCTGAAGTTGGCAAAGAGTTGATTCTTTTTCATTGTGTTGCATGTATTGTTTCATCCTGAACTTCAGTTTCAGACTCATCCCTAGGGAGTAAGACCAGAAGCATATGGAAAGAAGTGTAGAACAAATTCCATGCTTTCCAGTTGTGAAAATCCCGTTTCGTTGGAGTGTGTGTAGAAAAGAAGGCAGTTTTTACAACTCTAGCTGCTTCTCAAAAGCTGTTTGGTGGTTAAGATCCACTACTCCAGGAAAATCATGTCGATTTTTGTCTGTGATGTGGATTTTCTTGTCCTTTCCTTTTGTGCTTCTTATTTTGTGGTATCTTTCTCCTCCTGTGCAAAAGTAATCAGAAAAAACTAAAAAAAAAAAAAGAGACTAGATTTTGTATGCCATCAGGAAAATGGCTACTATGTTCTTTTTAAAAACTCTTTTGTTTGGAGGTTGGGTTTTTTTGAGACTTTCCTGTAGAAACAGAGGCATCAGCATAACATGAAAGGCATATACATGAGATTATTTTTGTGCCTTCCTTTTTAGTAGAGAAATACAAAATGAGAATACAGTTCTCTAATGAACTAATTGAAAAGAATCCAAATTATTGGGCTACAAAAAGACATTTCTAACTTAGGTCAGGCTGAAATTCCCTTTTGTGGACCATAAGAAAAACCTTCAGTGAGTTTATTACTCAGTAAAACATTTGATTGCATGATAGTTGATTTTGGTTTGTCATAGGTATTTCTGTACTATTTGAAAAGTCTTACGTTATTAGTATTTAATGAATTTAAAAATATTTTTCCAAAAATACTACTGCCAAGCCCTGTGAAGTTTCAGGGGAAACAAATGAACCTGCTTACTCAGTTACCTTAAGTTAAGCAGCTAATGTGCTGACCTTGCCTCAGCTCAAAACGAGAGGGCAGGGAGTTCAAAAGGGAGAGTAAGAGCTCTGCTCACTCCACAGTCTGTGATTCAGTTTGTCTGAAATCACACAGGGTCTCTTGAGGGAGTCAGATGGTAAAGGCAGAGCCACAGTGATGGGACACTGTCACATGAGTGACAGTTCTGATACGACCAGCAATGGCTGGGAAAATGGATTTCAGCATGACATCCTATTTCTGTTGACAGAAGGTATATTGCAGTCGTGTTCTGTGATGGAGGGGATGCTGGCCAGGAAATGTTGGTTATCCCCATCTGTTTTCAAAATGTTTAGTGAGATCTGTGGCAACGAACCCAAATCTACAGCATCTCGTCCAAAGTATAGCGCATAATGGGAGGCAGTGTTAGTTTTGGCTGGGTCCCAAAAGCCTGTCATGGAACACAGAACCACCACCTTCTGGCCCAGGAACTGGGGCTGCCAAAGGTCCCCTTCAGTGCCTCCCTGTGAAGTCACCACTAACAGTAGAACTATTACTTCCCTACACTGAACTGCAGATATGAAGTGAGAAAGTGTGACACACAGCTCAAAAGTGTGACTTCTTTACTGCAGATTCAAATGAGTACCTGGAGAGTCATATATGTTTGCAGGACTGGGGTACTTACCCTGCTCCCAAACTCTCTTTGGCTATATCTGCCCGTCAGCAGCAGCAACTCTTAAATCAAAGTTCCACCACTGAAGTGGGAATTACTAAGACTGTAAAAGTTACCAGTTGTTGGGAAGACATTAATGACTCTACTGGAGTATGAGTGGGTAACAGCACAAAGATGAGGGAGCCTGAAGTTTAGGTTATTACCTTGAATCATGCAAACTGAAGAAATAACTCATTCTTGAATGATCAAACGGTAAATATTTAAAATTCCTCTTTCACTTATCTCAGTTTCATGCAGATTTCCTGGTCACAAGTTTCACTAGACTGCTTTTATGCATTCAGGCAGTGCTGCTGCTGAGCTTACAAGTTCTCTCAAAAAAGCCATGAAGCAGGGGCAAAATACTAATGGGATGCTTTGACACCACTCCATCAAATATTTAACCTTTTTCATTTCTTCTTCACACACTAGTTATTCCATCAGCTCCACTTTAATTGTTTAGGGCTCAATTCTCATAAAGTGGTATACTTGTGACCCACTTTTAGTGCCATCTTATCCTTAACAGGCGACGTGGGAACTGGCATAACTGTAAGAGGCTTCCAGGTGCTGCTCACTTCTCACAAAATTGCTGCTCTGACATTCCCCTGATCCACCTGAAGAACTCTTCCACTCACGTGGTTGAATTTTCACACAGTGGGTTTTAATCTGGCCATCAAATAGGTTAAAGGCAAAAGAAGACTAGATCTCCATTTAGTGAGAGAGATATTTCAGGCCCCAAATTTACAATGAAACAGACATACTTTGCCTGCAGGCTTCTGTTATTGTCCAGAGGTTCAGACTCAGTCTCGGGCAGCCTGGTAACTCAAGCTAGTTTCATCCATGATCTCTGCTGTCCTGGTTGTTGACTACAGTTGCTGGTTGTATTACCTATATTAATTAAGGTCTACCGATGTTAATGCTAATTTAAAATTGTCAACAAGTAGCAATTTCTGTAGAGAATGTTGCTGGAAATTGCTGGACCCAATCCCTTAAAAAGTAATGTTACTTCTCACTGTGAATTAATTGAGAGCACAGGAACAGTATGTGCAATAGAAAAGGATCTTAGCTGTGCATCTGGTACCACGTTGTGTAAAGAGCACTGGGCAATGCAGGAGATTCTGAGTCATTGCTAAAGTTTGCAGCAATATAGGTCTCCTCCATCCCAAATTTTGTGGCCAGCCCACTAGACCATGTGGCTATTGGCAGTGGGAGACTGCCACCACTTTGTCCTGATTCTAGATGGAAATTGCTTGCCCCATCTCTGCTGTATGAAATGCAGCTGGTAATAAACTGCCAGCTTGCTTACATTTCCAAACCTTATAAATTGCAGAAAATGCTTCATGTGAGGGAACAGCATCACTATATGCTTATCTGAATAGAACTGACAATTATAACGAAATCTGCTGCTCCTTTTATTATACACTCTTGCAAGACAGAGAAGTGCTTATGTATAGAGTTTTATCTGAGTCTGCTGATAGTACTAAAATCTTTTGGAATCTTGATGGAAATTCAATCTCTTTTCTCACAGTTTCCTCACCAGCTTTGTACATGTTCTTCCAGCAGTACCCTTGTTAAACCTAAAGATATGGGAAGATTTTCATTCAATGATCTTTTCAGACTTCCTTCCCACCCTAAAGATTACAAAATTATTTTGGAGAAAGAGTGGATTGCAAAGAAAGTACTTCTTTTTGTGCCAGTTCTGATATTTATTTTACAGTGTGCATTTATCTACTGATAATTATTCAGTGCTCTATACTAGGATAAAGTATTCTGCTGAATATAAACAGTGGTGCAACCTCTGAAGGTATTAAACAATGGCAGCTTCTTTGAAATGAATAGGAGTTGCAGGTATTCTATCTCTGCTTACATGATTATGTATGAATTTTATATTTTATTCTGCTGTCTGTGTGGTACCATTATGGTTCAGCAAACTAAATCTGTGGGGAACAGAACTAATCAGATAGGAAGCTGAAACAGGATATAAATGAGTTCACTATGTAGTCAGAGAAGAAATATAAAAATCATATTCATTGCAGGAAGGGAGCGAAGATTAAAAATAGGTGATGTGAAATGTGGTACCATTGTTCACATCCAAATTAAAGTTAGAACATGGGCCATTCATGAGCAAAAGTACAGAACATGATTTCAGTGACAATTATCTTGGCTAATCATACTTTGCAAATTATATAAAGTCTATCCTGCAGATTAATTCTGCAGAATTAATCACACTAAATGTTAGGACTAGAAATAGCAGGTACCTTCGTTGGGAGTCCAGACCCCTCTATCATTAGGAATTAAATTCTATAATCCTATTTGCAAATGTTGCAAGCTTTATTTTACAATTAATTAGATGTCATCCCTGACTATTGCTGTGAAATGGTTATCTAAACACTCCAAAACCTTCCTCCCACTTTTGGTCTGAACAGGCAGAATTATAGAATTTCTGGATCACTGAGAATGGAAAGGACTTCTGGTACCATCGAGTCTGACCTTTGAGTGATCACCACCTTGTCCACTTGACCATGGCACTAAGTGCCTTGTCTAGATGTTTACTGAACACCTCCAGGGATGGTCACTCCACCATCTCCCTGGGCAGTCCATTGCAATGTTTAAAAACCCTTTCCATGAAGAAATTCCTCCCATTGTCCAACCAGAGCCTTCCCTGGCACATCTTGAGACTGCCCTTTTGTCCCATCACTGCTTGCCTTGGAGGAGAGGCTGATCCCCACCTTTCTACATCTTCCTTTCAGGCAGGTGTAGAGGGAGATAAGGTAACCCCTGAGCTTCCTTTTCTCCAAGCAAAGACCTAAGAAGGTAAGTTCAGAAATGTGGAAGAATGACAACTTATGAATTTGCATTATTCTATTCTATTCTATTCTATTCTATTCTATTCTATTCTATTCTATTCTATTCTATTCTATTCTATTCTATTTTCTATTCTATTCTTTGGTATCCATTTCCCAAATATTGACTCAATGGCATTTTGGAGGCAGTGCCATAAATTTAATCCTCTAAAATCTCTACACTGTGAGATGAGTATAATGTGTCCACTGAAAAACCCACTGCATTTAGTAAGTGCATTTAAAGAAGAAAAGAAGAAGAAAAAACTCACTGATTAGTTTTCTTCTATCCTTCTACTGTGGATTGGGTGTCACAGTTATTCAACAACTACAAGTAAGTTTAAATATTTTACTATCTCTAATTCATGACATTTCACATTTCATTAATATCACTTTTTCTGTCTTGGGAACACACGAAGATGAACCATAATTCCTTTAGATTTCTATGGAGGTAGAAAAATACATTTGTATATGTTTCATTCTGGAAGTGAATGAGATGCAATTCAATGATATAAAAAAAAAAAAAGAAAGGTGTAGGAAAAAATTGAAAAAAATACTAAATACTTCTCGAGCTTTCTTTATATTCCTATGTGCACAATAACTCCAAATTCATTTGATAGTTGGCCATTTGAAAATTACAGTATATTTAGCAAGAATGTGGCCTTTTGTGTCTCAGAAAAAGGACCATGTGTGCAGTGTGACATGGACTGGAGTCTTCTAAAATGTAAACAGAGATGGTTGTTTATGTTGGAGGTTGATCCATCAATGAATGCAAGGAATGGGATTGGAGTCCAGTGCCCTCACATGCCACAGTGGTGAGGGTGGTTTTTATATTTGGGTAGGTAGTTATTGGAACGTAATTGAACAGAATTGTCATCAGTTTTCAGTGCCAGTTGTTTAAGGCATTTTAATTGGTAGTTGAACTAACCAGAGTTGCATTCAAAGAAAGGAAAGCAGAGATAACAAGTATGGAATGTGTTAACCAAAAGACAAAACCTAAGGAATTCAATGTTTTTCTTCCCATTTGAAATGGAAGACTGTTATTAGTTTCACTAGATAAAAGGATGTCATTCTCCTCTAAAGGTTCTACAGACTTTTTGTTTAGGGTAACATAATCTTTTTCATTCATGGTGCTTTTTTGTTGTCTATTAGGCATAAAACCAAGAGATTATTGTGTTGTTCAAGCATAAATTTTTGAACAAAAATGTCTTTTTGTGTGCAACCTCAGATTTACTCTGCTCAGTCCCAGAGGTTTTACCTTATCACCTGTGAATTTAATAACAAAATTAACGATGTCTCCTATTAAAGAAATTCCTGTTGCTCCAAGGCTACAGGGCCTATATGCTCCATACAATTTGTGTCAGGATTGCATTTGATGTAATACTGGGGAAACAAGGCTGTATTCCATAAATCCATAGTTTCTAAGACAAAAAATGACTGTGAATATAAAGCAAAGACATTCAGATAGGATTTGTCCTAGAAAACATTTTTAGCTTCCATTCTAAGGAACAGTTTTTGAACACCAATACAGCTATTTGTGGACAGGTATATGTTGCAGTTGATAGGTCTTAGGAAAGAAAATTAAACTAAATTGTGTATGAAACCAGTTTTTCAGGTAGTCCATCTATTGCTAGAAAGCCAAAGGAATCATTTTTCTTCTTAAGTGACTCTTGAAGATCCCTAATAAAAGTGCTATCAAGAGTTATGATATCATTTTACCACCCAGACTCAGGTTTTGATAGTTGTCTCTGATTGTCTTTTTGATTATCAGAATAGAAGCAAATAAAATATTCTGGGTAAAGAGATATTCATCTAGCAGGGCACTAAACATAAAGTTTTGAAGTTCTTAATTGACATGGCCTAAATCTGGGACGGAACATTTCTAACATTGGTGTCCCACCAGTCAGAACAATAAAAAAATATCCTATTTAATTCATGGATTGTCGTTTTCAAAGGTACTTCAAATTGGTATTTTTTTTACAATGTATCCAGTTCTTTATTGTACAAGCTACTTTTCAGACTATTTATTATGAAATTTCATGATGAATTTGTTTTGGTGAACCTTAAGATTACATTTCAGGCAAATTTTAATATTTCAGAGGGCACATTTCCCAATGGCCTGTGAGCTTTTTGCTGTTCTTGCTAAAGCAGCACATGACACGTTCCCACAATCAGTCTCTTAAACACTTCAAGGCTTTCTCATTGTACTTCCACACGTGTGGGATTTGCAAATCTTGCTAGGCAGGTCCTGCTTCCAAGTCAGAAGGAACAAGTTGGCTCTGTGGCAATGCATTATCCTGTTAGACTTTATCCAGCCCCAATTAAGCCACATCATTTTGACATTTGAATCAGTGTTTTAAAAGCATGATTTTTCTTCCGATTTCAGCTTTGTTAATAAGAGCTCAGAAAATGTTCTTTGATTCCAGTCTTAGTGCTTTTGAGAAGTTTCACCTTTTCTTTTTTTTTTTTTTAAAAAAAAGAGCAACTTTCTTCTCTGAAGTGAGGTCTTAACAGTTGAGGCCATAATTAGAGGTAAATTGCCATCCTAGGGGAAGATTTGTTCCACTACCTCACTCATTTGCAGTAAAATGTAAGAGTAAAGTGTTTTAAGTATACTACATGTTATGCCAGTTTATATTCATTTGTTTTGTGCCACCCAAATAATGTGATGAAAGGTAACCCAATTTATTATGACAAACTCTACAGGTAATTAGAACCAAGTTCTGATTAAATCTATTACTACACTAAATCCTCATTTAAAATTAGTAGCAGGTGGACTTCATGGTGTACTCTAAATGCATCAGATAGCAGAGTTCAGAATATCACTATCTTGAAAAGAAATCTTTTAGGAATTTGTTTTAAAAAAAATTTACACCATATGACAAAGAGTTAATACAGCAACTCTCAGAAAACTAAAGTTCCTTATAAAAACAGGGTTTCCAAAACAAGCGAGTTTTTAAAATATTTTCCTTTATTTGTCATTGGAATTTTATCATCCATTTTTCTCCATTTTGTCACTTTTAAAGGAATTCATCATTGGATTTAGGCACAATCTGTTGCCTTGGATATTTCTGTTTATGTACATGTAGAAAAAGGTTTTCTCCTTTGCTGTTCCGTGTCACTAGTCTGATAAGCGAGATGGTGGATGCTGTGAAAGCATTTATACACACTTTTAGCTTCCCAATCAGTTTTGGTTTTCATTATACACGATGTGTAACCAAGACTCAAATATCAGTTCCATGGTGTTGAAGTCTTTCTGCTCTAAAGCTGGTGCCATGTAGATTCTGTATCTATTTGAACTTCAACTAACGGCTATTAAAAATTATTAGTGGTTTAGACACCACGATCCGGTACAATAGAAAATAAATTTATTTCTTTTTTGAGCCCTTCTTGATGACCCAGCTCCTTTTCCAAAAGCCTTTTGCCCCTTAACTAACTTGCCAAGGGACATAAATACTGAGCCAGCACATCTGAGGTTTTTCTAACCTGCTGAGCTCTACAAGCTGGCCCAAAGTGTATCTACAGGATGTAGATCTAAGGGAAGGCAAAAATATCAACCTGCTTTTCTCTCCAGCATTAATAAAAACTCTTCCTTTGTCTTCTCTTCTTCTTATTGTGTACTGAATTTGAAAGCATATGTATTTTCTTGGCTATTGACTGGATTCCAGACAGACAGCTCCTTTGAAGGTTTGGGGTAACCTTTTGGCAGGTCCCTTATTTGTTCCTCCCTATGGATTTGATGAAGCCCCCAGGACAAGTGTCTGCATTGAGACACAGGTGATGCATAAAGCAAGTGTGACAAAGGAAGGTCATATAGAAGACATTGCTCAGTGGAACTGTGATCTGTGAAAGGCAGGGACATGTGAACTCAAATTTATGGGCTCTCTGTTGAGACATTTCCAGAATATTGCTCATAATACCACCATACTCCATCAATCATCTTTCTGTGGGCTTGTTCTAGCTCACTTCTTTTAAAAGACAAGAAAAAAAGATATTTACAACTTTCCATTTGTATTCTTAGCATGAATTGGAGCTTCATAAGCACTACTTGTAAGGTTTATGTTGATGTATTTATTTATTTGATTTATAATTTTGCCACTTTTTCTAGCCCAGCTACTATTCTAAACATTACTTATTGTTGAGACATGCAGCTAATATTGCGCACAAAATGCTATCTAAACACCAACTCCAGTTTGAAAGAGTTGAGGTTTTCTCTACTTAGTGCTGTCTGTTCACTCTTAATCAGCCTGTCATTAATCTGAATTTCAGTGTCTTTAAGACAACCATCATGTTATTCCATTGGACTCCACCTCCTTTAAAACAAGATGCTGAGTGCTCACATAATACTCATTTTTGTTCCTTTTCTTGTCCTAAGTTATGATGTGCAAGTGAAATCACACTATGAAGATGAAATTAGTTTCTACCTGGCCTTTGAACATAATCTGAAAAGTCTACTGTCAAAACAATAAGATGAAAAATCTCCTTGTAACTAGGGAATTATAACTAGGGAATCAGGGCACTAAAAGAAGACACAGATACTCTCTCAATACAGGGGGCCCAAAACAAGAAAGCAAATTTTCAGCCCATTCATGATGAGGTGGAACTTTGTATTTTTATACCACTATTTATGCCATTGACATGATTAGCTGCTGTAATACCATATCTGTGAGGAAGATCAATTTTCAAAGCTGTGTGCTCAGGAATTAACAAAGATACCACCCTTTCCAGGAGGAAAATGACTGCCTATGGAAAAACCTAAATTAAAGGATTGCATAGCATTACATGTGAATGGTGCAACAAAGGCAATGCCAATTTGTATTTTGAAACATCATTCAGCAATTCTGAGTCCCAGACAATCCCTTTTCCTTTTTTAGCAATGATACATTTACATTGCAATTTCAACAGGAACTGAAACAAATACATGTGCAGTGGGTTTGTGCGTCATTCATTAATCTGAGTCACTGAATAGGAGAGAGTCAAAATATTCTTTTCAGAAAAGGTTTATTCTCATGTTTTAGAATTTGGGGGATTTTATTTTGCAGCTGTGACATTTTTGTATGTCTCTTTCTTAACTGGTGAAATTTCTTCATTGTTTTTTCATTATGGTGTTGTTCTACTTCCAGTCTGGGAGGTTTTCAGTGCAGTGCGCAGACTGTGCTGCTCAGCCCAGCAGGACCCCTTGCTGGCATATCAACCAGTCCTGGGTAGGAGGGAACACTTTACTGCTGGATTTCAGATCTCTCCTATAAAAAAGACTGTTCAGTTATGCGTCTCATTTCAATGCAATGCCTCAGAGAAGCCATTTCTCCCTACCTTTGTCTATTTTTTTTTTGTTCATTCCCTTCACTTAGCCAGGAATGAGTTTTTTTGCCTAAACTCGTTTTTACTTCAGTCACTCTACCTCCAGAAACAGGCTTTCCATCCCAATGTCCTTGCTCAGTCCTTCCTATGTGTCCCTCTCAGTCTGGATGATAACCATGTAAGTGATATTTCATGTCTTCCCATACTGTCAGAGTGCTTTCTTCTATTTTTTCCTTTGACTGGCAGCAGTATCCTAAATTCTAGAATAAAAAGGATTTTTCTGCTGAATTCAGTGGCGTGGCTGTACCAAACCCTCTTCAGTTGCAACTTTGTTACTGTGTAAGCACAATCAGCCTGGGATGTATAAAATTTCCTTATGGCAGCCTAAATGTCCTTTAAAATGATCTAGAAAATAATGGCTCTACCTACAGTCAATACAAGCAAATAAATAGGTGAAGTAAAAAGCTTTAAGACACTGTTTGGTGCACAATTTCTCAAGTTAATTAAGAACATTTCAGCATGAGGAACCACTGGCAGGGCAGTGGGTCATGGTGGCTCTACAATTATGGTTATAATACTTATTGCCCCGTTTTATTCACACATTGCAGTGACTCATGGAAATTTCCCAAACATTCATTTCTTGATTCAAGCCTGGTTTTAGTTTGTGCAGAGGCTGTTTTAAGGCGCACAGGGGCAGCCAAGGAGCCAGGGAGGGTTTGGCAGCCTGGGCTCACCTGAGGACTGGTGGGAGGGAGCACCGAGCTGGGGATTCAGGGACCCCTCACACAGCAGTTCCTCAGGGTGGGATCTGCATGGGACTGACTGACCTGTGAAGAGTGAGGGAATGACTTCAGCCTGTGCTCATCTCTGCCCACTGCTCATGAAATATAATATAATAAATTGATAGGGTGTTGAGCCATGGTTTCTATTAAATGCAAAGGAAACAAGGGAAGGTACAATTTCAGTGAAAAATACGTCCATAAGTAATTCCCGAGGGACTCACTGTGGTCTGGGGATTAGGTTTGGGATTACTTTCAGAATTTAGCAGTGACTTATTGTGTAATTTTTGGGAAACCATTTAAGCTTGGAATTTAAAATTTTCTGTTGAGAAATGAGGTTGATAGTTTTCTGTCACATGCATTAGCATTTGTAAAGCATGCTGTGCCTTTTCTTCTCTACAGTAAACCAGTTTCTCCTGGTGTCTGGATTTCTGTTCCTTTATATGTCTTTTTAATACTCTGCATTTTCTTTTCTGGTCAAACTGCTTGTGAAATATGCTCTCCTGTCTTCTAACTCTATATACATGTACGTGTGTATGTGTACAAGCAAATCAAAACAATAGCTTTGTATTTTTTGATTGAATATATGAGAAATGAACCTGCAAAAACAATACAAACAAAGAAAATTAAGGAAGAGAGAAAATAAAAGAGGAATTCAGCAAGTTGGTCTTGATTTACTAGTTTCTGATACCTCTTTTGTTTAGAGACACCAGGCATGGGAGCCACAAGGTAGGACTTTCTGGGTGATGTAGGGGTTTTGTTGGGGTTTTTTTGTGTCTGCCTCTTAATTCACTGTTTCTTGGTCATGCAATAGGGGTCACTGTGTGACCTTCCAGTAATGTTAACCTGTTCTAATTCCAGAATAGAACATATGTACAGAGCCTGAGCTGGTTTGCCTTCATAGCTGTTCATTTCCAGCATGGTGGGCACGTTTCTGCTGTATATAGGTATATACATGTATATAACACTTTCAGTCTGGACTTACGTGTTACTGGACAGCCTTTCAAAAACTCAGACCTATTGGAGGAATGTCAGTTGGTGCAGCCCCAAAACCTTGTGCAAAACCTCCTGTAGGTGTGCAGCTTTCTGAGCTGTGCCACCTCCTATGAAAGGAAGTTTTGGAGCAGGGGCTGCTGTCATTGCTCATTTGTCTGTATCTCCTCCCCAAACAGTCCTCCTGGGTGCAGAAAATGAAATGGTTTCTTGTTTACCTGAGGTAGGTGAATAATTCACTACCATTTCACATGTCTCATCGTGATAAGTCTACAAATGTCTTAGTGGGTGAACTCAAACATGTTTGTGCTGCACTATTTACTACGAAGTTAACTTCTATGTAACAAGTGTTGGTGTTCACTGCAGGCTTGGGTCTCACCTCTACAGCAGGAACAGCTTTAATGTATTTCTTGAGCTGAGTGAATAATTCATCAGTATTTTTGCATGTCTTCATGCTGTCAGTCCACAAGCATCACGCTGGAGAAACTTAACATTTGTCTTATGCTATTTACTACTGCATTACCCTCCCCATATCTGATGTCACTGCTCTCCCCTCTGCTGAGTATCAGCTGTCTACCAGCAAATACTTTCAATTTACTGTAGCAGCATTGCTGAGCAGCTGCAAAATAATTTTTCTAACATGTGGCAGAACAAATTATTGCACAGGAGGGGGTTAATGGAATTGTCTGCCAGAGGAATAAATAATTGAAAGGACATGGATCTACTTATTAGCTTGAATAGAGGCTTGATGTCCTAAATTATACCTTGTTAGAGGTAGGGAGCTTATGCTTTGTTTCAACAGAAGCTGACTTCAGGAAGCAGTGTCAGTAGACCTGATATTTTTGTCTGTCACATTTATCCTAAGAAGCTGAAAAACTAGAAGTTGTAGTAATTCTCACTTACAACAAAGATATTATTAATTTTCTCTGTGAAAAGTTATCTCTGTTACAGCGACACAACAGAGTCAGAAGGGCTGACAGTAAGGTGCCATCTCTAAAAAAATAGCTTGAAATTTTATTTTGGTCTGGACAATACCGCTATTAATGGCAGGGCTCTGTGAAATTTAAACTTCTTGCTGGGTTCTTTTCATAAGGTTTTTCATGCATTATTTTTTAAATGAAGCTATTTAAGTGATATAGCACAGCTAGTTGCTGCTTTCATATTAAAAGCTTAAAATAAACGATGTCGTGCAGTATGAAGTTGTACCAGTTTTTCTGGAGTTGTTTGTCAAAATGACATGGTTACTTAAAATTTCATTTCTACATACTCTTTTTTTTTTTTTTAACATAGAAACACAACTCAAGGTTGACTGCTTAGAAGAATACTTATTCTCTGAATTTCTTTGTTGCATGCATTTCATAGCAGTACTTACAAAAATTACCTTATATGATTTTCAGCAAGGAAGAACGAAGTATTTTCTTAAAATTAAGGTTTGGGTTTTTTACAAAAAATAGAATTAAATTATTATTTTGAAGTGTAGCAGAGTAGAAACAATTTTATATAGAAATGGCTAAACACATTTAGATATCATTTTTGTTCTAAAATGGTTGCATAATAACATTTCGGCAAGAGGGGTGGGTATTTAAAAGCAAGACAAATAACCCCTTGAAAATATTATTAGTACTTCTATGCTTCTCCAAGCTGGAAGGGAATTTTCACAATCTTCCTGTAAGCAAATTAAAACATAGGTTACAGGCTTCCAAAATTGGCTTATATAAAAACTGATTTCAGCTCCTGATGATTTTACTGAAGACTTGTGATCTTCCTTCAATCACCTTGGAGTGCCAGCCTAAAGTTAATCCTGAGATTCTGATGCAGGGCTGCTCTACAGCAGAATTACCCATAATTGCCTCAGTTCCTGCTGACTGGTTATTTTTGCACCAGTGACTCAAATTAGGCACAGCTGGCCCGAGCAAGTTGGAGTTTAATAACAGGCAATTGTCACAAACTCGCTGACGGTCAATGTTTTTGTCTCAAAAGGGTGAAAGGAGCAGTGACAGTTCTCCCCCCTCTCCCTCCACAGGCCCTGAACAAGGAGGGATCTTCTTTCTGAAGCTGAAGGAACAATAAGTTGAGTAAGCTTCTTCCTGTAGGGAGAGGTTCTTTTCCTCTTCATAATGTTGAGGTGTCTGTACAAACCACATGAATATTTGATGGGTCCTAACAACAAAGGACAAAAAAGAGTCCTCTTCATTTTTGTACATAGGCATCGTATATTGAGCCAGCAAAACTGGAAAGCTGAAATGAGGTTTAAATTGAGAGTCTTCTCAGTTGAGGGCTGGGTCACCCAGACAGCAGTGTAACTTTTACATTGGAAATGAGTCTGACAGTGCTTGTCCAGGCAGCATGATAGCCCTTTCTTAAAGCCGTTGGCTGATTTTACCAAAAACCAGCATTGGAATCCAGAATAATGAAATACAGCAGTCCATAAATGAGCCAGAGCAGACTCTTACTGATGAACAGGCAACTGCCTGTCTGGATCTTGTTGTCACTCCTGTTTGCTGCTTCCAGAACTTTGCATAAAATGGGATCTGTTGATCTTTTTCTTGGTGGAGATGGGAATGTCTTTTGTGGCTAACTTGGCAGGACCGCCTTTTCAAAGGACTTCTAATGAAGATTGCAATCTGTGTAAAACAAATAGAAAATATTTTGAGAAATCAGCTGCTGAGTAAATCCATGGGTTTATTTATGATGTCTGGTTTCAAGGCAGTGTTCCAGCTGCATTTTGTCCTAACAAAGTCACAGGCTTTTGCAAAATTCCCCGTTGAAATTCCTGCTGGATGTGTTCAATGGTGCGAACACTTGTTCCTGCATAAGAGAAGTTTAGATCCATTACTGTGTTTGCTTCAGAGCTCACCTGTCCAAATGATATGAAAGAATCTCTTGAAGTTAATTAATGTTTCATCAAAGATGATCATTGATGACAAAAGCCAAATACCAAAGTTAGTGAATGAAAGTCAGTATTTCTACTTTGACTATCTAAAAACTATCTTGGAACAATACCTGTGTGTTCAAAAGCAATGTGCAATGCAAACAGGCATGCTAGAAACAGTATTATAAATTTACTACCAGAATATGTAGTGAATTCAAAGATATCTGCTGCACGTCTTTCTTCATTACTTTGTGAGACCTTTAAGAATCACAAATGCCAACATAGAGACGGAATATTAAGACATCCCCAAGGGTAAGTTGAATAAAAATTCCCGAGAGCCTATAAATCTATTTGAAGGTGATAACCTAATTACCACTATGCCTGTCAAATCTGAAGAAAAGTGATAAGTAAAACAGTAATTCTATGAAATATGGACTTTTACTTATCTGGCTTGACCTTTCCTCCTGCTCTTTAACCCTTCTGCCCTTCAAGTCTCAAAAAATGGTTGCGTACAAAGAATACTATAATACAGCCTTCGACTTGGTAAGCTGGAGATGTTGAGCACTTCAATACTGCATTGAATCCTTCACCCACTGCGGAGCTGTTTGGAAGCCAACATAATAAAATGAGCATAACGTGCTTGTGTTCAATTGACCATTTGTCCTTTTGTGAAAAGAAAGAGTCTGTGGGACAACAGGCCCTGGATGAGACTTTGAAGCTGAATTTTGGACGTAAGGTGGCCAAAAAGAAGTTAGCTGAGGGTGGACTGAGCTCTGTACTGCCCTAGTTAGAGACTTTCAGCTTGGAAACTGGGTCATTCCTTGGCATTCCTCAAGTATTTCTGGGTTGCAATACAGAGAAACCCAAAGAAGTGAACGATAAACACTTAAATCAAGGTCAGAACAACAAGTGAGTTTCTATCACCTTCCTTTAATCAGTGTAGGTCCAGAACCTCTGGTGACCTGTGTGGGTACCAGCTGTCAGTGTAAAAGCTTGACCAGTTCCCCTTAATGAGAACCCTTGTTTTTCACAGATACGCTTAATAAATGCTCCAATTAAATTCATGGACCAACCAAGTATCTGAAATGATGGAAAGGATGATTAAATTTTAAAATTAGCAAAGTGACAAAGGGAGAAAAAAATACCTGCAGCCCTTAACTATATGACTTTTACACGAAGCTGACAATGCGAAGCAAGAAATTGCACACCAGATTCAACACAAATGTATTAGATTGAAGATAAAAATAAGGCTAGATAATTTTTAATGCATTAATTAATTTCTAGTCAGTAAAATAGCAAACATTAGCGTTTGCATGAACAGCATTTCACATATCAGAAATGATCATTTACACTTGATTTAAGCTCCAATCAAAGTCATAGTCTTGACAATGTTACTGTGAAATTCTACAGACTCATTTCACTATATTCATGCTATTCCCACTAATTCAGCAAGTCTTGTATAAAAAACATGCTCATAAGGGACTCTGTATGAAAACTCATAAATGGGTTAACAATTTTAGGTGCTACTCAGTCTTAAATACAATAAATCCAATATACCATAAATTGCACTTATATATGAGAATATAAAGTATCTCTTGAGCTATAAGTGATTATAAATCAGGGGGAAAATCAGTTAAAGACCCAGAATTTTTTGTGTGCTACAAAATCACAGTGGGGATAGTTCTCCTGAAAGCACACTTTCCCCACTTGTTATATATTTACAGCTAAGCCACATATTTTGTTTGATTCTTCTACTCCCTTTGCACAAATTTAGAAAATACCATTTTTGAAACAAATGCAATATATGGAGAGCAGGACAGGATTTTAAATTTCTCAGGTGGTTCTGAAAATTACAATTTACATTTTAGGAGGCAACGTCTTCAGAATCATACCCCTTGTGAGGCTAAAACGGTGCAGCTGATGTTCAGCAATCAGCTTTCTTCATGTCATTTGCTTCTTCCCTTTTCGCAGTGCAATCAAATCCCTCCCAGCTCTTGTAGGCAAAGGCCTTGGGCTATTCCATGCACGTGTTTGTCCCGATGACTTTGCTTGGACAGGTAATTGTCTTACAGAGCTCCCTTTTATTCAGTCACTTTTTACTGCTCATTGTGACTTTTCTCTATTCAAAGCCAAAGCATGTGGTGGAAGCTGGCCTCAAACACCAGCCAAGAGCTGAGGAATGCCCTCAGGTGGGTTCTGGGGAATTTTCAATGACTGTTTTCTATGAGCTTATCCAGTCCATCTTAGAAGCCCATAAGAAGTGCCTTGGTTTATGTCTGATTTTCCCTATCTGGCAAGGGGAGAGTGAAGGGGGATGTATACGTGTATGTATGTGTAACAATTAGGGAATGATTAATGAATATACATATTAGGGGAGCACTGAGTTATTTAAAATGAATTGCAGATAGCTTTCAGGCTTTTGCCTGTCACTTTAGTAAGGTGTTCCTGGCAATGATTTGTGCTGGTTAAGTGTCCTGTTGGATTGTGAAGACCTTGAAGAACAGATGAAGTTGTTGCAATGAATTTCTCTTTCTGATGCTTACCTGAACTTAAACTTCAAGTCATATATTTTTATGTGTTATTATTTACCTGCTTGTAGTAACATATTTGGTCTTTGAAAGGTTCACTTGTTAAAATGGGTGATTAACAGAGATCACTGGTTGAAGTCTAAGAAAAAGTGAATTTTAACTTTCTTCTACATTTACTTTTCCCTCTTCATATAGCTATTCCTTTTCTTGCTTGAGAGCACCTCTAGGCCCCAAGACAGATTTCAATGTTTAATTTATTTTCATTTTTGATAGGCTTCATTCCCTAAGTGCAAAATAAACTCTGCTGCTTGTATTACAATTTTATTATCAGTAGCTTTCAGTGCATTCAGTACTCTGCTTTGTAGTACCAGTCTTTGGAATACTAAATCAAGAGGTGTTATTCACTGGCAGTTCTTTTGTCTTGTCAATTTGGATTTTTTTCAATGCACATAATATTTAGAAAATTTAAGACTACAAGAGACCCTTTGTGGTCATACAGTCTCACTCCCTGCTTTACCTGATTAGAGAATTTCATTTACATCAAATCCCAAACTTTCCTGGCTAAGCCCAGGTAGCTATTTCAGAGTCATGAAAAGCAGTTTTTAAGACAACTCAGAGCTGGTAAGTTTTGTATAGGACACAAAAATAATGGGACCTTTGAATGGCCAGCCTGGGTTGCAATCAGGTGGCTACAAACCACATTTGAGGGAAGGAGGGTCCTCAGAACCCTTCAGCTGCTGTTTCCCTGTGTTGGCTTTCTGAGGGTCAGTCCGGCTGAGGACTTGTCTTGGAGTCTGACTGGTGCTGATTACTCTGTTAGATTAGAGAAGTTTCATCCCTGGGTTTTGTCTTCCCCATGTGCTTTGCCCATGGGTTCTGTCCTCCACCTGACTCCTCATTCCTGTCTGTGGAATTCTGTGCTGCCTATTCAGCCCAGATCCAGCCTCGTGGAAAAATTCCATGTCTTGTCTGACACAGGACTCTGTTGTAGGATCAGCTTCCATGGGACTGAGGCACTGACTGTATCTTCAGCTTTTAAAATCACTTCAGAGGTATTTAATCAAAAGATTGGGGTTAACTTTGGTTAGAATGGGTTTCTGGCCATGGGAATTCTTTTGTGTCCAGTTTCTTCTGTGCACTATATACTCATTGACACGTGGCTACTCGACCCCTCCTTCATGTTGTCAACTCAAGCTCCAGAGAATTATAATTACAGGAAATGTGTGCTTATTTGCTACATGTATTTTAACAGTTAGTAAAAGATCCCAGAAGGTTAAACTTAGTTGAGAGGAGACTGACCCCAAAGTACCTGTCATGAGGTTCCAGGTCTGCCTCAAAATATGAGGTGGTTTTTCATTTTGCAGAGAAAGAACAAACTTATTTTTCCCCAACAAAATAGAAATGATGTACTTGATATTTTTCCTGAAAAGTACAGCAGGTGAATAGTTCAGCAGTTATGTTAAAAGACCTCATTAGGCAAGCTAATTAAATGTGGCTGGAGCAGGGAGTTTTTTATTTCTGGTGCAGTAGTTGACTTCTAGTTGACTTATCTTGAAGAAGTGTCTGTGTGCCTTTTTACATGCCAGAAACCAGCTTACCACCAAAAGAGTTACAGTGTCATTATGGAACCATACCTATTCCAGAAGGATGCTGCTTTCTTTTTATTCCATTTTATTTTTTTTTGATTTTCTGCTGCAATTTTATTCAGTGCCATCTGCTCTTCAACTCGGTTTTCCCTATTTCGTTTCAATCTTTAGGCTGTACTAGCAAGAACTTAAATTTTATATGTTTCTAAGATACCAGGTCCACTTGTGATGATGCATATTGCAAACAACTGACATTTGCTTGATCTCCTATTATTACTGCAAACAGAAGCATCCATAGGGACTCCTAAAGAAATGAAGCATTTCTCCAGACACCACCTTTGGACAGTTCAGATACTTTAATCTAACTTTTCAACAGGAGACTTTTTTAAACTACCTTTATATAAAACTACTATATCTTAAACAATATGTTTCTAAGGAAGTCTTGTGGGTTTTATTAAGTTACAGAAAATCCAAATGGCATGTGATTATTATGCTTTTTGCAGTTATAGATTGGAAAATGCATTTATCAGGTACTTAAGGCCATCTCAGCCATCCACCCAACCAGATGGAAGATATTCTTTGTTGTTAGAGGGATAATAAAATAACAGGATTATTGCATTGGCACATTTTGCTTTCTTAAGTGCAGGCTTTTCTCCTCTTAGCTGTGATTTCTGATTGCCAAAGCTTACTTCATCAGCAGATACATCACCTGAACACTATAATGCTTTCTCTGGTTAATTGTGTTTAGGTTTGTAAGGGCAAACCAGATTGTAATTAACTTCCAGGAATAAAAGACATTTTATGATTTCCAGTAGCTGAACAAGGACAGGCACTATGACAGTGTGTGTTGCAAACGGGCAGCTGAAAGTCCTTGAGTTGCACCTCTGCTCTCCCAGAACAAGCAAAGTCCCAGGGATTCCTTTGCTTCCCCAACCAGCAGTGCAAAACCAAACCCAGGTGAAATGTAACTATTTCTTCATACCTGGAACCAAACTGATGACAAAGAAACGTTTCTGCAAACTGTTGAGAGACTTTCTTTTACTCAGGGTTTGAATGACTCTTCAGTGCTTTTTAAATATTAATTTTTTTTTCTGGAAAATACGGAAAAATTATTTATAAAAGTGCTGTCTTAAAAGGAATGCTCTGTACTGTAGAGCTCTGTACTTCCAAACTTTAAGTCTGTCTTACATGACATTTTAAACTAAGCACAAGTAAATTTAAAATACAGTAAAATATTTCCACTTATTTTACATTGTGGATTATTTCCACCTACTTACAAAGTGTTTACATCCTATAACTATGGGAAGAAGTTCTTAAAGACTTTAAGACCATAAAATCACAACCTTTGATCATTTTAGCTTATATAATTAGGATATTTTACCTCTAGGATAATTTTGCCCCCTTTTTTACCACTGAGGGGCTGTAAGGGATTCAGGATTTTGCAGTTAACATTGACTCATTAACATTAATATTCTGCATTTTGAAAGCATATTGAGGTCACCAATTGCCCTGGCTTTTTCTAGGATTTATCTGTCTGCCAGCATGATGTGGGAGTTGTGCTGGAATACTTTTTCGATGAGTTTGGGTTTTATCACATCTGAAAGCAAAAATGTGAGTTGTTTCTGAAATTGATTGCAAACTATTTTACTGCCATAATTTTTAGAATAAGGGAAGACTTTTAATCTGTAATGTCCTTAATAGTAGGCAATTAATAAGTAGATAAATTGGGAAGGAAAGAAAAAAAAATTAGTTCAGTTTTTAACTGATTCCCTTCTAGTCATTCTCTCTCAGCGTTCCAGAAAAAGCTTTAAAAAGGTGAACTCATTTCCAGTAATGCAGGGGAGGGTGGGAAGATTCTTGATAAAAAAATACAAGCAGTTACCAATGTTTAAATTTTCAGCAAATTTATTAATAGACTGAAGATTTTTAAAGTGCTATTACTAGCACATATATGGCAGTATACTTTATTGCCCTGTCCGTTGGTAGGATGGTTTGCAGTGTTAAGTTTATGCACTTTGTTCAGTTTTCCCTACAAGAAAGACCTGGAGGGGCTGGAGTGTGTCCAGGGAAGGGAAGGGAGCTGGGAAGGGGCTGGAGCACCAGGAGGAGCTGATGGAGCTGGGGGGGCTCAGCCTGGAGAAAAGGAGGTTCAAGGAGGACCTTCTGGCTCTGGAACACCCCTGCAGGAGGTTGTCTTGGGGAGGATGCCAGTCCCTTCTCCCAAGTAATAAGCTACAGGACAAGAGGAAATGCTAATTTTATACATCTGCCATTGCCTTTCCCTGAAGTATTTTAAATATCTGCTGAAAATGGAGTTATCCAGACATGATCTAGTTCTATAACCCTACTTAAAAAGCATGAGATTGTACTCTCACACCCCAATATGGAAAGTGAGCTTAAAAATCTGTGGGTTTTGACCAAGCTACAGTTCTTTATTCAGAAATGCCAGCTTTCTGTAGAGAAGGCAAACTCCAATATCAGGCCCCAAAAGTTTTTCTTAAGTCAGACAAATAATTCTTTAAGTAAAGTTAAAGGTTGTACATCCTTGGATAAGCATCTGGTTTTTACAACGCAAACAATGATAAAGAAAGCAAAAGCTGGAATAAATCCAACTATATAACATACAAAATGTCATGGCAGCAAAAAAAGTTTCAAGCCTTCAGGAGCTCTAGTTTTAATTTGATCCCTTTGTGGAGAATATTTTAATAGGAAGCTTCAGACTGTGACAAATCAAGTGACTGCATGTTAAACTGTTTTGGTTTTTTTTGGTTGGCTTTTTTTTTAAGTACTTCATTAAGTGTAACTCTGCATAGGTTTGATATCTTTTGAACTGTCATTTATAGGAAAAAATGAAAACACTTTGTTATTGTAAAGTTCTACTTGAAATGCTGGTTGTTGTTGCTGGATACATGAGAACACAAGACAAGTGGTTGGGGCAGGGAAGTCACATCCCCTTTCCTTGGCATGTTAAACTGTGTCTGAACTGGACCTCAACTGATGGCAGAATGTGACCAACTTGTTTGAACAGCAAACTGATATTCTGTCTTTTTTGATATTTTGATGTGGTATAGAACAAACAGAGGTCCAATAATGCACAAAGCAGAATATTTTAGACTGTTGGCTTTTTCCTCCCAGTATGTTTTGTTTCACTGCACGGTGAAAGTTAAAAAAAAAAAAAAAAAAAAAAAAAAAAAAAAGAAAAAAAAAGAAAAAAAAGAAACCCAAACTGGATGGTTTCTATTTATAAGCATAATTTACTGTTTGAGGAGTAAGCTGCTTGACTTTAGCTGAAATGAAAATATCTCTTGAACAATTTTTAATAAAGGAATTAGGAACAAAAATGATGTTGGTAGAACACTAATAAAAACAAGACAATGCAAGCTGCTTGTGATTGTTTCCAGAGTCACTGATGTAACAGCAATTCGCAGTTACTTGTATCCTGTCTTTAATTACACACCGAGGTAAGTGTGACATGTTGGCCCGAGGGGAGGATTTAGTTCAGCATGTTTTAGGGTGCCCCCTCTTTTAAAATGCTTTCTGGAAAAAAAAGATTTTATTGATGTTTCGGTCAATTCCAGAATAATAACTGGGAGCTAATGAGAAGTAGATTGTAAAATACTTCTAAATGTTTACTCTGCATGGCTACCGTCAGAAGTTACTCCACTGCTAAAGTTGGCCCCCTTTTAATTTGAAATTTATAATCCAGATGTGCCTAACGCCACAGGTGGCTTTGCTGATTTTAGTTTAGTAGGTCTCAGTCAAATACTTCAGCTGGTTTTGAGATACAAGTGAAAAAGCAACCACCTTTAGTACTTAAGAAGATAATTAGATCCCTAAAAAGAGGTTCATTCACAAATAAATAATCAAGAATGTGCCCCATAGTCCAAGGATGGCAGGAATTTTACAGCCACAAAATGCAGATCTTTGGCCTTGCGAATTCTACATATGTTTTAGTTTAGGAGGAACACTTATTGATTCATACCTTGATTTAACATCTTTGGCTTAAGGCTTCTGTCCTTTACAGTCCACTGTACAACAGGGCAAATCTGAATAACGGTGAAAAAATAGTGTTAGAAGCTCAAGAGCTGAGAAATGCAAAAAGCTGAGACTGCCACTGTGGGGAGCAAGAGGGGAAGAGGGGAGACATTAAAAATTATCACAGAAAAATAAAAAAAAGGGCAAATTTCATACTTCACAGAAACAACATTGGATAAGTTTCATGCAAATGTCAGGAGTCTTGTAAGTGGATGCTCATTGCCTGCTCATACATAACCACATATATGAGAGCTGGGTTACTCTACTGTATTAGCTCTGATTTCATGAGCTCCAGAAAAACTACAGTATTTGTCTCTATGGTGGTGGCAATGTCTATTAATGTTATCTTTTGTGATTTCATCTTCTCATAATGGCTGAGAGCTCTGCTTTAAACTAACAGCCTGTGATTGTGACCGGTGAGATAAAAATTTCAGTGAGATAGAGAAAACTCACACTCCTATGTGTGACAAATTGCAATGACAAGGCTGTGTTGATAGCAGCTTATGATGTGAAATGAAATCACAACCACAATACCATAAAGATGTGTGCTTAGGGCATCCCTACAGAGCTTGAAGTGAAAGAAGATATGGTCAAAATGTCTAGTAGACACCGTGTTCCTTCCCTGCACTTCATTTTATTGCTAGCGCTGGTCAGTGCTGCTCCATAAAAATGCTTCATGCATTTCAGATTTTTCTTTCTTTCCTTTTTTTTTTTCCCCCCCTCTTTGGCTTTGCTATGTATCTTTATTCCAGCTCCTGTGTAATGGATACAACCAACACCTGAAAATTAGCTAAATACATTATACAAATGCCATAATTGTGGGACTGTGTGACACAGCCCTTTGATTTGTTTCATTCCATTGGCTGAACAGTCCATCTGAAGAACAGACACCAGGAAAGGACAAATACCAGCAGTTACAGAATGCACTCTGTGGGACTTCAGGGAGCTGCATCAATCCCTGTATTTATAGTATCAAATTCTATGACGGACAACGTACAAGCTGACAGGAGAAGCAACTTTGAATCTCCTCTGGATATTAGAGGGAAAAGTTCAGTTGCCTAAATATTGAAATCCAAAGCCTTTTTTTTTTTTTTCTTTCTTGGATTTTTTAAATTTTATTTTATTAAAGATGGCTTTGTGGGGTGTAAGGCAGGATGGATGGGACAGCAGCAATCTCCTGGAGCAGCAGCTTGAGGCTACAGATGAACATGGAATAGGAAACTTATACTTTCACAACTGAATTATTGAGTAATGACCTTTATATTAGCCAAAATTTGGGATTCTAGAAGGCAAAAAAATGCCTCTGGAAATGACAGAAAACTGCCATTTCAAAACTGAAAGGTAGTATGATTCAAAATTCATATAATTTTTAATAATTTCAAGTATTGTTAAGCCCCTGAGGGGGGAAAAAAAGTGTCTCCAAGTCAGGACAAACATTTGGAGGTGATATTCTAGATTTTCTAGAGAGCTATCTCTAGATATTCTAGAGGCACGTGCACTCAGAGCACAATTGCAGATATCCTTGAAATTATTTTAATTTCCTGATATGATCTGCTAAATAGTTTGTTATTGAAGAACTGAACTTTCCACCTTCTGAATAACTAATGGGATCCATAATCAAACAGGGAGCAAGAAAGAAAGCTAGAAAACAATTCCCTCATCAGACCCTTTCAGGAATAGTTTTCATAAATGTTATTTTTATTTCTTGTTTATTAATTTGGTTTAGTTTATTCCTTCTAGTATTGCTCTTCTAGTTAACTACCATTCAAAGAGTAATTATCAATTACCTCTTCTGTAGTTGTTGTAGATGGTGGTTTACTTGCTGAGGTTCAGGCATGTTATACTTCCATTCAAAGTCTGGTTTTGTCATTGATTTCTGTCCCTTCACACAATTAAATCAATGAAAAAACATATTCTTAATGAAGTGAGAAGAGTGCAAACCAATAATTACTATAAACAGCATTTCTGCTGTTGATTAAAGAACAAGCAATAACTGATAATGGAGCGTGCAAATATTATCTTCTACCAATAGGTGCCACTATAAGCTAATTAAGCTAAAGTATTTAATGACAGGCTTAAAGGAGACATTAGAAAAACACATTAAAATATTCCCAACAAAGCATACGAGTTATTTTAGAGCATTTTTATTATCTGCTTTCTTTGTCTTTATGGTAGAAACAGCAAGGTAGTCTTAAAGGACGTTGTGGGGCAGAAGTGGAGGAGAATTGTGTCCCCACAGCCCTTTGCAAGGTGCTTCTGTCCCTTTTCCAGAGGGAATGCTGAGCTGGCTCCGGCACAGAGCAGGGGCAGCGAAGGTGCCCTGTCTGCAGCCTCCCACCCCCTCACACCTGCTGCAGCTCAGCCACCAAAAGAGACATTTGGACCTACTGATGTTCAACCTTCCAGAGATGGGACGAGTGAGCTGAGTAAGCCACATGTCAATTGTGCCTCTCCACAATTTATCCTTTTGGGTAAGGTATAACCTTCCTCGTGAGTGCCAACGGTGTTCTGTCCCTTCCCTGCTTCTTCCTCCCCTTTGTCCAGTGTAGCTGAGCACACACAGCCCTTGCTTCTGCCTCTGGGTTGTAGATTTTGTAATCAGTCTCCTTTATTAAAAAAACAAAACAAAACAAAACACAAAAAACACAACAGAAATTCATTAAACCTCTTCATCAGGAAAAATTTTCAGGGGAGAAAAACAGCAGAGAAAGATCCACTCCAGCAGAGTCTTGCCAGTGCAGGTTTCAGCAGCTGGACCTAATTTAAAGGTAAGAAATATTAATTGTGGAAGAATGGACTTAACTATCACTGTGGTATTTCTTCAGTCAGATTTTCCATTTTAACCATCATAAAGATATATTTCAAACTCAGCCTCACCAAAATGTGGCTCATGTGTGGGTTTTGTTAGCAAAGCCATGGAGTATCACCACTTTTTTTAAATGCAACTGAGCTCCTAACTTACTCCTTTTTTGGTGCTCTGCTGTAGATATCTGTAGCCAACCATGTAATTTAACCTCATTCTTATTCAGTCTAAATGGAGAGATGACCTTTCAGCAGATTAGAATTGATTTGTTTATAAATCTGCTAGTCTTGTCAAAGCTTTGTTCTTACAGACAATAATTTTGCTATCATCTGTCTGATACTTATCACTTTTTCATAACAGCTGTAATGACTTTTTTTTACCCTTTCTTTTTT
>VXAU01000691.1:473554-539056 GCA_013399695.1 Formicarius rufipectus
TTTTTCTTTTTCAATACAGACAGCCTTGCTTGGCATCTCCTCATCTATGTTCTCTGTGGCTCTCCATAGCTTGGACAGTGTCCCTCTGACTACCACATGAAAAGTCACACATAGGTAGCTCCTTCTCTTTAACTCCTCTGCTCTTCTACCATTTTAATCAAACACATCTGTACTCAACAAGACCAGATCGACACAAGAATGTGAAAAGGAAGAGCTCCTTGTCAACAGCAGCAGTGCTTTTCATCCCAAATTTTCCTTCCTTTGCTGTTGGTTTTGTTCTAGTCATGGTTGCACCACAATTGCATTATCTGTATGTAGACTCTGTTGCTGCTGTGAGAATTCAGATCATGTCACTTCTTACTTTTTTGTGGCACTCACCAGATTCAACCCTTCATCCCTTTTACAGCCTGTCTTCACTTCCTCAGTGTTGTTTGGGTGGGGATTCTGTGTAGGCTTATTTTCAGAGTAACTGACTTGAACCTATGACAGCCCTGGGTTCTCTGTAGGGTGTTGTGGTGAGGAGCAAAAGCAATGCACTTCCCAGATATAACAGGGAACATGGAATTAATTGCTGTGCAGTTTTCAGCACTGATTGTGAATGTCATATCACATCAGTTTTATTTCCAAATGCAAGCATACAGGTGTTTGTGCAGAAAGCCAAATTTTGAGAAATATTAAGATAAAATATACTGACGAACATCCTGTTGGTGGCAGCAATAACTTACATTTAAATTTTTAGAGGTTGCAAAGGTAACAGAGCTCCTTTGCAGTCTGCAGTGCCTGTGTGTAATAATGGGCTTGATGTGCATTTGAATGCTCTACATTGATTCTTATCTCTTAATAGCTCTTTAATCCAGACTTAAAATCACACATCGGGTGTAATGTACAGCTAATATTTTGCATAAGCTTGTGAATCTGGACTAAAGAGTAGTGATATGCCAAGGATGTTAAATTTCCAGGAAAGTCAACTGGTTCTGGTGTTCAAGGGTTTTTTTGGTTTGTTTTGTTATTGCTATTTTTCCTTTCCCCCCTCTCCCTTTTTCTTGTAAGAAGAAACATGATCCAGTGTTTGCGTGTTCTTCAGGGTGCAATAACAGAACTTCTGTAGTTTCTGCAGTCAGCACATTTTGGATACTGACTATACAGCTGTTCTTCCAGGGGAAAAAAAATGATCAGAATATCTCCTCACACCTCCTTTTATAGGGTGGCTAGTTCACAGTGGCGTGTGTTGCACAGTGACATCCAATGAAATGCGTGGAGACCCACTAATTTGGGTTGCCAACAACTTGGTTTATTTTATGTGGTTTAGTGGAAGGTGTCCTTGTCCATGGCAGGGAGTTGGAATAAGATGATCTTTAAGGTCCTTTCCAACCCAAACTGTTCCATGACTGTGTGATTCCCATCTATATCATTATATATTTTACCCCAGTGCAGTATTACACCACATTGCAGTGCAAATTGCTGAAGTTGTCTTGCACGAGTCCTTTGACCCAAAACCATTGAAGGGGATGGTTGAATGTGTTTTTTAATGACTGTCTCTGTGCTGCAGCTTCAAGTCCAAGCATGGCAGTGCAGAGTGGGATGTAAATTAGCAAGTGGTGGTATGGCAGCAGCTCCCAGGAGCAATCAGTTGTGAAGTATCTCCCCACCCAATATTTAGTTACTGATTTTTCCCTCAATGCTTATTTTTATGCATGAACATTTAGCATATTTGGCTGCAAAGAGAAAGACAAACACAAAGCACATGAGGGCTGATTTTCTGCATTGTCTGTATTCCCTGCCAGCTATGTTAGCCAAGATCCATGCCCAAAATAAATACAGTTATTTTTGTTGTTGTGGACATCTTTTTCAACATGTACACTGAATTGTGACAATATTGTTTACTCTTTTGTGAACATCAGTTCACAGATTCCCAAACCCTCCCAGCATATGAGATGGAGCAGGGTAGGCAGGGAAGTTCTCAAATGCACTTCTCATCAACTCAAAAACCTTTGCCATTTGAGGAACAAACTGAAGTACTGTTGCCCTCTCTGACCACCAGGATGGGACCACCAGGCTCCACCATTTTATCTGTCTTTCTGAACAGCCTTTAGCTAAAGAAAAATTCCAGAAGGCAAAGAGTCCTTGACATGTGGCCAATAGGTTTTTTTCTAGGAAAAGCTCTTGTTGCTCACTGTGCCAAGCTGAAGAGCTGCATGCTGTGCTGAGGCAACAGGCTCCAACTCATTCACACTCAGATCATGATGACATCAAGGTTTTTTAGCTGGCTGATTTTTCTGTCCACCCTTTAAAACTATATAAATGTTAAGGGAAAAGTATTGCTATCAGGCTGGAGCAGTGAATTTTATGACCTTCAAAGTTAGAGGTATTTCATTCTCATTGTGTTTGAGGTTTTCTTTAGACTGTGCCTTGAATTGTGTCGCCATCATTTTACTTCAGCAACTGAGACCGTTTTATTTCTGAAGAGAGCTGGTTGTGTTGAATATGAGGTTACATTCCATATCTGTGTTCTCCATACTGACTGATTTGAACAACAGTCAAGGTTGTCATTGGGATTTAATTGAAATAAATACCAAAACCATAGCTGACTTGACAGAAAGTAGAAACTTTGTGGGAATTTGGAGGGTGCCAGATGGGAAGGAGGTGCAAGGGGTTGTTTTTCTGTTTTTAAGCTGCAGTTCGACCTAATTTAAATTCTTAGAGCATTAACTGTGCTACTGTGAAAGAATTCTTTAAGAATGCACTGACAATGTTAGAGAATTCAAGCTGGTAACTCTTCAGTGTCAAACCTTTGAACTGATTTGGTTTTGTTCTTCAGCTTACAAAGCACTTTCTTAATTAGATTAGCCTGCCACAGGCTCTTGGTAAATTCAAACTTTAGTGGCAATAAGAACAAACACAATTAATTAATCCATACATGAGAAAGGAAGGGATAAATGGTCTGATTACCCTGGCAGGAAAAACTCTGCTGTAACCTCAGAGTTCCGCTATAACTCATTGCAGTGCTTTTATGCAACCATGGGTTATACAAATGTGTCTAGTGGAAAGCATGAAAAACTTACTGTGACATATAATTCAAAATTTACCCTTATTTATAAAATTGCAATCCAATTGCTTATTTTTCACTTGCAAGGGTTACAAATTTTTCATTTAGGAAAGACAAAACTGGCCTCAGGAGCACCTTGTGTGCCCTCATTACAAACATTTAAAGTTGGCATTAATATTTATTTCAGTAATGTTGCTTCAAAGTATGGTCTGATGTTTTAATTTTGCATGACATTTGAGAAGCAGCATAGTCTAAGTGATTTTCTGTAAATACGTTAGCTTTATAATATTAAAGACTTTATTCTTTGGTTCTTTGGTGCAAGTTAATAGCACTGTTACCATGGAATACTTATTCCTTTAATTTCACATAAATTTAAATTTTATGATGTTTGCTTCTCCAAGATTACATAATCCCTTTTTATTGAAAAGAATCACAATTATGCAAATGATGATATCCAAGGAGAGAAGCAGCAATTAACTGCAAGAGACAGGCTGTTACCAAAAGGGTTTTCTCTCACTGGACAAAACAGGACCTCCTTTATAATAAACCTTTATTTAAAGAAATCAATTTGGCAGAGTTTCTGAAAGAAAGCAATTCGCTGAGACTGAAGTTTCTAGTCTTAGGACTGTGTTCAGTAATATCTTTGGTTTTTTTTCTTTGCCTCCAAATGCTTTATTTCTTTACACTTCAGATGGGAAGCAGAAAGCTTCAGCATCCTTGTGGACAGTGCTGTTTTGGCTTCTAAGAAAGCCTATAAAAGATTTTAATTATTAAATTATTTAATATTAATAACTTCCTGCTGTACAGGAAGTTATTAATGAAGAAAAATAATAATCTCTAACCATGGAGTTACCCAGTCTGATAGTCTGAGAAACTTGGTCTAGTGGAAAGTGTCTTGCCCATGGCAGGGGAATTTGGATTAGATGATCCTTAAGGTCCCTTCCAATCCAAACCATTCCTTGAGAGTGACAGGTCACAGCTCTGGAAAGGTAAATTAGTACCTGAAGAAACCGTGTATGTTACAATAACCTCCCCATAGAACTCATGCATTGGGATCTAGCCATGTGCCATGCCTTTCACTTACACTCCAAGTGATACCATGGTCTCCTGTGTGCCTTGGGAGGTACTTTAAAATGTTCACAGATGGCTTGAGAATGTACTTATGAGCCATTTCTGCTGGGATATCTTCCCTGGGCTTGATGGGAGAGTTATGCTGCTCCAGATATGGGCAGACTTGCAACTGTAGGCAGTCTATGTGCTCTTAGAATTAATTTTGCTTTCCCAGTTCCCTGTGTAGAGAATTAAGCAGTGTTGGAGGAGGAGGAAATTGCAGTTTCTGAGGTAAAAAGATTTTTTTCCTCAGTAACTTTGATACTCTGAGCTTCTAAGGAGCCTCAGGGCTGTTGTGTTGTTTTCCTTGTGGACGGGAAAACAGGAGGTCAGGGTGGGATTTGAACTGGTCAGAGAGCAAGCAAAGGGTGTCACAAACTAAAGTGTGGCACAGCTACAGGACAGGGTTCATGCAGGAGCTACCAAAATCCTGTCTGCCACTGCATACCAGGTGATACATGTAATACCAAACACATTTTCCCTGGCCTCTCTGCAGGTAATCGTGAGTAAATAATGTGAGGAAAATCTGGGTCTAGGGCTACATCCTCCAAGAAGAAACACAGATATTGCTTTTCCTCCTCCAACTTCTCTTCCAGTGAATCAGCCAAGGGAGCAGCCTGGGCAGGGACCCATCAGACTTTAGGGAGGCTGTTGCTTCAAACACAGTTGTTACAGTCATGGAGGAGCTCAGGAAAGTCTCATGGTTGACAGGAGGCTGAAGAGTGTCAATAGATTCTGTGTGCTTTAAATCACAAGAACTGTCAGAAAGTTTCATAGCTACAGAGAGCTGAGATTAACACACCTGAGAGAATATGTTTGGTTTTGTTTTGGTTTTTTTTTTCCATTAGTAGCTTTTCATCAAAGTCAAATACTAAATAAAAAGCTGCCCCCATCTTAGAACAGGAAAATAGATTTCAAAATGTGTCTGATAACTGTAAAACAGTGAGACCTCATTTTATGCCTTCTATTTGCACTTCTCAAAACATTTTATAATGTGTTAAACAATAGGTGTCGTAAACATATAGTATCACATTTTATAGGTAGGTCAACACTGAAAATAAAGATATTCTGTGAACTCTACATTAAATTCCTTCTTGTACAGGGCTTATACCTGTAATGGTAGTCATAGAGATGTGAGGTTGTGTACCGGACAATTACTTACCCTGAGCATGATAAACAGAGACAATATCAGCTTGGAATTACAGAGTTCATTTTGGTTGCTTTGTTTTGTTTCTGCCAGTTTAACAGGTTTTTTCATGCTTTAGGAAAACATTAATGTTTAAAAGGATTACACTTCTTTTGGAGATGAGTATCAGACAAGTGCCAATAATGCAGCTGCTCTGCTTTCCCGATGCTCTCTGCTGGGGTTAAGGTGCAACTGTGAGGACCACGGAGAGGAAATTCAGAAAGTTTTTGACACTGGGAAAAGGTTGTAATAAACTGTGTGCAGGAGCAGGGTAAAATTGGCATTTCAGTGCAGTGTGAATGTCAAGTCATAGAAAGGTGTTGACCTCTAACCATCAATTATATTTACGTTCCTTCTCTGTGCTCCCAAGTGCTTTGCCCCAGAGCTGCTGCTACCTCTCAGCTGTCATTTAAGAGCATTGCAGCTCAGACCATCTCTGCTAAGTGAAGGGATTAGATTTATTTTGGTGAATATTATTTCTAAGGAGTGGGCCTAACCATGTCATTTAAAAGGAACACACTTTGGACATCACATATGATAACGTACAGGAAGGTCATGGTGGAACAGTCAAGCAGACACATCCACCCCAGTGTAGTTTGGATTTGGTTTTCTCAAAAATAGAGGTTTTTGTATGAACTAAGTAAACCTGGCAAACTGTCTGAAAAGCCAAGTTTCAACTGGCCAGAACTTACTGTGTTTATGCTTTATTAATAAAAAAAATCGAACCCCAGGCAGAAAGGGAGCATTGATGATGATCACTTTGTAATGTCTGCACAGCAAAATGAGAAAACCAGCTATCAGGATACAATATGGGCTGAAGGAAAAAAAGCATCTGCTTCTGTTATTGCATTGGGTCAAAGAATATTGTTTCAGTTTCTTATTTCTTTATTTATTTAAGACTGATTATGGAGGACTGAAATCACTTTGGAGAAATTGATATAATGTACAGAAGAGCTGCGAGCAATTTAAAAATAACTAAAGGTTTTAATTGATATATTCCCATGTGCGGAGTCCCTTTGTAAGTTTTTTATGGAGATCTATTTAAAATGTTGCAAATTTAATAAAAACATTGATCATAACCATACTCTATGCTGCTCTAAAAGTACTGAGGAAAAAGAATCAAAAGACATAGTGAAGATGGAAAGAAAAAGTTAATGTTCATGGAAAGGTTGTTTTGAATTGAACCAGAAATGTGTCCTCTCTAATTTCAGTCTTTTTATTTACAATGACACAGGCACTCTTCAGTTATGTATTCTAAGTAGTTCACCAAAAAGTAAACCACAAACCAATAGCCCTAAAGCTGCAGCTGAGGCAGAAGAGGGAAACTTATTAGTCACCGCAATAATTAATTTATATAGCTTTCAGTTAATCTGTACTTGTTTTCTGAAATTTCTCCTCCAATATGTAAAATACTCTCTCACAACTAGTATGACTGTTTTTTTCTACTCACCTTCAGAGTTTGATTTGGTTTTAATTCTCCAGAAATAGTAAACAGAATAAAAGTGAAAATAGAAGCTGGTTATGTAGTAGAAGCCTCTATGACTTTGCACATTGTACCATTGACACCACAAAACTGAACTAAATTTACTGTATTTAACTTCCTTCTGACACTTCTCAGTCTGAGGTAAATGATAATGAATTGTTTATGGGCCTTTGGAGGGAAATTTGAAGGCTGTTTCTCTGTATTTTTTCCCCCTTTTCCCATTTCTCACTTCAAGGGGAATAAAAGGAACTTATCGCCAACATTGCCCCTCTCCAGCTGCCAGCTGCCATGTTTCTAGAAAAGCTTCAGCAGGGTCAATGTGCTACAGCATCTTACGGAGGTCCTTCTACAACAGACAGTGCATGAACAGCTTCTTCTTCTGCAGTTTAAGTGGTGCATGAAA
The DNA here is from genome assembly GCA_013399695.1 of Formicarius rufipectus. Lineage (NCBI taxonomy): Eukaryota > Metazoa > Chordata > Aves > Passeriformes > Formicariidae > Formicarius > Formicarius rufipectus. The sequence continues at coordinate 480,783 of VXAU01000691.1, forward strand.
CACAGCCAGGCTGATTGGTGTGATTTTGGAATTACCTAAATTGTTTCAAAATAAATTTGTAGGAAAAAACCCCCACAAACATCAACAAATAACAGACAAAAAACCAACCAACCAACCAACCAAAACCCCAAACCAACCAAACAAAACCCCCTCAACTCTCAGTTCAAGAAAAAAGCATCTTCAGGTAATGTTGAATACAAGTAAAATTGCTTGAGTTCCCAAAATGCAGATGTTACTGAACTCTAAGGAATTTATATAAGATTCGTGGAAATTTGAAGTTCATCCACCCCTTTGTATTCTTTTTGGGTATAAAACATGTGTTCACAATACCAACTCTCGCTTTAAGGCCAAGAATCATTTCTACATTTGTTTGCAGAACTTACTGGAGGTTTTTATACTAAAATCTCTGAAGATCTTAGTTTAGAAATAGTGAACTACCCCTGGGGAATAAAGTGAGATAGGTGATATTCATATGACACAGCCTTTAATGAACCGCGCAGAAAAGAGAGAAGACACCAAACACACAGACATCCCTTAGGAAGAGGCAAAAGCACAGACAATCAGCTAAACTAACACAGAAGTATTTTTTTGGTTCTGTTTGTGCAAAGGAGATTTTGGGGGCTTAGTGGGAGAGATGGAGAAGATTGTACAGAGAGTTACTGGTGAACTTGCACCAAAAGACCTACAGATGATGAAAAGTCCAAGGCTTTGCATGGATGAGCTAAGATGAAATCTCTGTTGTCTGATCTCTCAACTATTCTTCCTTGAAGTAAAAAGATTTTTTTCCTTTTAGAGCTACTAACACCAAGTTTTATCCCCTAAATCCAGAAAACAAGCACCAAAACCTGCCAGACTTAAATATATCCCTGTATGGGAGCATTCCTGATATTTACTGCAGCAAATGTTTGAAGGAATGAGTCTGTTTAAATAAATATTGAAAAAATAAAATCCCCCCCTTGTCTCTGGCACCACTCCAAGTGCTGTTAGGGGTAGGGCAATGAACTACTTTTATTTTGTGCAACATGTAATTAATTTATTTAATATTAAGAAAAAACTTGCCCTTTATAAAACTGCAAAACATATATTTGTGTTTCATTAAGTATCTTATTTAGCCTGACTTTTTTTTTGTTTTTACTTAGAAACGATATTTTTTCACACACTACAACTATATATTCTTTAAAATTATTAAAAAGGAATATGAGATACCACACAGTCAACATTTTCTTTATTTATTTGATCTGGCTCTCATTTAGGTGCAGCTGTGAAGGGAGACCTGACTCTTAAGTGTGGCCAAACCCACATGGTCATGATTTGAGAAATCTCCCCCTAAATTTGTCAGGCTGAGATTTCCTTCTCAAACTCGATATTCTCAGGTGCTTATGCTTATTTATAAAATGCACCTGATAAATTCAACCAGGCAAAAATGAGCCCAAGCTGAAGGTAGTGGTGCAGGAAAGCACTCTGGAAAGCTGGAGCAAAAAACCTGATATTCTGGATATGTGTTGGGTGCAAAGTTGTATGAAGTTTGGAGGCAGGAAAGTCAAAGAGAAGTGATGAGACAGAAAAGAAATAAATCCTGAGTTTAACCTGTGTATGTTAAAAAAAAAAAAAGTGAAATGAAAAACTAAAAGTGTACTTAAAAATATTAATTGAAAAGAAAAAGATATAAACTATGAGAATATTAGCTTAAATTGATATAACTTACAAAGTTTTCCAGAGGTATTTAGAGAAAAAATAGAAAATTTATGGGTTTTGTACTGGTGTCTAAAAGAAGAAGTAGGCACTTCTAAACTCAGTGCATTCCCAGTCATTTCTTTTAGGCTTTTGATCAGGGTATAGAAATGTAGCTTGTACTGTCTTTGTAGGATCACTTATAGATGGCTGGCTGAGTTTCAAGTTCTTTTTCTCTTGGGAACTCAAGTCTTTTCCAACTTCCTAGTAATTAAAAAGAAAAAAAGCAGACTCCCACTGTGAAGGTAAGGCATATCAGCACAGTTTTTATAATGCTAAAACAGAGTGATTTCATAGGATTTGGAAGGACAAAAAAAAAATCAAGTTAGTGTTTTGGTTGTACATGAAATCATCTTTTGTAGCTCCTGATTGCGCTCTGGTGGGGTTGTCATTTTAGAACTCTGACTCTGAGCCTTGACATCAGAATATGCATGTTTGTACCTTAAAATCCACCTCTTGGAGAACAACTTGCTTGCTGTATCTCAGCTGTGTTTTACTTAAAAATATAAATGTTTTTATGTTTTTAAGCTTCTCGGTTCTGTTGTCAAGTGCTGTTTCCTATGTTCTTCTGTCTTCCTTGAAAACATAAAAACAAGTTATCCCAAATTCAGAAATAAAGTATGTGGGTTGAGGAGTGGTCCTTTGATTTTCAGTTTACGTAATGTAAAAAAGAAAATAAAAAAAAAAGGAGGCAAAAGGAATCCCTGGGCAACAGGAAAAAATACTGGTAATTATTATAATTCAGAAAATACATGTTATGGGTTAATCCTAATTACTGTAAAGAGTTGTGAGCCAGGCTAGAAAGTCATATGTGTTTGAGTTGAGGCAATCTCATGTGTGGCAGAAGTCTCCAAAGAGAATCCCACTGTGGTGTATATCCAGTGTATTAGATCCAAAATATACTGCTGGTGGTGGGCTATAAATAGAGCCAGAAGGACACGCAGCTCAGCCCTCACCACAGTGCCAGTTTATTCTGCTGCCTGATACTGTAATAATTACAATTCACAATTTGGACCAGAGGTGGGGTGGGGGGGAGGGAAGTGTTTTCAAAAGAAGCAATAAGAAATCCTAGAAGAATTAATATTCCATCAGGAGAATATCGTGAGATGAAGTAGTTTGTATTTCTATTGGGTTCCTGCTGTGAAGGGAATTGCTCCGATTTTACAGCACTGTGTAGAACTTCATGTTTCTTTAGCCGTGAAGGTGTTTAGGAAGGTGTTTCTTCTCAGCTTGCTTTGTTTTGTAGCATTGGTTGACATTGCCTAAAGACCTTGCTTGTGATTTGGCGCAGGGCATGACTTGCTGCAGGGATGTTTAAGACAAGAGACAGTAATTTAGGAAGCATGAAAACATTTCCAAAGTGTTCATAATGTTTGTACATCACCTGTCCCCACCTCTCTGAAGGGATTTCTTCTCTACCAGAGCTGACTCATAAGTTTGCTGTTTGTGAGTAATGCTCCAGTCTCCTCCACCTGCTCCAGCAGCTTTTGTGCTGTTCCACATCATTGTGCATGCTTTATGGCAGCAGTCTGAGCTCAGGATTAAGTGCTGGAAACCCCAGAATCCTGATGTATGGCCTAGACCTAGCTCTGAACGCTTTGGAAGCAAATCCACACTCTTGGACTCTTTCTAATGAAAGACCAACACCTACCTTTTTTTTTAAAGAACAGGTTTATTAATTAATAAGCATTCAAAAACATAAGGTAGTGATCATAAATGATAGCAAGAATTTGGTATCAGAATCTGCAATGGCAACCTCAGTATGAGAACCATGTTATGAAAGAGGCACAGTGCCATCCAGTCCATCTTTATTCAAAATGCTGAGCCAGGAAAGGTCCGAAGATGGTTGGAGGTCAAATGAAAAGAGTGACTTTAATAAAATCATGGTAGGAAAACCAAATTCCTCCTTGCTGAATAAAACATGTGCCTTCCGTGTTGTGTCTGTATGGCCATACAATGCTGCTGTCTGAAGATGATATTTGTTAGTTCAAAATCCTTTTGTCCTTCCAGGATTTCCAGAAGAATTGAATTTCCCTAGGGAGCAGTTCTAGACCATTAAGATTTTTGGGATGTTTTCTCAGAGACTGTAATTAAGCTAAAACAAATGAATAAAAGTAAACCTAGTGTCTCTAAATGCCACCACAGAAGGTGTGGATGTTCAAATGTGAACAGTTCCTTGCTATCAGCATTAAATGCTCTTGCATATGTTCATTCTGCAGCAAATAACAGTTAAATAAATACAGTTGTTTCATCCACCACCAATTAATCCATGTTTAAAAGTTTTAGTAAGGCCAGGTGCAGTCTCAGCTGCAGAACACCTTGTGAGATGAATGTTGATGACTTAATGTTGGTTTTGTTCAGGATCCTCGTGATCCCTTCAACTACAGTGTGAAGCTCATTCAGGGAGTCTTGTACTGACAGAAGTGAAGGGCTTTTGCTGGACTATCTGGTTTTACCAAAGTATTTTAGGTTGACAGTCACCATCTGAGGTGCTTCACTGCATTATCAAGATAACTAAACATACAGTTTTTTCTTTGCTCATCTCTCCACGTTTCAGCCTCTAGAGTGGAAACAGGAGGAGTGTATTTGATGATGTTGATTGGCACATATAGGAGAAAATTAGTTCATGTAATGTAGAGAAGAAAGGCACTTAATGACAGAGGAAAAGTGCAAGCTTCAGAAATTATTTGGAAAATCTTAGAAATTGAAGTATCTATTACTGTCTGTGGTTTTTTTTTCTTTCCTTTTTTTGAGGAATAATCTTTATAACTTTCTTGAATGACAGATATGAAATGTCAAAATCTGATGCTTCATGAGAGGAGGGTGGTGAAGGATTACGAAGCAAAAGCAATAACAGAAAAGAAGAGAGGATGTGGATTTTCTTTCCTATCTATTATCTGAAAACTTCTGTTTTACAGTCATTCTACATACGTCTTCTAATAAAACAAAGTATTTTGAGTCATAAAAACTGCCCCTTTACAATGTTAGGAAGAGAGAATTTACAGTTTTACATCACTCAGTGAGAAAGAGAACAGAGGGGGATGGGCAGTCACCTTTCTCAAATTTTTGTCATCTTATAATGGCAAACTCACATTCATCACTTTCTGACCCTTTTAGGCCCTCTCTGTCTCTCCCCAACCTCCTCTTCCTCCTTCCTTTCTGTAAAGCTCTTCACATCTAATCCAATTACTTTGCAGTTTGTCTTCTCCAAGACTCAGTTTTCCTTAGGGAATGCTTGAAAGCGTTGGTTGCATATTCCCCTCTCGTGGATTGCCTAAAACATATCTGTGCTCTCCCTCTGGAGGAGAGTTTTGTGTCAGACAATGAATAGCAAAAGTCTGTCTTTGACAAGAATACATATACTGACCTTCAATTAAGCTGCAGGTTAAGACAATACTGGAAAATCAATAGCTCATTTTCTGTCTTTTGTGCTCAGATTTTGATGTTTACTGAGATAAAGGATGACAAGGCTGAAGGCAGCAATCTTTGCAGAACACCCATTGATGTTGCCAGAGGCTCAAGGGCCAGGTATGGCCTAATCTTTGCAAAGCTCCCAAACACCAATATGTCAATAGATATCAACTGTAGCTTTACATGACATCCACTGCCTCTGAATTTTCATCAAGCAGCCTTTTCTGTTCCCTCCACTCTCCTGACCCAGAGGTTCCAAAATGGGGTCAGTGAGCAATCAAAAATCAGTTCTTTGGTGGTTGCAGTTGCTGTGAGGAAAATCTTTACCATGAAGGCTTAAACTCTTTGTGTCTTTTTTAGCTTCAAGTCCTAGCTTGCAGATTCTGGTGAGTGCAACTTTTACTTTCCTTTTTTTTTTTTTGGTTATGTCTTTGTGAGAAGGAAATGGACATTCTGAATGGAAAGCGGACGCTGAACTCCATATTTTGTCACATACCTATCCTGAAAGGCATCTTTTACCTACAGTTTGCATTTGTCTGATTATACACACAATGACAATGGATGAATAAACCTGTGAGGCCAAAGTGAATGATTCAAGGCATGTAGTCTTTATGGCAAAAGGTAAACAATTGGCCAAAAGATAGATTAGCTTGTATACAATAGGAGTAAATGCACCTTAATTGACTTACATTTTTCATTTTGACAAATTTTGGAATAACAAAGCCTCATTTCTAACTCAAACATATTGGTTTGGGTTTTTTTTTTCCCCCCAAAACAAACATAATAAATTTATATTTACAGGAAGTACTGTTTAAACATTATGAGCAGGTATTAAAAATTATTCTAACAGTGAAAAGGGAAGGACATGAGCCCAGAGAGAGCATATTAAGTCCTGGAGCTTCTCCTTGTGCCATGTCAGCAGAGCTCACATGGTGAGTTTGTGTGCCAGGAAGAGATGGGGGGGGTGAAATTCAGGGAAGAAAAAGATGCAAATTGGAAGGGCAAAATAGTAGGGGAGAAAGGCTAATTATCTGTCTTCCTCGAACTCCCTTTCCTCATCTACTGTTGTAATGACAAACTGTTTGACCTTAACTGTAGCTGGAAGTTTTCATAAGTAATACCCTGGATTTATCACAGATGCATTCATGTGGGCAAACACACAGGTTGAGCAAGTCAGATTTCAATCATAAGAAAACTAGTATTTGCAAAATATCAAAATGAAAATTACTCTTTCTCCAAAATGTATTTAATTTTTGATCTTAAGGATAACGTTGCTTGTTCTTATTGAACCTTTGAAAACTGATACCTCTCGATAAATTGCGCTCAAATCAAAAATCAGGTGTAAAATATGAACTTGGGACAACAGTTGGATATGTTATGCCATGTTGTGTTGGAGACAGTCCTTGGCTTTGCCCTGATGTGTGTTTTGGGCCTGCAAATTAAATCTCTGTTAGTGAGACAAGCTGACCTGGCTGGCTGCAGTGGCAGGAACCAGCTCTGACTGGCAGCCTCCAGTCCTTGACTGAAGATCTGGTAATTGTGACGTGAGACCCCGAAGCAGAAAAGTGTAAAGGTCAGAAAACTTATAATGTCCCTTACAAGCTCCTGGAGGGAACATTCCCAGGAGACTGTCTGCCTGTTAAGTAGGAGTACAGAGAGAATGGGGATGGGTTTGTATGAGGGGAGTGAAATGTAGCCGAGTTCGTGTATTTGAATGAGAAATCCCCTGCTCATTCTGTGTTTTGTGCTGGCTCCCAGAGCACCTTTTATTTTCTTTCACATTTTGCAGGTTACCATCTGTCTTTTCGTCAGGTCTGGGTTTTGGGGCTTTTCTTGGTCTTTTTTTTTTTTTNTGCACATCACACTCTGAAGAAGAATAAAAAGGGTACAATTCTCCTCAGGCGAGGTTTCTGCCTACCCAATAATCCCACTGACATGCTGCTTTCAGAGGTACTTGCTGTGCACGAGTGCAAGATTTTACAGAGGCAGAGCAGCACAGCAGTGCTGGAGGCATTCTTCTAACGAGCTGGCCAGGTTACTTTCAGATTCTCTATTTTATATGCCTCCCTGATTCAGGACAAGCCAAATGCTGGAATGTCCCTACCATGTCTTTCCATGCAGATTTTCAAGAGAGAAGAGTCTAGTTTTTCCCTGAACTTTTTCAGCCTTAAAAGGAATAGCAATGTGCCCTCGTATACTAGCAATGAGTGTTCATATCTTTAATATTTGGTATGATGATTCCACTCCAAGCAATGCAACTGAGTCCATTTCTTACATGACTATTTTATTATCTATTTAGAAAGTGAAAATCAGCTCAGCTTTTCCATTTAGCACATCAAAACAACGAAGCAGAACTTAATATGCTGTTTTCTTCCTTTCCTACAAATTGTACAGTGATAAGTAAACTGAAAACATCTTCTTGTGGGAATATGAAGCCTGGTTAAAACTTTGTTTTGAGCTCTCTAAATCAATTTTCCTATTTTGACTTTGCATGTTTCTCAACAATATCCACAGATGGTAGAATCAAAATATATATTTGAAGTGAATATGTAAGCAAGGTTCTGTTCCCAATGTAGTTTAGGAACTCAGAAAATAAAAGGATAAGTATTGAGGCTCTATTTCTTCCCCTGGTTCAATGTGATTTTATGAGAGGTTCTTCAAAATGTGATTACAGCATTATACAGTGAATTTTGTATAAAACTATCATTACTACCCTTAGAAAATGATTACATAGATTAATGCTTTAATTCATCTTTTATATTGAAAGTAGATGAGCAACACAACTGGAATGTCTAGTTGAAAATGGAGAAAAATGTATATGAATGTGAATTTTCTTACTGAGAAATTTAATGAACCAGAGAAGCAATGATTCACTCAATAAATTGAATAAGGCTGTATTTTCCATAGCTATCACCTGTTATTTCATTCTTCTGGAGGGGAAAAATTAATCTGGTCTTAAGAGAGCTGATATGGAAGGAAAGGAAGGATAAAGTGTGCAAAGCTGGCATTGGAGCTAACATTGCATTTATATTGTTTCCATGCAAAATGTAAACTGGAAAAAACCTGCCCAATAGACTTCTAAAAATATGATTCTCCATGAAAACGGCACCTACTAAAATTATAATGGAATTTTGATGGAGCTAGGGAAGTTAATACGTTGACTATAAAATCCTGATCTCCTTTTCTCACTGATGTTTATGAGCAGATTTATTTTTTTAACAGGTGTTAGTGGTTTAAATAATCAAGGTTTTGAAATAATTTTGAATTCCAGAGATCATGAGTAGTTCAGTAGGTATTGACTGCTGGATGTTGGGATTTTGTGGTAAATCAGATAAGTCCCACAGCAGTGAGCCCTTCCAGCACAAACACTTTTGTATGTGGATTTTCCTTCCCTTTTGCAAATACTGGTGCACAGTACTTTGAAATTAACTTTGCACAAATGTGCATGGCAATGAGTTAGTCACTCAAATGCTCATGAAAATCAAACACCCCAAAGGACCTGAGCATGGCCTAGAAGAACTGATTTAATAAAATCAGCTGAATATTCACAGAGACTGTTTTCCACAAGAAAATGGTTACGCCATGGACAGAACCTTAATACTGACAATTTTGATAAGTACCTCTCTAACTCTAAAGAGATGTCTCTGCCCAAGGCGATTCATGAATTTAATCATAACCATTTTAGGGGGAGATTTTATTAAAAAAAAATAAATAAAAAGGTGATTGAGAATGGCAGAGTTTACATGGAGTGAAAATGTCTTAACTGCTTAGAGCTGGAGAGAATGCAATTGTGTCACCCCAAAGCCTTTGAAGGTCGTGAAATGCAGCTTTCTCTGTGGTTTCAGGTACACCGGATGGGGCTATGAGTTCTTATTTGGTGCTGATCTTCTGCACTTGGGAAACCTTTCTTGGGCACAGAAACTAATTGTGAAGTGCCACTGCTTTACATTTATCATGAGGAAAGGTGTTTGCCTCAGTTAAATTTGTGATGATGTGCTCATGTGATCCCAGCTCTACTCCAGTAGTGTTTTGCAACCTGTGCATCTCCCCATCACATACATCTTTCAGGTGTGAGGCCTCCCAAAAAAGTCTCCCTGAAGTCCTTTTCCCTGAGATGAAAAGAACTCTTCACTGAAGAATACATACTTTTTTTCCTGAGTTTCCTCTGCTATTTCTCTATATCTAAGGTTTTAAAAAATAACTTTAATAAGTTTTCCTTTAAAATTATGAGTTTTGAGAATGTGAAATCCCAGAGTTCGTTCTGTGATTCAACATACCAGTCCTTGACCAGTCCATGATTCCAGACCTAATTTAGTTTTCAGAAATCTGCTTGAGATGTGCAGTAAAATATAAAGATTATGTTTTAGTGACATGCTGATATAATTTGGCAGCTGATCTGTCAGAGCTGAGCAACCTGATGTAGTTGAAGATGGTTCTGCTCATTGCAGGGGTGTTGGACGAGACAACTTTGAAGGTCCCTTCCAACCCAACTTATTCTGTGTTCTTATCCCAATAGAGTTTTCCCTAAATACTCTCCCTTAATGTGACAGAATTACAGATAGCAGTGGCAAAAACATGAGATTTGCAGGATTACTCTGGGTGTAAAAAATAATCCTTAGCTGTGAAATGCCAGGACGGAGAGTTCCTGTTTACTCCAAAACTATGCAGTAGATTTTACTTTCCTCCATGGATGTCCAGCATTTACAAAGCAGCTTCTTTAGAAATGCAGAAGTGAGGAAAGAATCCAGATAACTGCTGTATAGATAATTGGTCATCAAATATAAGCATAGCTTTGCCTTGTGGTTTAATAGGATTGCGAAGTGCAGCTTGAAGGTGCCATTCAAATACCCATATAATTACTATGTTTAAATTTAGACAAACATGCATTAAGATTTGTAAGTATCATCAACAACTTCTTATTTAATGTCTAGATATTCAATTATTTTTTTCTCCTTTGAAAGTAGCCATAAGAGGTCTAAATTATGGTGGCATAATCCTTTATTAGTGCCACTTTGTCATTCAGCATCTGAAAACCTCTTCCAAACCATTGCCACGTTTTCTGTATAAAGCTGAAAGGAAGAGTAAAAATCTGGAAGTGTTCATTTATAAATTTTCTCTCTCACCTTCTATTTGTCCCAAGTGGTTGTGTGGGAATGTGAAGACAAAGGTATGACCCCTCTCTGCTGAACTTGGCAATTATTTTTAATGCTTGTGTGAGTTTTTAAATAGAAAAGCTTGTGGAGACCTCCTGTTGTTCAGCCCATGTGCCACTGCTTTTTAACATTATTCTGAAATAGCAGTAGCACAGATCAATGGAAACAGGGTTAAAATTAAATCAAAGACATTGTGGACAGAATTTGTTCAAAAAACTTGCTAAGTAATACTCGAGATCATGTCCTTCCCCAGGGAAACTGTTCTGCAATCTCTGCCATGCAAACTCATGCTTCATATTTTCAGGAGGGACCAACAAGTTTCTTCGGGTACAGGCAGGTTTTATCCACAATTCTAATTCATCTCTTGCCATCCAGACTAAGACCAAATTAATGCTGAGGTTCTCTGAGCTCTTAAATTGCAAGGTCAATTATATGCTGCTCCCATTAGAGCAGAACTACCTTCCACATCTGGGGAATGGGGCTGTAACAGGTTGGGGAAATCCGGGCAGAGCAGGGTGTGCTGCCACCAAAATAGACTGTAACTATGGATTAAAAGGAACATGCTTGTCTTAGTGAATTCTTGAAAAGAACAGTATGAATTCAGTGATTTTTGTCAAAGAAGTTCCTAAATCCTAGATGGCAGGTTGATCTGGGATTGAGAACTGGCTGGGTTTCCATTTTGTTGTTTGGTATCTGATATATGTCTGGTGTTATCAGTTCACACCTGCCCAGGAATTAACCACCTTTTAAAGCAGCAGTTGTGGTGCCATTGGGTGCCTTATAGATTAGAAACCATAACCATGTATCCATCTGGACTAGATGATCATTGTAGGTCCTTCCAAATGCCATCATCTGTACAGATTCATGTGAATAGAATACTGTGGATGTCTGACCTGGATCATGGAAACACATTCTTGATTCAAGCGTATAATTTAAATAAGTAATAAAAAGTCAGTGACTGAAGTGTTGTGCTTGCAATTTAGAGCATTAAGAGAAAAACGGGCATTGAAAAAGATGTATCTCAGCAAAAATGACAAATCATCTTTGAACAAGCTCTGGTGGCTCTTTTATTTCACTTTAGACTAGTTCACCCATTTAGATTTGATGGTTTTGTTTCATTTTTTACTGAGGCTTGTTAGCCAGTATGCTAATTCTTGCTATGTTCTTTTAAAATTGTTGAAATACAGGAATGTGCTACTGAGAATCCTGCCAAAGCAGATTATGAATTCACTTTAGATTGTCTGGGCTCTGTGATTTTTTTTCCTTTAATGTCAACCATTGAAGTGCCAATAAGGCATGACAAATGATGGTGGCTCATACACGTTTATGGCTAGAAATAGTTTTACTGCTGAGCTATTAATATATATCATCAAGGAGAGAGATGAAACAAGACTAAGTACAATCTGTTTGTCAGACAGAGTCCAGTCATGGAGACAGAGACAGTTATGACTATGGAAAGACCTCTGGTTTGAGGAGAGATAAAAGGAATAGACCAGAGCAAATATAAGAGTAGGCTTAGCAAGGGGAAGAAACAGCAAAGATAAGCTGATCTTGCCTGGATTTTACACTGAGAATATGTTTATGAATTAGTAGTTTTTTATTCTTTAATTCCTACTTATATGGTTGAAAGTAGCCTAAATTCTAAGAGCTAAGCTTTAGAGATCTACCATGTGCTCAAATTTGCAAAGAAACAAAACTACTATGAGAGATAGTGTTCATCAGCTATCCTGTAAGATGGTTTTGCACTTTTTCTGTGATGTTTGGATAGTAAATTCTGTGAGGTGAAATAGTAATTTTTCTCCACCTGTTCCTTAGAAACAAGGAGGGCTGTAATGCTGTACAGTAGATAGAAAAGTATTGAAGCAATTGTGATCACTAATCTGCTTTCAGGGCTTGAAGTTTGGTAAAGGAGAGTTAAATGTAGTGCAGAAAGCCCTTCATGCCTGTAAGAAAATGAAAGTATCATGCTATGCATTTTCATTGCATGCTGCATTTACCAGGTGTTTTCCACCATTTTAACTGTAATGAGGTGACCTTGATTTGCTGGATTGAAGAGTTTGGTAGCTCTTTTTACTGAATTCTGATGATCACAGCAAAGAGTATTTGCACATTGAGTCCTACCAACCTGCAGGGATTGGCCAGCTGACCCAGAACACAGAAACACAAACGTTCCCATCCCAAAGATTTGAGCCTGAATAACCTTCTCCTGTATATAAGACATAAGGATACTCCACGCTGAGTTAAAGGCAAATGAGATTATTAGAATTATGTTCCCTATAAATAGCTGTAAAGAGACTGCCTGTATCTAGCAAATGTAACATTTCAATGCAGTTGTATTTCACAGCTAGTTACTAAATTCCCTCATGCAAAATACAAATTAATAAAAGGGCCTAAATATCACACTGCACACGTCAGCAGAATTGTTCTTATGTCCTTTAAGCACATTTTATTTGGAGATAAAAAGACTCAATGTGGAAATTTCAGTAATCCCCATCTATAGGTTTAGGAGAATATTGCGAGAGCAGACTTAGATTTTCGGTTTCTTTTTCTGATCAAAACTTTGCTAGATATGGCAAAATTTTTCTAAAATTTAAAGGACTGAAAGGAGGAGAAATGTTAAGCCTGATAATAAGAAACTTCTTGTCACTGTCAAGAATATTAATATGACTTTACTGATGAATGTGAGATGATGATTAAATGTACTGATTTTTACATATCCAGGAAATTGTCTCCTTTAGGGGGAAAGTACTGCATAATACTATGTTACTAATTCATGTCACCTTACTTTATGTTCCTAAAATACACAATAAAGATTTTTTTTTATATGTGTTTTTGGAAATCAGTGCCTCCAGAAGGTGAAGTTGTCTGTAGAGATATCTAATCTGCTAATATAGAAGTATCTATCACACATTTATCCCAGAACTCCACATAATTGAAAACACATAGCCAAGATATCTGAATGATTAGAGAACTTTCTTCAATTAAACCAGCAATTTTTAATTTTTTTTTTTTGGTATTCTCAGCAGAGGTAAATCACTGTTAATTATAAACTATATTTGTTTCATTTGAGATAAGTTGCTTTCAAGCTGAGAATCATTATCTGTTTAAGAAAAGGAAATTTACCACAAATTATTATCATATTTTATACAATTAATTCCATAGGACTTCTTAGGCTCAGTGGATTACTCTTATTACTGGGATAACCTTTTAGCCACTGATTCCCAAATTCATTGGGTTCTAGCCCATTATCTCTCATCAACAGTTCTCAGACTATCATGGATCCTTATCATAAAACTTTTAATTGAAAATATTCCAACAGGGTTAAGATTTGGAGGCCACCAGTGGAATACTCAGTAAGGTGTTGCAAACATAATTTGGTAAGTACAGCTGTAAACTAAGAATCTTACAAATCAGGAGCTATTTGGCTATCAGTGGGTTTACTGGTAGCTTTGGGGCATTTCTGGAGTGATATGCTAAACTGACTCTCTAAAGCAATTAAATTCACTCCTGAAAAATATTAAGACTCGCTCTCCAGCTGTCACGGCATAACCAGGAGGAAATGAGTATCTTGGGAAAACTAAACTCTTGCCTCTCCTGGGCTTTCCTTCAATTATACATTGCTATGTCCCAGGAAAGACACTTATTGACATTTATGAAGTTTTATGCAAATTTCTCTGGTTTATTTATTTATTTTTTTTAATGGCACTTTGACAAAGTTACAGTTTATTTGCGCAATTGGATTCCCCGCAAACCACACACCTCGACTATTCTTTTACGTGTGAATTTGTCAAGTTGTGGCGGTGACAGACAACACTTGGTTGAGTTCTTTGCTCTAAATTCGTATCTGATTTCTTTTGCCCAGCAGCGATTAGGCAAGGTGAGAGTGCCCGCAGGGAGGGGAGGTGCTGTCCTTCCTGGGTGTCCTGGTTTTAGTAGCCGGGATCAGTTTGTCACTGTGTGGGTGTGGATTCTAAACCCTCTATGCCATTTTTTCCCACGAACTGCTCACAATGGCCCATTTAAAGCTGTTGCCAAAGGCACACTCCACCCCTCAGGCTACAACTGAGTGTTTAGGAACTTCTGTGAGATAAGGAAATTCTCCTGCCTCCACACCCACCTGAGGGGTCATGTCTGCTAATGGCCCATCAGGGATGCCAAAAATAGGCCATTGTTTATCTCACAGAGTAAATCACCCATTGTTTAAGTCTCCACCCTGGGGGAGGGACTGGGCGGAGCCTAAGTGGATATAAGATGGGGTTTGGGCCTGGGAGCTCTCTTCAGATCCAGAGGAGGACCAGACTCTCAATCAGACTGAGACTGCCACCAGATTGCAACCATCACTTTCACCAGCAGGAACCTTGTTTTCTTTTTTTCTACTTTGAACTCAGGGGGAGCCACGTGGTGCTCAGCATGGAGTTGGTGAGCTCCACTCTGCTTGTGCCCCACTGTGTTGGGCTGTACATCTGGTGTTTTTCGTGGCACAAACAAATTTTCTGTTTCAGTGTATTTTTGTGATCTTTTAATAAATTGTTATTCTGACTTGCAATCCCATTCTGAGTTGGATTCATTTCTCCTACTGGTTTAACTCTCAACCAGCACACTGGGGAAGTGGTGAGTGCTGTCTGGGGAGGTCATGCGAGGCAGAAAGACACAGAGACAGGGTGGGAACAGCAGGCTGAACACTCAGAGGATCTGTGGGCTGAGCAGAGCAGGGAACAGATTTTCAGGTCTTGACAACCTCCTGAATAACCTTCCCCGACCAACAGGGATTATGAAGATTTTTGTCACTGTTCAGAAAGGTGACTGAAACTCAACTGGGAAGCAGGGATTACTCTGGGCACTTCAAAGAAAAGGTTGGTTTTGTATTTCTAGCTGGGGCTATTTAGAATATTCTTTAAAAAAAAAAATCTGATTTATTTTTTGAGATAATCCAATTTTTGAGTCAGTTGTTTTTAGTATTTTTAAGAATGGCATCAAGACAAAACTGCTCTAGAGGACTGAGTAATTTAGAGTTAAGTTACTTTGAGTTTTTTCCTCCTGAATAAATATCTGTTGACATGATTGATTAAAAAATGGAAACTAATTCAGAAATGATTCAATAATTTATGATTTAATATGTTATTAATTTAGTAATATATGAAAATGTGTAAAGCTGCAAATTTTCACTTATGCCTATTTTTTACACCACATTCAGGGGTTTGTTGGTTTGTCAGGTTAGTTTGTTCAGCAGCAGCAGCTCTCACAGCAGTTCATTGAAAAGTGGAGTGGTGCTTTTGTTTTGATTCTCTTTGACTGGATCAATGGAAATAATCAGGTTTCAAAATTTCCAGTCAGTGATGCTCACACTGAAGAAGACCCAAAGTTTAATTGATCTACACTGTCAGTCTCATTTCTTGTCAAGTTGGGCTCAAAAGCTCAGCTTTAGTAATTTTTCAGTTTATCTGTCTGTAATTTGGTTGGTACTTCTTGTTCTGATTATGTTAGAGTTTTCCTCCGATTTCCCCTTTGCCACCATGGTACTGTCAGACAAGAGCAGCAGATTTTTCATAGAATCACAGCCTTTTGCAAAGGTTTTAGGCAGAGGATAGATGCAGGAACACTTGTCACAGTGAGCTGCTTTTATATGAGATAAAATACATAAAATATACATAGAAAAACTTTAATCTGGTGTCTGTTCACCCACATTCAACAAAGCATTTAATTTGTTTTCCTCATCTTAGGGGTGAAGATATATAGAATGTTAGTTGAGCCATTCTTTGTTCTTTAGATGACTCTCTTGAATTGCCATTGGCCAAGACAAAGATGTTTATTCACTCCATCAGAGTTCTTTGTTACACCTGGTTTGCTTGTTCTAATTTGTTTTGCTGTGTTGTGTTTGTAGCTAAGCCTGGTGTGAAGAATGAGGAGCTCACGAAGCTCATTATGCTTCATTTGATTTGAAAATTAAATTTTGCAATTTGAGACTTGTAAACACTTTTGAGAAGCACTGCTTCCTCTAATGGAAAGCTACACATTCCTACACTGTTGTTAGGAAATACATTTGTACCATGAATCTTTAATATTCATTCAATGTGTTGTGCCCTGGGCTATTGATATACCAGGAATTATACCTGTATTCTGGAAAAAAAATGTGCACTTTGGAAATCTTTTATTTTTTTCTTTACAAGACACATAACAATCTGAACCTTATTAAGTTTGCAATGAGGCACAGCTATTTCAGCCTTTTCTTCTTCTACTAGAGCTTCTCAAAGGCAGAAAACTTTCTGTCATATCTGTTTCCCACCAAGCCTTGGCACATTTGTTTCAGTAGAACTGAAAAGAGAGCACAATTTTATTAAGTATCACACTTTCCAGTATATATTGCATATATTTTCAGCATCCTGTAGGCTCTTTGGTTGAGTCAGTTATTATTGAATCAGACTTTGAAGAGACCCGACAGTGCACAGTCTCCTGCCCACACACCTTCCAGCTACACATAAAGTATTTATAGAAGAAGGCTGAGAAGAGAAGACCAGGATCTTTTTCCAGAGGACTAATGTGGAACTTAATGTGTTACCTGTGGATAACAATACAATTTGTGCATAACAATACTCTTGCAGGGTCCCTTGAAATGATGCTTTTTTTCTTTGACAAAACCCCCAACCATTATTTTATGTGTTCAGATGCAATCCCATTAAAGAATCTATTTTAAGAATTGGAAGAAATAAATTTAAGGGAGTCTAAGTGAAGTTTAATTCTGCTGGTTTTTTTGGTTTTTTTTTTTTTTTTTTTTTTTTCCCACAAGTTTTTAAAATGTTTAGACCTGGAAATTAGTTAATTCAAAAGTTGCTTCCCTGAAGTTAGGAAATAAAACCATGTCCTATTTATATAGCCTTTGGCTAACTTCTCATAGACCTAGATTCTATTTCTTATACTTCAAGAAGTCATTTCACCAAACCATTTCTTTTTTTTTCGCTTTTGTTTTCCTTTTTTCTTTTTTAATTGAAAAGTAGACATGGCATCAGTATTGTACTTTGGTCTTTTCTTAGATTAAAATTCTTCATGTAGAAATTGCTCTTAAAATAACTTCAGCATTTTTGTTTATTCCATAGGTATTTTTCTTTTCAGAATGTTCTATTGAAAAAAACCCCAAACAAATAGAATCAGAAAAGCAAAACCCCCAAAGCCCAATGAAATCACTCTCAGCAAAAATCAAACAAACAAAACTAGAAACCAACCAACCAAAAAAAAAAACAACCCCCCAAAACAATGACAAATAGGCATCAGTTGAATATAAAACTTAATTATATGTTCTGAAAATCACTGACCAGGGTGGGAGTGATCAGTAGCATTTCCCAGCTGTGTAACTGGATCATGTGTATTGTTTCATAAAAAAAAAATATATTTACATATTGTTTGTTTGGGGTTTTTTTACTCAAACTGACAGTATTGGAATTACTCAAATTTGTTCCTCCTAAGCATGCCATCCTAAACAAAGATACTTTTCTTAATAAGGACAATCAGAGGGGAATCCAGGACCATTTTAGAATAAAATTTTAAGCCCACAGACATGAAAACCAGATTATATCTTTGTTTGCAAGGGCCTCTTAAACTCATAAAGAATTCAGTACTTCCTTCCAGCTAACTCTGCTTTTTCTAGTGTATAATTCTCTTGGCTTCTCATCCCTCTCACTGCTTTCCTCCATTTATATCTTGGAATACAACGTCTGAAACTCCTATTTTATGAGAAATTCCATCCTGGCTGTGTAAATAAGGGATCACTTCATATATCTTGCAACTGTGAACTCCTGTTTGTCGATCCCAGGATGATATTTGCCTTCAACAGTGTCATGGCATTGACTCACCCTTTACCCAGGCTCAGACATCAGCCAGGCTTGCTTTTTTTTTTCTGAAGGACTTCCGCCTAATCTTTGACTCTTTATTGTGTATTTGCAAAACTGATTAGCTCTGCTTCAGCATTTCCTTCATAGGTTGAAATCTGCTTCTAGAAATGTGTGTAGGTGCACGTAAGTTTACAAAAGGACGTCAGAGGAATTAATGTATACTAGTAATAGGTCTTGATTAAGATTAGTCACAATGTTAACAAAGTTTTGGGGGAGTTTTTGAGGTTTGGTGTCTTGCCCTTAGTTCAGTTAAATGTCTGAGATGCTTTTAGAAGCAAGACTCTGAAGTTGCACTGTCAGGCTGGATTAAGTAATTAGGACAGAAGCAGACACAAGGCTCCTGCACAGGAAACTTAGTTTCAAACTCCGTGTGAGAAATTGTCGGGTTTTGTTTTGCATGAAAATTGGGATTTTTCAGGCTGGAGAAGAGAAGGCTCTGGGGAGCTTTAGACCCCCTCCAGGGCCTAAAGGAGCTCCAAGAGAGCTGGAGAGGGACTTATGATAGGGACAAACTGACAGAGGACAGGTTTAATTAGATATTACGAAGGAATTGTTCCCTGGGAGGGTGGGGAACAGGTTGCTCAGAGAAGATGTGGCTGCCCCTCCCCTGGCAGTGTCCAAGGCCAGGTTGGTTGAAGCTCTGACCCACCTGACCTAGTGAAGGATTGGAACCAGATGGTCCTTAAGGTCCCTTCCAACCCAGCCTGTTCTTTAATTCTAGTTTTGTATTTCACTGTTCAGGTTCAATTCACATTACAAGAAGTCCTCTCCCATGCGGGTTTCAAGCCAGCAGCTGGGTGTTGTGAGCAGGGACTGCGCATCAGGTGCAAACTGCAGCGAGAGGACCCTCTGTGCAAGGCAGGAAGATGGGCTGAGTCTTTCGAAAGGCTGTGCCGGAGCGTTTCTGTTCCGGCTCCTACACGGGAGCTCTCTGAGTCTTTGCTAAGGAGCCGAAATCTCGGGCTGGCAGTGCACGCTGGTGTTGAGAACCATTAACTTCTGCAGCTCTTCGCTATGCAAATTGGGGGGTCGCTATGGTAATCCGCTGCCTCGCCCGGTCATCCATCCAGCCCAACAAGCCCGTCTGCCGTCGGGCTCAGCTCCGCTCTCGCCCCGGGGATCGTGCGCGATCCCTGCTGGGGAGGACAGCGCGGCACCGACACCCTGCCCCGTGCTCACTGCACCTGGAACCCACCGCCTGCCCTTCCTCGGCACGGGAAACACCAGCCACGTCGTTACTGTTGGGTGACTTTTTTTTTTTTCTTTCACATAGAAATGAAGGCAAATAATGATTTGTGGCGGTTAACTTTGAGAGTTTCGTAATGAGAGAACTCTTGATAGCTTTGTGATTTCATTAATTTCTCCATTATTGTCCTTGCTTGTGTTTTGTGTTAACAGCCCCACCAGTCTTCTTTATTTCTTTTTCTTTTAAAACATCCCTCAGTCTTTCACTGCAATAACAGAAATCACTGTTATTAATTTTGCTAGTCATTTAATATTTGGTATATTTGGAGGCACCGTGAGCAGACTGCAGCAGCAGTTGAGCCTTGCACAAAAGGCTCTGGAATGGTTAAAACCACAGCAGTGTTGTTAAAGCACAAATGCTACATCATTCACACCTTGCTGTTTAAGAGGAGCAGTGCTTGTAGAGAGGCTTAATGCTTAGAGCTAGAGTAGTAGCAAATATAAAATAAAGCAAGCAACCCTAGCACCTGATGAATTGGTACAGGGATTACCTTCATGATACTCATTTTTCTTTCTAGTCTGTACCTTTACAGCCTTTGCTGCGGAGACAGAGCGTTCCTGTGTTTTTCATTGAATCTGTTGTACAACCTGGGGGTTGTTTCATCTCCAACCAAACTGTAAAGTTTTCTTGTTAACTCATATATAGACAAACCTGACCTCATTTGCAGAGTCCTCCCTTTTCTGCTCATCCCTTTAAAGTTTCACTGAGCAGCACCTCAGTGGGCCTGAAGTTATTTCAATAATCCCTTTAAGCATATTGGGAATACAGGCTTAGAAAAGCTTCCCCCTGATGAGGCTGGTTTTCTGAATTCATCAAGCTACATGTTAGGGTGAATGTGTTCCTTCCTTTTGTTATGTTTCCCTTCCCTCCCTCTCCCCTTACCCCACAAGAAGGCTGCTTCAGCATCTCATCCCTTTGGGAGTTATAAACCAGTTTCTTGTTTGTAGCCTAAATTTCTTCTGTGCTTTAATGCTGATGTGACAGCACTCTCAGAAGCCTTAACAGCTTTTATTTCTCCACCCCCAGTGGCTGCCCTCACTAACGCATTTGTAAATTACAGTTGTTCAGTCAATAAATAAATTTTATTGTGTATTAAAGCTGATGCTTAAAGTAATTCTGAAACACAAAAGGCCCACAAATTTTGGCTTGATTTCTCAGCAACAACTTCGCTTAAGTCCTGAAGCTCTGGTGAAAGTAAGAGTAGGCTTGGAGGCTTGTGTGTTGGCCCATTCCCTCGAGGCAGTAGGAGATAAAACTGCTCATCAGAGGTCCTGAACAGCACCACTATTCCTTGTTCTTCCCATCCCTATTTCTCCATCCCAGGACTATTTTCAGCCTTCAGAAAAAAAAACTAGACTCCAGAGTGGAGACAGAGGGCTAAAACATATAATAAGAAAAATCACAAGAACTGTGGCTCCTGTGGTTGGAACACACCAAAGATGACCATCAGGGTTGACTGTAGATCTCAGTATTGATATATAATTCCAGGTTTTTGTATTACATGTGTTTAACTATCCTTCAAAAATAATTTTGTCTCACTGGATAAAAGATGAGAACTTGATTTTGAGAGAAAATGCAAAGTACACAATCGAAAGTTACTATTTTTCCATTGAAGACATACAAATAAACATTTCAAAATAATTTTCACATTTATTTTTTAGTAACATTCTGAACCCTCAAATTGATAGGTCTAGGCAAAATAAAACTTAGTTTCTAGTTATCTTTAGTGACTTGAAGACCATGTTTTTGGTCTTGAAGGCTCTCTGGAAACTATATTAGACTATTCAGGTCAGTGTAACCTTTAGCAGAAAGGGACTTGCCTCAGGTGCTGTTGTGTGCTCTGTCTGATTTTGGGAAAGGGTTGGAATATTACGATGTGCAGCATTAAACTGAACATGGTTAAAGGTTGAATGAGTGACAAATGCCTCTGGAAATATTTAAAGAGAGCCATCTATTTCACAAGGACACTTGAAAGAAAACAGCTTTGAAAAGAAAAAAGATAAACTTTGGAACATTCACTTTTTATCAGGAAAAAAATGGACTATATTTTATACAGAGAAATTCTCATCTAGTGGAAGAAACATTAAGTGTTCAAAGAGATGTATTTTTTCTTCAGGAAGGCAAGATCTTATAGATTCAACTAAAACAAGGGAAATTATATATATATATTAAAAAAAAAGAAGGTCAAATTTTCCAATCCCCCTAAATTCAAAACTAGCCAGCTTTCTCTTTATTTTCAGTGAGATTTAATCTTCTAAAGCCACAGCAAATTAGCGTCTCTCAGGATCTGTATTTTAATGATAACTTTGAGTCTTCAGGGGCCTTAGATATATATAGAGAGATACAGAGAGAACTGTAACTACACAGTTATGTAATCAGGTAAGAATTTGGAGTTTAAGTACATTTTGAAATCCTTGTTCCTTGCAACATTATTTTGAATTCTTTTCTGGACGGATTTTTGTCTAATGTGAAGCAGACAGCAGTAGGTTTGCCTTGGTTGGTTTGCTACTGATTAGTTATTTTCCTTGGAGAAGAGGTTGCTTTGAGTCTCAGCTTCAGGAAAATGGAGAAAATCGGTTTTGGCAGTGAGGGATTGAAATAGCTTGGAAACCTAACCAAAGAGTTTTCTCTCTGTTTTATTTTCTGACTGCTATTTTTATTTCAGTAGTGAATAACAGCAACCCTTTAGCTGGATACATTCGGAGGGTAAAAATTAAAATTAAACATTTTGATCACCTTGCAGTCAAAGTTCAATAATTACTTTGCCTTTTATCGTTTCAGATTTTAGAAGAAAATATTTCATGACAGAAAAGGGATGCTAGGTCTGATCCTTAGAGTTATTAGTAACTAACACTTAATAGGTGTTTGACACTGGTAACACTAGGACCAAAAGGAAGCCTTTTTAAATCCAGGAATCCAGTCTTTCTCTGCATATAAGGAATGGTTTAGGAGGACTATTTCTACAGAGCCTCCTAAATATTCCATTTTTATTTTTTTCAGCTATATGTACAGTAGTTTTCTGAACTGCTGCATTTTGAAAACAAAAATATTTTTAAATTAAAACTATGTTTGAGACAGGTCTGCCAGCTTGAAGTAAGCATCACTCATATTATGATAGTTGCATCTTAATTGTTCTCTTGGCACAGCAGGGAAGAAACGGGAGAGGCCAGCACTGCACCCTTATGGGATTGCCTTCATGAAGGGCAGCAGAGAGATGAAAGCACACTGATATATTTGCATTAAAAATACATTTAACAAACCGTAGGAAAGAAGCAGGTAAAGAATATTTGAGTACTTTCCCAGCCTGATATTCATATTTCCAACTTAAATCACCAGCATCTGATTAAATAGCACCACTCATTCCATTAAATACGTGTGTGGAATGAACACACATTTTTAACATTAGGTTCCAGGAGTAATTTTAATTAGAAGAGGGGAAACTTTTATATAGCACAGAAACTTTTATTTTTTCTGCTTTTGTTCTCATTTTTAATTGGACATGGTTTCTGTGAAAGTTGTTGGCTGTTATGGTGTGTGCAGTTTTGGAAAGGGAAAACATATCTTCCCAGGAGTAAAGATAACCTATGTAAAAGCACAAGGCTTACTGTAATTTTTGAATGCACATCATGAAAAATATCCTACTTGGGATCTTTTTCTTGCCTTTGTAAAGAGTATTATTTATGATATTATTAAGAACTTATATTTATTATTGCTTTGTCACAATAGTAGAAAATAGCAGTCTAATATTACTTGTTTACATCAGCTGTCACTTCCCTCAAAGCTGACATTTTCATATGCTCCTTTTAAATCTGATTTTGTTTTACTAGTAACAAAATGAGTATCTGAGACTGGTTTCTTTCTTACAAAAAAAAATGTATATATTTAACACTGTGTGCAACAAACTTTACCCAGAGCCTGAACAGTGCAGTGCAAGGGGCTAGATTGTACAAAAATGGGAGTGTGCTTTTTTCAGCTTATTCTCCCCACTGCAAGAGCATGGGGAGTGAAGCAGGGAGGCATAAGGTGGCAATGAACACAGTGAGGGAAACTAGAAGAGAAAATATAAAATAGATTCAAGAGGCAAAGTCTGAAATGTGCCTTCCTTCCTTCAGCCCATCTTTAATTGTACTAACAGCAAGGTTTTAACTGTAATCTCTTCATTTTCCCTTGTTAAAAAATAACAAAGTTTACTCTGTACTCTGCTACATTAGTTTTATGCAGGGGTGACTTTAATAAAGCTTTTGAAATCAGAACCCCCAATTCAGTATGGATATCCCAGAGCACAGTCTGCATCCGTCTTGCATGGAACCCTGACCCAGTGAAATCAATGGCAAAATTCCCATTGACTTCAAAGAGGGTCGGATTTCACACCCAATCTCCTCTTCCTTTTTTCTTCAGCCTCTCTGCTTTTGCTAAATGGGATTGCTTTTCCCAGGTGGACCTCTTAATGCTATGCACAGTGATCATTTCCACTTGCTTTTGTAAAATAGTGCAAGTCTTCTAAGGCAAATTCTGTCTTTTCTTCTTTGTTTCTCTTTATGCAATACTGACGTTCTCCATAGTAAGGCCAAAGTGTCACCCCCGGATCTGTTGTCTTAACACTATTGTGTCTCATTTTTTAAACTCACACTCAAAACTTCTGGTTTTCAGAAGTTCACATGTTAAAGATCATTTGGCTATATATCACAGGAGCACAAGTTTTTGATAACTCTGTTCCACAATGAATATTTCTGTCCACATATAGTCAATCACACAAGCAGCTACACTGCAATGTATTTTTAATTTCCACCTTACTCATAACCTCAATTCTGCTGTGTCTTAATCACATCAGGTCACTTTCTTAACACTTCTTTAGGAAATAAACTAGAATATTTTATGTTTATACACTTTAAAGCAGCTGACCACTTGGGTTATTTTTGGCATTCCACTTACCAGCTGAATTCCCCATTCTTGGCTAATTTTTTACTGTGAGACCACTGCCATTTTGGCAAGTGTGGTTATTCCTTAAATCAACAGATAGAAGGATCTATTTACTGCAGGTCTGATGCTTTATCTAACTGCTAGGCCCTAAACATCTTTAAGGATTAGGCTGTTCCTCAAAAATAACGTCTGAACAAGGCTAAGCTATTTATTAGGAAATGTTGGACCCAATGCACAGGCATTATTTTTGAAGTGGTTGCTGAATGGTTATAACTTTTATTTTCTGTAAATAAGATAAAATCCTTCTGTAACTTGTTAAATTATGAACTGCACTTTTGATTATATATTAATCACAGAGAAAAGAAGCATAGACTAAGCCCTCAAGTGTTTGCAAGTTTTTTATGTCATCTCACATAAGAGATTTCCATAGGTTTGAATGGCTTGTTCATCTAAAGCCAGTTTCCCTTTTGAACTGAGCTTTTTTGCATCAGAAATGCACATACTAAATAGCTTAGGAAAATATGTGGCTAACTCATTAACTGGGATGCATTTCTAGAATGACTTTGCCTGTCATGGCAAAGGTGCTGGACCCTCCCATGGCAAAGGTGCTGATTGCTGCATGGACATGAAGCTCTTACTGATGACAGTCCCAAGCTCATCTGTCTGAGTTTCAGAAATCTCTTACACTACTAGTAGTAGCATCTTGTTTGTTCTTT
This sequence comes from Formicarius rufipectus, assembly GCA_013399695.1. Taxonomy (NCBI): domain Eukaryota; kingdom Metazoa; phylum Chordata; class Aves; order Passeriformes; family Formicariidae; genus Formicarius; species Formicarius rufipectus. The sequence goes on from VXAU01000691.1 coordinate 505,843, forward strand.
TGGCTCTGTCCCCAATTTAGGGGCTTTCCCCCCCTCATTATTTGGTCTCTTACATTCTTTTTTTCCTTTTTTCCCCCCTCCATTTACTAACTGTGTATAAGGTGTCTCATTTACTATTATTTTCTCCATTCCTTTCTGTGCTCCCATCAGTTCGTTTCAAGCATCTGTATGTGCTTTCCTCCTCATTTATTATTTCTTTTTACTAATGCAGTGAAAACAATATACCAAATGTTTGTTTTTTTAAATCAATCCCCCCAAATGCTAACAATCACAATTTATACCCTTTTACTCTGTCCAGCAGGAAAATTTGTGCCACAGATCTTAGTGTTAAAAATTCAGGTACTCTGATGAAATCACCAAGGTAGCCAGTTTTACATAAACCAGTAATGTTCTTAAAACATTAAAGAACCATACTGTTTTATCTGTGAAGTTATAATTTACTTTTAAATGTTTCTGCAGTTAGACTATCTATACTGATTTGCAGTTCTATTCTGTTTTATTATATGTTCTTACTGTCTAAATATGTAATTTGGCATTTCAATGGTTATTTTTTTTATGGTTCATACCCTAAGTACCTATTTTGTCCCATAACTCCTTTTTTCTTCAACACCATTGAATAATTAGTATACTTTAAAAATCATACATAGCTTTTCATGGAAGGTCTACTATAGATAAGCAAACAGGAAAATGCAACTATCAAGCACAAATAATTCAACTTCTTGAAAGCAATTCATGCATTAGACTGGTTAGCAAAGGAACTCCTTTAATTTTTAAATTCTGCCAATTTTGGGGGCCTTATTTGGTAGTTTTGCCATTAGCTCTGTTACTCTCAGGATATTTCTGGTGCATGTACCTGTTGGGATTGCTCTGCACAACAGCTCAGCCTTCCAGGACTTCAGCTACTCCCCCTCTTTTGGTGTTCTGCTCTGCAGGGTAAGATGTTCTTCCCCTGCTGTCTCCTGCTCCAGGACATTAGCACATTTACCTCTGCTGACCCCAAGGAGTGACACTAATCACTGGTCACCAGCTGGAATTAAATTCCCAATCTCGACCCAGCAGTGGATCCAATTTTCCATCCAAATTATGATTCACTTTCCCACTTTCTATCTTACCAATATGGCTATAAAAATACAGTGAGCAGCAGTGTCAAAGGCCTTGCTAAAATTGTAAATTAGATTAACACCAACTGATGTCCCCTTGCCTGCGGAGCCTGTCATCTTTTCATGGCAAACAATCAAGTTGTCAGGCAGAACCTGGCTTTGGAGAGGCTTCCAGAAGGATTTGCTCCATAACCCTTCTAGGGACAAAGGTAGAGCCTCCTCAGCTTCAATGTATACCATCCGTTTTGCTGCCTAGCACAGCAATTACCCCTTATCTTCTCCCACAACTCTCCCCTGGCCCACCAGCTCCCCCAGGATGGACTATCTGTGTTCCAGCTGCTACTCCGCACAGGACAACACCCTTCCTCCACACCTTCCCTGCTCTTGCCTGAACATCCTCTCTCTGTATTTTACACAGGTGGGGTGTGGTTTTGACAGTCAGACAGAAGAAAAAAAAACATGGTCTTGGCACTTGATGTTGAGTGTGGGAATGGGAAATACAGGAATCTGCTTTACTAACACGTCTGTGTCATCAGCAACTACAAAGAACTACTACATAAGAGATATTTTATCTTGAAATTGGTGCAGGTAAAAAAAAATAGAGGAAATAAATCTGGAGCTTATAAGCAAGGAGGGTTTAGAAAAATAGTCTTAATATTGCCTGTGACAGATAAACAGAGTTTGAAGAATGCTTGAATTAGTACAAGCTACTCATACCTTCTATTTATGTTTCCTTTTTATCTTTGAAACCATATACTCTTCTAAAATTGTCACAGACACAGACAGAACAATACCTAGTGGTTAGGTAAGAGTTTTTGACAATATTAACCTTATTTTTCATTTAACAATTCTCTTCAATTAATATAAAAATATATCTTCTGGTAAGGTAACTGTGAAGTGCTATGCATTCCTTAAGTAGGATTTTTAGCTTTTTTCATGTTTTTGACTTTACTGAGTTTTAGGGACAGTAGCTATATATCTCCCACAGTCTGGTCAATAATTATATCAATACTGCAATAATTTGCCAAATAATAACTGGAGTAGCTTACAAGTTTTTGCCATGGTGTTTTTAAGCTCTGTGTGAAAGTTGAATTCCGAGGATCGGAAAGTGCTTGCATTTTGTCCAACTGTTTTTGTTTTCCTATTGCTACAAACAGCTGAAACTATTCCCCCATTTCTGGTCTCCTTGGAACACCTGCTCCTGTGCAAAGGGATTTCCTTGTACTCAGAAGTTCTGTGGGACTCGAGGGCTGAATGGGACTGCTCAGAATTACTGTGAAAATGTAGCCAGTGAGAGCAGTAGAGAAGGAGTCTAAAATATTCTATATTAAATGCATTATGACTGCAATTTAGAAAGAACTAAATTGAAATGATGCTGTTTAATATTTACCATATTTATCTTTGTAAGTTTGGTTAGTTGGGTTTTTTTTAAGATAGTTTTACCCCATTAGCACAAAATTAGTGGTAATTGTGTTAGAAGTATAGGATTTATAAATACCTTCATAATAAATTCCATCAAAGTTTGCTTTCTAATATAATTATATATGCAGTTTGATGGTTCTGTAATCACTTCTGTCTCTCTTTAAAATTAAATTACATGTTCTTAGCTGTGAGAAGCCACACTAGAAAAAATGTTGGGCAAGAACAAAGATTTCCAGATTTATGATCTCCAAAGGAACACCTCTAAAGTGTATCTGGCACAATGATTAAAGATAGTGCTTTTGTAGTTCATAAAATTTCAGTATTGGACAATAAAAGATTCTAAATTAGATACAAGAGTTTTTAGGAACTCAGACTAGCTAGATTTAACTAGAATGCTATTTATTTCTATTATGTGTGTAGGGAAATGTTAAAGGAGTTGACCTTCCACTACCTGGCATGAAAGCATTTACAACTCCATTAAATTGAGGATATATGTTTCAGCCTGTCTGTATCTTCCCCTGAGACATTTAATTTTGTCAGCATTTACTTTTGCTGGAAAGAAAAGGAATTATATCAGTAAACTGGAAACACAAGTCAATGTGTCAGGATTATGAAACATCATGTTTTCTTATGTTTGAAGTTTTAATGGGAGGCACTGCTGAGGCTCTGAAGAACAGCACAAAAGAAGGATTGTAGATGGAAATATCAGGTAAAAACTATCCCTATATCCTGGCCTTATGGATTTGTGCATCCATTTTGACAAATCACGTTTTTCTTTTGGAAGATTTACTACTGATACAGGGAATTTCCCTCCCTATTTTATCAGCTTACTAGTGCTCTGAGTATTTATTTTCTTGCTTTCAAAATACATAAAATATACCATCATGAGCCATTTGCCCTTTGGGGTTATTATTGTTTTTTAAGTAGTAAAGAAAAAGAGGCTGCAATTTACGTATGTTATGGTATAAGAACATTGGAGTAAATGAAAGAAAAATACCAGTTCCATGGTATATTTTTTTTCTTATTTTCCTGCAAACATAGTAAAGCACTTGGAAAAATTAAGGATTAAACTGGATAATCCAATTCAAGTTAGCTTCACATACTGGTGCACTGCTGTTAGGTGAGAAAATAGTTTTCCCAGTTACCCAAAGAGTAGGATGGCACAATTTAAAATCAAAGCACTGTCAGTCACGTTTACTTCCAGTCTGGTAGGAAAATGGCACTTGCCACAATTTCTGACAGAAATTCTTTGATGCTTTGTGGAAAACTATTTTGATATTAAAATTATTGATTTCTCAAATTCATATTAACATTGCAATTTAAAGTCTGTCATGGTGTGAAAATGGCACACAAACACAACAATGGCTGGAAGGATTAGCAGAGTCAAGAGGAAAGAGAGGCTTTTAACGTGCTACATGGGCAAGCTTGATAGTCTTCTACAACATTTCCCTCCTGACCAAGTCTCTAATCCTCTTCCAGACTTTGACTCAAGTGAAATGCAAGGAACTTCAGGTCTTCCTCTGCTGCCCACAGGGAATGCATTTTCTCTTTCATTGTTGCCTTCAAAAAAAAAAAAAGAAAGATGAAGAGGAATTGAGGAATGAGGAAAATAAGGAGGACAAATTATTTCAGAGGTCAAATGAAAAAAGAAAGCCAAGGAACCTCCTGTGAAGCTTTTTGAAGTTAATCAGAGGGTTGGTTTGACATCTGCCAACAGTTCCTCTGACATTTAGACAGGCTTTTCACTTATGTTAAATGAGTAAGCTCTGGTTTATTTTATAACTTTCCATATGTTTGTATTCTGAACACGTTTCGAACAGTGTCATTAATGACTCTTTTTGTCTTCCAGCAGTCAGTCATATCATGTTTGTTTTTTTTTTTTTTTAAAAAAAGGTTAAGAAGTTACTTTTTCAGATATTTAAATGCAACATCTGTGCAACAGGCTAAATTAGATAGCTTAAAAATCTTTGGTTAAGCATAGTTTATAAGCTTTTATGACAACCCAAGCAGCTATACTTTTTTGTAGTCAAATAACTTTAGTCAGCTGTGCTGCAGGCTGTGACGTGCATAGACTACAACGTAAGCTAGTAAAATCCTTCACTTCCCCTCTAAGTTCCAGAATTTTGGATTTCTCAAAAGATGCATATTTTCTTCTGTTCCTTTAGTCTGGTGGTTTTTCTGGCTTTACCTTCCAAGAGCTGATTTTTAAGTATAAAAAAACAGGAAAAAGGTATTCAGAGTTGTCCGGTGACAACCTGGTGAAGATAGTACCTTATTCTTACTTAAACTCACCTTTAGGTATTTCTTAATGTGCTTAGATTTTTGCAAATATGTTATTTCAGTAAAACTGTTGGTGGTTATTCTCTTTAATTGAGTTTAATTGCCACATAAATTTTTCAGTTCACTGAGGAACCTGTTTTCATTTATCTATATATATTACTCTCTGTAACCAATTAACATCTGGACTTCAGGGCTCCAGTTAAGGAAGTGCATTCTCCAGGGTCATCCCCACACATCACCTGGTCTTCTGCCAGATACAACTTCTACAGAAACACATGACAATAATGTTAAAGAAAAGCTAATTGTGAACAAGGAGTTGCCGACAGCACATGACGTGTTGAAACAGTCATTTAACAAAAGCAAGTTATGCAGATTTCCAGTGCTTAGGAAAATATCATTTTACCAGCATTATGTTCTCTCAGATCCTCAAAAGCTGATACAAATAGGTGAGTGAAAACTTGGGAAATTTTCTGAGTGGCCCCTGTAAACATCAAACAGTATACACTCCAGTGGACAAAGTCTATGCATGATTGAACAACACAGTTGCAAATTAAAGAAAAAGGATTTGCATTTATGTGTTTTTCCTCTCTTTGTTTGACACAGGAGTGCCAACATTCTGTTCATTGTTTCACTCTGGCTCTTTGTCAGCAACATTGCCTAAGTGTGAGACAAAACTTTTAAATCAACCCTTCTAAGTGCACGATTCTGCAGATTCTTTTAACTGAACTGAATAGCGCTTTACACCTCTAATATTGGAGATCATTTATGCTGTAAATAAGTGTTTGTTCAAACTGTGTTCTCATTCACAACATGTAAACTACCACAGAAACATCAGTGGCTTTCTCATGGGTCCCCTGGGACTGAATCATTAAAGCTCCTTCCATCTGTAAAAGCTTTGAGTGTAGTTGTTTGCAACATCTGGATACAAGTAGTGAGAATATTCTTTTGTCCCTTTCAAAGATCTAACCAGAAGGGCTTTTTTTTCTTTCAAAACATAACTTCACACCATAAAGCAATTAATTTTCAGCACTGTCCTGAAGGATGGATTTCTGACAGAGCAGGCATATGGTTTTGTATCAGTGAAAGTGATGTGTGCCCATAGTGGAAGTTACTGTAAGTCTCCAAGGCTGGAATTCTTCTTTGCGTATCCAGTTATGTGAAGGAAGAATTTGGTTATTTCTACTGCAAGTTTCCAGCCTTGAAAAAATAGCAGAAATATTGCAAATGGGGATACAACTTACCTTCCTGTTAGAAGGCCAATCCTATGTAAATCTCATAAGGTAATTTTGAAAAAGTTATATTGCTTGATAGTGCAATTACAAATGGCTTTTTAAAAATGGCTTGAAGGATATTGTAGTTTTTAATCATTTGAACACAGAAGGGAGTCTGCTGTGGTCACCTGGGGCACCAGGAGACAAATCTCTACTACGACGTTTTCTCTTTCTTTTTGGTGACATGTATCTAATTGTCTATCTAAATTGCAATAAGGACCTCAAAGCATAGGTTACACTTATTTCCAGTTAATAACATTTGAAGATAAGAGAACATTTTCCCCTCAGTGCTCCACAAAAACAAAACTCACACTGAAATTGTTCTTTTCAAATGAATGCTTTTAAAATGAATGCTTTTAAATGAGATTCTGCAACGGGTAAAGCAGAGTATTTATGATGACACATGCAAAAGAAATCACTTGTCTGTGTTTTAATTGGTGCATTCATAAGCCAGTTTCTTTCCAAGCATTTGTTGCGCAGCTATTCCAGCCTTGTGTCCTGAGGAAAAGGCATTTGTGTGATAGCATTTTCTGCCTGCTCTCTCCTCAGTAAATGTTGAATCCCTTGGCCAATTTCAACCAGCCTTGATAAAGGGACAGAAGTCTCAGAGATAATTAAGTTCCTCCAAATTTCACAACGAGTGGCACATCAGGGCTGGGGAATGACTCAGCTTAAGACTCTCTTTAGGACCTTCTGTGAGATAAGGAAGTTTTCCTGTCTTCACACCTATGACTCAGGTGAGAGAACTCCCCTCCATTAGTGCCTTCACACCCACCTGAGGGGTCATGTCTGCTCAGGGGCCATCAGGGATGCCAAAAATATGCCATTATTCACCTCACAGAGTAAATGCCCCTTTGTGAAACTCTCCACCGTGGGGGAGGGACTGGGAGTTCCCATCTGAGCCCAAGCAGAGATAAACTTGGGGTTTTGGGACTGGGAGCCCTCTTCAGATCCAGAGGAGGAGCAGAGCCTCGACTGGACAGAGACTGCAACCATCATTTTCACCAGCGGGTTTCTTCCTTTCTTCTTACTCTGAACTCAGTGGGGCCACGTGGTGCTCAGCACAGGGCTTGGTGAGTTCCACTCTGCTCGTGCCCCACAGTGCTGGGCTGCACAGCTGTTTTTTGTGGCACAAACGAATTTTCCTTCTGTATCAGTAGATGTTGTGATCTTTTATTAAATTGTTATTCTGACTTGCAATCCCATTCTGAGTTGGATTCATTTCTCCTGCTGGTTTAACTCTAAACCGGCACAACAGTGATGATGGGAGCTTTAGATTTGAGATGAAAAATACCCGAAGGCAAAACTCCCTCAAATATTTGTGTGAGTTTAATAGGGTGTTTCACCAGTGTGTATCATTATTATGCTCAATTCAGAAACAGTAATTATTTTTTTTTAACATTCTGTAGCCTAAAATTTTGATTTAAATAGAATTCCCTTCCCTTTATGAATTGTAATAATCTTCATCAAAATCTTCATATTCTGAAGGAGTTGCAATATTTTTAATGGAAGTGCTACTTGTAACAAAAGCTAATTTTGGAGAGGTCACAACTTTCTGTGGAACGTGACCATTTGAATGAAATCTCTTTCTGGCAAGAAGCATTTAAATCCTGTCAAATAGAAATATCCTTCTATTACTTTTAAGAGACAATTAGATAGGTGCAATTTTATAATTAATACTACACAGCAAAAATTTGGAGTAATTTCAAATATGTTGGTGCAAAAAAAACTTATGCTAAAAGAAGTGGTTTGAGATTTTGAAATATAGACGTTTATACCATATATCACAGTGACCTATCCTTTATGCTCTGAGTTGTAATTATCAATAAAATGCTAAGATTTGTGCAGTTTAACTGTTGTATTAAACTTAATTCAGCATAATTTATAAGCTTTGATGCATTTCATTTGCACTATCATTAATAAGTTACAAATGTAGAAATTCATGTGAATTGAATCAAAATTAATAAGATAATAATCTAGGTATATAATTCCCATTTACCAGCAGCAGTGAACTAAATATTTATCAGTTCTATGAGTATAGAATGAGCAATTACTAGTAAGGGAATGGTAAGTGATGAACTATTTTAATTGTAATAAATCTAATTTGAGAGCAAAAATTTTTTTTTAATTACTCTCAGGTTAAAAAAATGTAGGGTATTATAGAATGTTGCAAATTTTGTACTCAATTTTACAGAAGATATGTTTCTTGGCTGTTTTTTCTCCCAGAAAGAGAAGTATTCTAATGATATATATGCATATATATATATATATGCAGATATACTCCTGGGGTAGGCAAGTAAAGCTACAGTTACATAGTGTATTGAAACAAACAAAACTTTCCTTAAAATGTAAGTGGTTTCTGCAAAGTGGTCGCCAAAATGTGTACATGGAAGATGATAATTTTTGTTTAAATGGAGTTTGAACATGTATGAACAACATATCTATCAAGCCCTGCAAGGAGGTGTTTTAGTTATTTATTGGAATTCATGGTTTGGCCTCACCCTGACAGAATATGAATTAAGCAACAGCTTATTTATCTGCAGTAGGTTCTGCAGATTAATGCAGTCTTGCCTTGTGTTTCCTGTACTCCTTCCTTTCAGCTTGTCAGTATTCAGAGCAGGAAGTGTAACAGAAAGTTGTGCTTGAAGTTGAAAACAAAGAAAAGCAAAACAAAGCAGAAAAAAAAAAAGAAAAAAAAGCAAGCCTCTGGCAACTGTAAAGAACTAACTGGGATCAAGATTAAAGATAGAAGTGGCAAAAAAATTCATAAAACTATTCTAAACCTTTAGGCACTGTGAAAGATAGAACACGAAATGTTTATATAGATAAGGGAGCCCTAATGAAAGAACAGAAGTTTGATCACTGCTGAATTTTATCATGACATTGTCTGGAATAAGAAATGTGGAGCAAGAACTCTGACAGTCTTTTGGCAGCTGGGAAGCCTCACAGAAGTCTCTCCTTGATTAATCAGCAAACAATACACTGGAAAGAGGCAATAAAGAATTGTGTCAGAGGAGCTGGACCAGATATGATAAATTGGATAGAAGTTTGGGAGTGTCTTAGTGGTGATTCAACCAGAGGAAAAGCAGCAAACTCAGGAAACTGGTAAAACCAGGAAAATACTTCAACAGTGCAGACTTGTTGAGTAAATGGAAGTTGGGCGGAAATACAAGGTTTGTTCTTTAAGCAGGCAAGGGAGGTAATAGCAAAATAGTGACCCTTTAACGTGAATCAATCCCATTGATCACAATAAAAGCCGTATTTAGAGCATGTAAACTTAGGAGAAGCCCTAAGTTTTTATCTTCAATGCTTGCATTGTATCTTTTGAATAAGAATTTCTTCATGTTGTGGTTACCTCTAGTCTTCCATTGACTCCTTGGGATCTAAACCCCAGAGATTTTTGCTGTGACCTATGTCAAATTCTCGAACGTGGCTTTTGGATCCAAGAATCTACAGGCAATCACCTAAGATACCACTAGAATACAAGTGTTTGCTTTGTAGGGCCAAGTCCCACAGCTGAACAATTTTTCTAAAAGCAGAGGTTGCTGCAAGACACTTAATGAAGGAGGCATCTTAATAGTTGAAACTGTAGTAAATGAGTCATCTAAACATCATAATTATACTTGTAGCTTAACTATTTGTATCTTACAGCAATAAGAAAATGCAGAAATATGTGGCAGTCTATGAACCAAACAGTAATGACAAGACTTCTGACTGGTTCACTAAATTCTTTAAAGAAAGAATGAAAAAGACATGTGTTTTGGTTTTCTTTTTAATTCAAATTTTTGTTAAAAAAATTGATTTCCAACTGATTTTTTTTAAATCCTGCATTACATTAAAATCTCACAATTACAGATTTTCCACTCTGGTATGTTACAGTCTACTTGTTTCAAGAAAAGTATAACCCCAGTATTACATATTATTCTGGATTTTGGCAAGATATCAATAAAAGTATATTAAATATTCAAGGGAAAACATTTAAATGCATATTATACTTTCAAAATAATTGTTAGGATTGCGCATATTCCCCCAATGTTCAAATTATATGTTTCTATTACAGTTATTATTGTAAGTCTGCAACCTTTTTTTAATGATCTCTAGCTGAAAGGGCAAGCAGTCCTCATAAGGCTTCTTGCTTTAGAATGCTACATTTGCTTTCTTTTGTCTGCATTTTGGACAGACTACTAAGGAATATTTTTTTTTCTTAATAAGGCAAATTGAGCTCCTCTAGGCTTTGAATTGAAAGAAAAAAAATATGCTCAAGTGTAATCTTAGCTGTATCCACGGAAACCAGTTGCTTCCCTGGAGAATATTCTGTATTCCATTCAATAGACTTGTGTACCTGAAAAGAAAACTGGTTTGGACTGAATCATTATCCTCAAGAAAACACAAAGTCTAAGGTTGCTGGAAAGGTGTTTGTTGTTAAAAGCTACTCAGCCCCACAGTGTTTACTCTGGATATCTAATCAGGTGTCCTCTGGCCCATCTGGGCTGAACTGTTTTATTGTGGGTCTTAACTTACTCTCAAATAGTGGGACCGTGGAGTTCCAAGTCACAGTTGTGTAGCAGTGAGGATATTTTCTCTGTCTTTTCATGACCATGTCTGGTGGAAACTTCTGGGTGAAAGCTCTAATCCTGAGTAACTCATAATTTGATAATATTAATCTTGTCGTTGTTGTTTGGGTGGGTGTTGTTGAGGGATGTGATTCAGCAAAAGAATTCACACATTTCTGCACAGCCTTAATATAGATTTCTCTTCTGTATATGGGGCAGCAAAAGAAGTGAAAACTATTTTCCATATATTGCTTCTCACTCTGAAAAACTGAAACGCCTTGTTAAAAACTGTCTAATATTATTGTCCTCCTTCTGCTGCATATGTAAGGAAGGACTTGAAGAGGATAATGATGACTTTTTAAAAGTCTGAAGTGTGTTGGTGTTAAGAGAATGGGAAAGGAGACGTCTCTGAAGAACCTGCAAGCTGCAGAAGGACATGCTTGCTGGAGAGGAGAACAGTCTCTGCAGCAACAGTGTGAGCTGCTGGAGAGGCTGCTTAACAATTGGAGAGATAAAACTGGCAACCTCAGAATAGGGGCAGAAAAATTTCACCCTCATATTCCATCAGAATGTTTGGAATTATCCAGCTTTGCCTGACTTTCCCTGCTATCTTTGTAAAATTAAAAGTAATAAAATGAGAAAAAAAGTGTTCCCCGTGCAGCTGCATTGACATCACAGAATCACAGAATATTCTGAGTTGGAAGGGACCCACAAGGGTCATCAAGTTCAACTTCTAATGGTTCCTCTTGATTTTACCAAGAAGAAAAACAATTAAAATGCTGAATAGTTTACGATGCTATAAAAATGCCAGGCATAAAACAAGTGGGAGGACACTGCAGGATGATTATCCTGAGTACTATGTTGGGAGGATCTGGTCCTGCATTAATTAGATGGAGGTCCTGGCATAAATGGAAAGTGAGGTTCAGAGTTTTGTGTGGAATGAGGTAAAATCAAAAATTAGGAGCTAAGTCATTAAGGTTAACTTTGGGATGTTTGTTTCTTAAGTTGCAGGAAAAAGTAATCCAGTATTCATTCCTGCTGCTGAAGTGTTACCTAACCTGTGCAGCCTGATTCAGAGTAATGGTGAGTAAAAGTGAATAAAATTCAGTCCTGCTCTATTTCATACCTCCAAAATATTGCTATCAACTTAATACCTCGTTTATGCAGAGTTACAGCAGCATCTTCCCATCAACAGTCACTTCAGCCAACAGAAATCTTGCCTGTGGTTTAATTTCTCTTCATATAAGCTGTTGCTGCCATCTAGAATAAGGACTTCTTTGGGTGCTCTAAGAGACCTCAAGATATTCTTAAAGCAGAATTTTAGTGTTTGAAGAACTGAAAATTTTAAAATAATGTAACTAAAAAGGATTTTCAACTCATTTTTCAGAGAATATTCTCACTTTATTAATTGATCATACGTTTCAAAAAGGAAATAATTTTGGCTTGATTTCTTTTGATACTTGGTCTACATTCAGTTTTAACAGATCAATGCCTCTAGTTCAGGCCACTATTCATGTTCTTACTGATGTAGTTTCACTTCTTAAGGTTTCTGATGTGGCCACATGTGATGTCTATAAAGGATTCCTTTTGAACATTTTTGTGTCCATTCATGTCAAAGAGAAACAGCAGTAGCATTTATATCATCAGTTAGAGATTAATATTGACTGAAATCAAGAAAGGTGTTTTTTTAAAAAATACATCAAACATTTGACTTCTTTTAAAATTGTATTACAATTTGCACAGAACTCTTCAACTATGTTATTCCAGTGGCTTTTGTCTTCTCTTTTTTTATTAACTAAATACTTTCGGTTAGTGCTGCTGTGATTTTTTATAGTGCAACAAAATAATTGTTTGATCAGTGTATGAACTAAGTAACTAAAATGGGCTATTTCTTACAGGAAATGTACAAAGTGCCTAAACTCACAGTCTAGTTTTCATCTAATAATCCAAGAATTTAGTCAGAATTCAAAGTTATGTGTGTTCTGATTAATATCTGCAACCAAATAAGTCTGTCTGTTAGCTGTGTTATTCAGTGTATTTCTGTACCTGAGCACTGTGGGACATTTTACAGTATCTGGGGAGTTCTTACCACTTAGAAAAGTTTTTCCCAACAGTTTTTAAATGCCTTTAGGAAAATCCAAACCGTAAATTCTTCCACGTTTGGAGCGTTTGGAGTAAGGACGGCACAGAGATTATTTCAATAGCAGAAACTAAGGAACAGAGGCTTCTTTTTAGGTATGAATGGATAGATTTGCCAACATAGTAAACCTATAATAGGGAGTAAAGGGAAAACAAATAGTTTTGGTTGCCTTTTTTATGTTGCTGAAGGAATGGAATGCACTGTCACAGACCCAGAGGGTGGCTGGGCACTGGCACAGACTCCCCAGGGCAATGCTCACAGCCCAGAGCCTGACAGAGCTCAAGAAGTGTTTGCAAAATGCTCTCAGGCACAAGGTGTGACACTTGGGGTGTCCTGTGCCGGGCCAGGAGTTGGACTTCATAGTCCTTGTGTGTTCTTTCCTACTCAGGATATGCTATGATTTACAGCTGTCAAAGCTGCATTATACAAGTTTATAGTTATTGCAGCATTCACTCTGCAATTCAAGTCAGATGATGACCCCAGAGGAAGGTAAGTTTGCACAAATTTTCTATAAAATCTGAAATTCAGTTTTTAATATTGAAAAAATGTTATTTCAGACTTTTCCCCATTAGGCATTGGTTTAATACCAGCCAAACAGGTCCTTCTCTGAGAGTGTGTGGTAGCAATGCTGCTGTCACATTCCTGCCCCACAGAATGGATCCAATCTGTGACAACACTTGCTCCTTGTGTCTTCCCTTTTGTGGCATTGAGCCAGCCCAGGATTGGCAGGAGAGAGAAACACAAAAGGAAACCAAGTTTTACTGCCCAGGGGTGAGTTATGCTTTATTACCTCACCCCTGACTCCAGGAGTGTTGTGTTCTCTCTTTATGGAAGACATGTGGAATGCTTACAGAAATAAAAAGAAGAATTATGTATAGATTGAGGGAAGCAGAGGCAGGAGCTCTGTTGGTTCAGCCAGAAACCTGCCAGAGCTACAGAGCAGAGCTAAGCTGCAGGTGGCATTGCTTGCTGGAGCAGCCAGCTCTGGATCTCCAGTGAAAGGGAAGAAGCTTTAAACATCAAAGTTAAGAATAACTGCAAAGTGCTGAAGCTGTTGCACTTGGAGATAGATCCCTGTGTTCAATTCACACATTTCTAACAATGTACCTTGAGCCACTAATGATTGTAGTTAGACCAGTATAGTCTAGAGACGCTTTTGTATTTTAAGAACGAACATGAGAAATGGTTCCAAGTATGAGTTTACATGTCTGTTGTCATGGAAATTCCTTGCTGTGAACTTATTTTATAAAATCTGTGTGGTTTATGTGGGGAAACAGTTCCAGTACCGAGGCTGAATGCAGCATTCAGACTCTGCTCCTCAGGTGGCCTGGGGTTGTGGTGAGGAGGGAAGGACAACCAGAGGAGCCACCCTGCAGTGATGCTTCCATCAGCTCACACCCGGGGGTGCTCTTGGCTGGCAGGGTCAAGTTTCCCACATTGCTGCTCTGGGATGGGCTGTAACCTTAAGAGAAATTCTCTTCGGTGCAGATGCTTCTTCAGCATGTTACATGGGACAGTGGCTTCTGATAGTGGGGTGATGGAGTGACCTCTGCAACTTTTTTCACTGATTGATTTTTCATTCCCACTGCTCCAGAATGTACCAATTGGTGTGTGATTATACAGTGCTGAAGAGCATTTCACTTTCAAAATTAATAAACTTGGACTTAGAAAAGAAGGGGAGGGGAAAAAAAGCTTAAAATGTTTCTGAAACAGACATTAATGATGGTATAAAGAAAATTGTTACTACTTTTTGGCTGCCATTAATTTAATGTGTATTGATTTCAGTGTATTTCTTTTCTATTGAGGTATCCCAAAAAGTTTTACTTAAGTCTTTTCCTTTTAAATCATGACAGAGACTTAACAATAGCACTAACTCTCCAAGTGTTGGAGATGTATATTCTCAGGACTGGAAGTACAAAGTAAGATCCTTGATATGGTGAGTAGGGAAAGCAGAAGTTCTTATTACTTCATTTAACTGAGTTTCATAAAAGAATATATCTTACCATAAAACAGAACTTGTCATCCTCAAACACTCAGGAAGACTTAACTTAACCATGCAGCTTTCAGGATGGTTTTTTCTGGGGGGGTTGTTTTGGTTTTGAGAGGGTTTACAGGTTTTTTTTGAGAAAAATGGATTTCTCCCCATTGCCACTGGACTTGGTTGAGCCAAGCCACTGCCTGACACTCAGTCAGTCCTCCTGCTACATTCCTTGCAAGTCTCATGTTTATTTATTTATTTGGTAAATTATCTGAAAGAAATTTCACAGGTTCAAGTCAATAAAAATGTTTTTGATATGGAGGTAAATGGGTATTTAAATGTAGTTTTTAAAAGCTAAACTATCCTTCATGTCACTTAAATTGCCTAACTCAAAGGCAATTGGGGAATGAGAAACGTGCCTTTCCTTCTGTTACCTTATTTCTGTATTCAGAAATGTTCAGTTTAACTTCAAGTTTTGTTCAGAACTTTATGTGTGAATGTGGAAGTTGCTATTAAAGTTCTGAATTCCCACTCCCGAGGAAGAATTATAGAGCACAATGAAGGATGTGTACTTAAATTATACCCTGAAATATTGAATGAGCCTGAGAGAGAAGTTAAATTTATTTTTTAATGCCATTTCTAAAAACGCACTCTGTTTATCATGAGTCATTTTCTGGTAAGCCCTAAAGTATGGATATTATACTTTAATATCATTTTCCGTAACATTACATTTGCAATGGAGAAAGGCAGGAGGTCTGATTCATCATCTCATTCCCCTGCGCTCAGTTCTCTGACTTCAGCAGAGTAAATTGGAGTAAGATTAAGGACAATCCTGTTTCTCTTCTTTTACTATTTTCCTGATTAGTTTTTTCTTTCTTCTTTTTTTTTTTTTTTCCCATTCCAGAATGTCTCATGTTCTAATCTGAATGAAATCATCAACGAACCAGTTTAAAATATAGAGTTTTTTTAACCATGTGAAAGTGCCCCAAATAATCTGGATTCAATGGAAGCCAACTGCAACTGAAGAGCTTCTGCTACAGCTTTAGAAAATATTTTTAAAGAAATGTGATCTGGTACTAGCCTAACTGTGACTCAAGGATCACTGAACACTTAGGTGAGTGAAAGAAAGCTCAAAGAGATATTAACACCAAGATAAAAGCATATTTACCCATTGTTGTCCAATTACTTTTTCAGACTGCTGGTCATGTTTCCCTTACTGGACAGTCATCTGACTTCTTTGGGTGTCTGTTCTTTGACATCAATGGGGTTCTCCAGATTCTGACTCTCAGTACTAAGCCTATTTTGGGTTATGATTCCAGGGCCACCCTCCTTACAGATGAATTGCTGATATTCAGTGACCGCTGTCAGCACTACAGCCCATCCAAACACACCCATTTTCTGTGCTCTTTATGATTCATTGCTTCAGCAACAGCTGAAGGCTGAAACGAAGTTTATATACTAAAGATCTGAAGTAACTATTTTAGACTACTCAGGAAGTGCAATGTTCTGAAGCAATCAAACAGAGACCAACACACCAATTACTCTGCTATCTGCTCCTTCCTTTTTATCCCTCAACTCTGGGTGGAAAACCTATGTCCAGCTTTTTATTCTTGAAGCTTATTGAGATCAATGAGAGTCCTGGATCACTGCCAGATTTGTAGCTCCTCTTTTCTGTTGCTTGATTTCCAGAGTGGAATCCAAACCCAGTTCAGTTTCTGTCAATGCATGGAAAGATTACAAAATTCAGAGCAGCAATTTCTACATAGGGAACAGGGAGCTGCCTTATCCCAAGAATGTACTCCTAAATCTTGCGCTTGAGAACTTTAAAGAACAGTGGATTCAGTGTATTCTCCATTCCGAAGCTCTTCCTGTCAACCGAGTATGCTGAGTAGGATCATTCCCATTCTTTCCCCTTCAGAAAGGGATAGAAGATTCAGACATTCTCAAACAGGGGAAAAATACCTGAACCAAACCAAAACTCACAAGAGAAGTCTCAACAAGGATCCTATACTTTAGAATTATTTCTGTCCCCTGGCAAGAACAATTGTGCTCTGGCTCTGGCTGACTGCCCTTAATAAGTGGAGAGACTTCCAGTCCATCCCACAGTCACTTGTATGAGCAGCAATACAGTAACATTGCAGGAAAGACATAAAGCTGTAGATGGTTATTGAATGTGGAGTTCATATGAAAGCTGGAGATCATAAATTACATATAAGCACCTCAGATTATCACAGCTCAGTCTTCAAAACATAATACAAACCCAAGTGTCATGACAATTCCTACTTTCCTATAACTTGGAACCCAAACGACTCTCTGAGTAAAGCATAAAGACTACAGGAAGTACAACTTGAATTCTTATCATAGAAGTCTCAGAATGAAAGCTTCTAAAACCAGCATTTTTTTCTCATTATCTAAAAAAATGAAATAAGCAAAAAGTAAAAACAGTTGCAGGAACACCAACCAAAACTCAAGAGTGTCCTCAGAAAAACAAAACATTCTTGGTATCCTTGGTCCAGGTGATGACTGAAGCAGCAATTCCCACAGTTCTCACCCACTTGCCTTTTTCAGCCAAGCAGTGAGAGTTGAGAGCAGGATGACAAGAGAAGGTCCTGGTGATACCCATGTATTTATTATATATGGTGCATTTGCACAGAGCACCACGATTTTCTGTGTGCTGCCTCAAGTGCAGCACTGAGAATGACCTGCTGCACTGAAAACTAACACTCTAAAGGTTATTTGGTGAGGACATCAAGAATAATGGTGGAAATATTTTCTATATTGGTATTTCAGAACGTTGGAGAAGTTGCTGCAGGCGCAACAGAAGCGCATGACCTTCGAGGTGTTTCAGTGTGGGTTGCTGGGTAACACGTTTGACTGCTGGTGTCATAGTTTTCTAAATTTAGAATCTTTTTTTGATGCTTGGTATTTTGGCCAAGTAGTTTTTGTTGAGCTTCTGGGACCATGTTTTTTGTATGAACTTTTTTCACTATAGACAGTGCTTTCCTTTATCAAAAAGTGCACATGAACATATTCAATCAACACTCTGAAGTTGTTCTGTGTATTGATGTACAGATCTTTCTTACAAAGTAATAGTGGAGACATTTAGTTATAGGCAATACATTTCATTAAGAAATTTAAAATTTAAGTCTTTAAGATTCAAGACTGACACTGATGTATATTCTTAGTGGTCAATCAAAACTTTTAAACCAGCCTTGATATTGGTACAGAAGTCTTACTGCTTGAGACTACCAATGGAAAACTCTCTTTTTCCTTTGGAGAACCTTCAAATATTTCAGTCTCTAACACTCAAATATTCTGAATTCTCTATAAAAAAAGTGCTATACAATACTAGCTACCACCGTTTCTGTGTAAAGATCACAGATTTTCCACTTGCAGAATCTACTAAATTTCTTTTCAGGCATCCAAAGGCAGAAACTGCTTTTATTTTGAAAGACAACCTAATGGAGCCAAGCTGCTGTTCATGTTTGTCTCCTGGGAATGACTTGCTATTTAGAAGCAGAAATGGTTATTGTAGGACAGGAGCTGCAAAGCACTGCATGCCACGTGCATTTTTATCAGCTGGTCAGTCATCCTACATTGCATTTTTTCCCTTTTCTCTCATAATAGAAGATTAAGTAGTTAAAACTTTTTTATGGGAGCAGCTGAAGCCATAAATTGTGCCTGATTAATAGACTAGTAATAGAGGGAATATATTAGAGAGGCAAAATTAATGCATCAAGGTCAAATGATGTGAATGAAGATGCAAGGAACAACTGGAATAGACAGAACATAAGGATTTCTTGATCTTATTTCTCCCCTTTGTCTGATCGATTAAGGATCCCTTTGTCTCATCTCCTTGGTGAAAGAGAAGGCTGCCGTTCGTGTGGTGGCTGTGATTATGCTGGCTCTTTTAGGAGCTGTGTTCAAGGCTCTTAAGTGACTCCTCTGCATTGCAGGCAGTTCTCTAGGAACCACTTGGAGAGGGAAGTGCTTTATGCTGAACAGTCACTCAACAAGCAAAGCAAGCACTCACTGCATGCACGTGCACGATTATTCAAGCACTCAAATCAACTCGGTCTGAGGAGTCGATTGGGAAGGCAAATATCCATCCTAAGCATTGAATAAGATGAAGGTGTGACATGGCTGAGATCACCCAACACAGCAAATAGTCAGATCTTACCCCAACTACAGCCTGCTTAGAATTTTCTGAGGCTTGGTCATTACCCAGCAATGACTGTGACTTTACGAGAGGAGCAAAGTGCTGAATTAAAGGAATCTTAAGTACCTTAATTTTATTGCAATCTTTAAGTATTTTTTTTTAAATTTTATTACTGAATTCAGCCCAGTCATCAATCCTACAACAAAGCACGTGTGCCTACCATTTAAAAAGTGAACCAAAGAAAGAAGTAAATCAGTATGTTGTGCTTTACCATCAGAATTGTCCATAACAAAAAGCTTTTTAAATAAATACTGCGAGGCATCAGCAGAATTTCTAATTGCATGTTAAAGTTGGGTAAACTGGCTACCAGGTGTTCACAACCAGCTACACTCTTTTATTTTCTTTCTTTTTCTTTTTCCCATAATTTGTTTGGTCTTTCTTTTATTGGTATTTATTGGTATTATTTTAGATCCCAAATTCTCTCTCTTTTTTTTTTTTTCTTAATTCCAAATTAAGCTTTTAAAGAAGATATTTCCATCTGGTATCCTTTCTGTAGCATGCTGTTTAAAGAAAATTTTTAAAAAATAAAGTAGGAAAACAGGACTAATAATATAGTTGGGAGGAGGGTGGTAGGAATATTTTTGCTGTTCTGCAGGAATAAGAGATGAAATTTCACTAGGAACGTCGGATTTTTCAAGCACCGTTCCCAGCTGTTTTAAAGCTTTCCACATATAATCTGAACTCTGTTGGGGAAACGAAGCTTTCCTGGTAGACACACATTTTCACTTGATCCATGGTAATTTTCTAATATTAACTTTGCATGTAGCTAATTACAATAGTAGCCAAAAGTGGGGGTCTGATTCACCAGTAATTAGGTAAGATTTGTAATTTTTGGTGGTGCATTGCAGGACCTGAAAACTGAATTTCTTTCTTCTCATTTCAGTTAATGTTAAATCAGACTCCAATTGAAAATTTGCCTTTTATTTTAGGGAAAACTTCCACATATCACCTGGAGGTCAGCAAATACTGAAACTCTTTACCCAGGCTTCATTGAGTCAACATGTGCTCACTAGTTGCTATTTAAGCTCATCCTGCTGTGCTGATGAATTAACAAACCATAGGATTTACGGGTATCCTAATTTTCTTCCCTTAGAAATGTAATTTCCTGCCAATGAATGTGTGCTGATACACCCACTGGTTTTTGGGTTTTTTTTCCAAAGGTGGGGATAGCAACCAAACTGCTCTTTATGTATTAATTCCTCACCATGTTTTTCATCAGTCAGGATTTGCATCTAGTACTTCATTGCTTTCAAATATACAGTTTTCACAGAAAATACCTGTCCACTGACAAAGGGAACAAATTAATATTTCTGGTATTCTTGCAGTCCTAGAATCTCACTTACTTGAGTGCAGACAACATGACTGTGTATGGCACATCCACCACTGAACAATATAAGAACAGTCATGTTTTTTCTCCCCATCAACTTTAAAAAGTGAAATAAGTATAACAAAGAAAAACTTTACTAAAGCAGTTAAAATGTCCTTAAGTGATTTTAAACATGTGTTTTATTTTCTTTTCTTCCTACAAAGTAATTTGTGTTTGTTGTTGGAGTAAAAAATGAGATATTAAACATGAGTTCATTTTAAATGCATTTGTAAGTGGGTGTGGAAGAGTCTCAAGTGTCTGGCTTTCAATTCTGATTTACAATTTTAGATGATTATGGATAACCTCCCTTTCAAACCTGTACGTCCACTGCCTTTAAATAGCATTTTTCTTTCAGAACCACCCCATTAAAATTATTGATGCAATTTTCTCTGTATCTGTGTTCAGCAAAGCAGAGTTTGGATAAACGGCAATGAGATTAATGCTAGGACTTGATTCTTGCAGCATTTAGTATGCAGAGCACTGGGTTTAGCCCAGAACTTGGGGAAGGAAACTTGAGGGACTTCAACACCTCCACAGGTCCTACAACTGCTAAAGGATGCTTGGCATTCTGTAAGTCACAGTGTAAACACGATCCTCCAGGCAATGTTCTTTAACA
Organism: Formicarius rufipectus; assembly: GCA_013399695.1. Taxonomy (NCBI): domain Eukaryota; kingdom Metazoa; phylum Chordata; class Aves; order Passeriformes; family Formicariidae; genus Formicarius; species Formicarius rufipectus. Next base: position 526,788 of record VXAU01000691.1, read on the forward strand.
GGTGCTGAACATCTGCACCTTTTAGGAAGTTCTTTAAAGCTGTGGATGCTCAGAGACAGCTTTCAAATGAAGCTGTTAATCTCTCATTTTACACCTAGTTTCTCCCAGGCTTGGAGGTCCCCTGCTTGAGAGGAGTGTTAGAAAAGCAACAGGAGAGACATGACGATCATGAAAAGTTGTCACTGTTCAAATTAGGAGTCTTAAGCGTAAGTAACTTATATGAGAAACGAGGGACTGAACACTGACAGTTTAATCACCTGCTGGCATCTTTGTTTGGATATTTGGGTTTTTTTAGTAAAGCTTTTTAGGGAATTAGCCAGAGAGGTTCATAGTTAAAATATCTCAAAAATAATTTTTTGACAAAATGTCCCCGGGCTCCGATGAAGCATCAGCCAGCAAGACTCTTACACCTCAAACTGATGTTATTCTGGTTATATTTCCAGCAGCTTTGTGTATAGTCTATTTTATACATTTTCATTTTGAATGTCCATTGTCATGAGGATTGGTTTCCTCACTCAGTTTTCTCAGAGTTCTTCCCTGACAAGAACATTCAAGGAGAAGAGTGAAAATTTTTGTTAGAAATAATTATGCTGCTCTTTAAAATAATACTTTTTTTTAAATAGTCTAGAGATGAAAAATGAAATATGTTCTTTATTTTATCAGAATACATTCACCTGTTGAATAGGAAATAGAATGTAGCAAGGTGCTATATTCAGCTCACAAAGCCTACTCATCAATATCTCTACTAGCAGCATAATCTGAAAAGTAATTTCCTTATTGGCACATTTAGCACTCCCAATTTTATGCATCTCCATGTCAAGGCTGATTGGAATCAAAGCAGTCAAACAGGCAAATTTACTAATTCTAACAAGCAGCATCCTCTGGTTGCTCACTTATCAGAACAGTGCCCTCACTGAGCCCACTGCAAGGTGGATCAATGCAATTATCATCCCCTGACATATGGCAAGGAGCTATGAGTATTTTCACATGAGCTAAATTGAATGGGACACAAATCATTGACTTCTGTCAAGGCAACCAGAGACAGCACCTGAAATACAGCAAATTTCGGAGGGGGCTGACAGGCAGTGAGTGAGGAAAACAGAACTGTGTGTTGTTGATACTGTTCTGAACTAAAGTCACTCAACCCCAGTGCAGCAGCTCAATATTTGCTCTGTCGCCTGGCCAAAGTGCAGTGCAGTGTGAGGAGCTTCCTGCATGTCTGCCTTATTTATGCAAGTGTTTGCTTACTCATTTGCAGAGTCTCTCCAGAGCATAAATGCCCTTATTCCTTTGAACAAGTTTGGTAAAATGTAATCAGGAGTGCTGTAACTGCTGCTGGCAATCCATATGGAAAAATAGCAGGGATTTCAATAGTCAAAATGCTTTCCATACTCCTGCCAGCCTCAGCAATGAAAATAATAGTTTAAAAAGATGGGAAATGCCACTTTCACTTTTATTTCCTTTTTAATCCAAACATGGAATGTCATTTTATGAACAAATTAATAGCGACTTAATTTAACTTGAATACTGGAAATTTATTACAGCTCATTAAGTGCATATTTGTAGATGAAAAGGAAGTGTGGTTCAATGTGTTTAGTTCAGCCTATTTGGTACATAAAGAGATAGTTGCACCATCTAAATTCAAGAGCTTGTGGTGCCTAAACCAGAAACTAATCTCCTTAAGCCTCCAATGAAATTCATGACAAGATTTCTCCAGAGGGCAATTCAGAGTAAGAATTTAACTTAGGTGCTTTGCAATGGACTCTTCCAGAGTACACCCACCTTCTACTTTCAGGTATATAGTGTGTGACCAGCCTTCTAACTTAGGCACTTTAGTCAAGGGAATGAAAGAGCAGGTGAGTATCTCCTACAGCTCCACGGAGACTTGGTATGGAACAAACATTTTCTTGCTAAATAGTGATTTCTTTGTAAAACACATTTTTTCCTGTCTTGAAAGAGTTCAGGGATATGGGTAATATTAAAAAAGATACATGTAATTCCACAGCTGGGTTGAGTGGAGGGAAGTGCAATTTCCTTGTGAGTGGTGGTTATGTTTTTTCTAATTGGAATATCTTAATGTTATTTCGTGTTCACTGTACTTTTAGAAAATATGCATTGAATAGGCAATGACTATGCAAAGGCTAAATATTTGCAAGAAAGAAATGCAACAATGGTAAATGGAGCTGTATTTTTACGTTTCATTAAATGTGTCTGTCACCCCATTTTAGCAAGTATTTGAAATAGTTTTGTGAGATGCCTTGAGTGTTATAGATTTGTCCAGATGCACAGTTACTGAATTTCATATGATGTGTTATTTAATTTTTCTTAGACTTCACCTCAATAGATAGTTTAATATAATCCTGCAACCCTTTTGGTTTGACCAATATGTGTTAATGTAAACTCTCAGATGTTTTGAGGCAGACACTGAAATAGGGCAGTTGGCATATGCAGAGCATACAGTGAAAGGCATTCCTGCCTGACCGGTGGCTCAAGTAAGTCTGACCCAGGTTTTGAGCAGCTGGAATCAGTATACTGGGAAGGATAGAAACTGACTAAAGATCAGAGGATCATTTCTTCACTTTTAGCCCTGGATGCTTTCTGCCAGTCCAGTTTTTCAGGAAAAAATGGAAAACAGCAACAAAAAGCAGCTGCTTAAGGATGCACATTAGTACTTTTTGAGTTTTTTCCCTTTTGCTTCCCTTGTGGTTGTCAAAGCCACCTTATTCCTTCAATTACCCCAGGCCTGGGCACTCTCTTTCCACAGACCATTTCCTTCTAAATGCCTTTTGGCTTTCACTCAAGTCTCCATCCATCACAGCCTCTTTCTGAAGAGCTTTAAAGAGAGCAGCTCTGTTGAAAAGTCTGGAGAAACAAGACAGCTTTTAGGCCTTTCATATATTGACTGGTCAAGCAAAGAGTGGAGAAAGATGAAGCAAAATATGGGGGGGAAAAAAAAAAAGAAAAGGGAAAGGAAAATTATGTCCCTGTCATAGCAGGAGAGTTGGAACTAGATGATCTCTAAGGCCCCTTGCAACTTGAACCATTCTCTGACCCTACAAAAGTACAATGGGAGTACAATGAGTTCATATTCAGTGGAAAATGACAAATACTCAACATCTCTTCTAATCCAGTCTGTGCTTCTGCTGAGAGCAAAAAGATGGCTCAAACCCATTTTTTCTTCCCTTTTTTCATTTGTTTCAGAAGCCATTATGGCCTAGAAAAGAGAGAGCCTCAAAGCATGGAGCCTCTAAGTTCAGGTCTATCTAACCTGTGATACCATCCCTTCATCCTTGTGTTAAAGGTTAAAAATATTATTATTCAGAATATTTCTCTGATTTCTAAATCTATACTCACACACACACACACACACACACACACACAAAACCCCAAGCAAACCCCTTACAGAAATATTAGATCAAAGTTATAACATTTTTCATTGCTCAGCATGGAAGAGCCTTTCCAGAGTTTAAGCTGCTTTGCATAATTTTACCTGTAAAAGGAAGGGTTAAAATGAGTTTGGATATTGCACAGCAGTCACTGGAGCACAATTAACTCTCATCCAGCTAATCTTTGAAGAGCAGATTCTTCTTGCCTTCTTATGTATAAGAAGTTGTTACCTAAGCATGACTATATGATTAATTTATTTCAATATATCGTATTTAAGTGGCTTCTAAAGTAGCAAGGCAACTAAAATATTGAGTAGCATAATATTCAATATTCAATATTCATATGTTGTATCAGATAATTATTATTATTAAGAGACTCTGTGTTCAAATTCAAATGCTTCCAAAAGTGACTTTAATAAAGCTTACACACCATTAAGTATTAGAAGAACATAAAATGTATTCAGAGAAAACCCAAACAAGAATTAGAAATGATTGATACTCTGATTTATAAAGAACTGAATTGCAGAGTACTTAAACAGGATGGGAATCCCACACTGGGTATTCCATATAATGACTTCCTTACAGTACCTTTTCTACTCTTTTCCCAAGAGAAATAAATTTCAGGGCTTGTGAAAAGATTCTCTTTTAAACTGAGTAAAGGAGGAGAGAGGTGTGTGCAAACTCAATATTGTCATATACAATTTATCTTCCTTTATTTTGGTTGATCATTATGGATGAAGATGTCTTTATTTCTGGTACAAAGTTTTGCTGTTAAATATCAACCAAACCATGATGCCTGCATTAAAGACATTCCACTCTATTTATATATTACATACTGTTTGGGGTTTTTTTCAGTTCCATGGAGGAGCTGGTCAGTACCATGCAGAACATGTAAAACCTGGTTAGTAAGTTGCTTGTAATTTTACTTATTTAAACCTTGGATTTATGGAAAGATTAATGCACCATAAAGCTCATGGTAAGGCTCATGCAGCAAAACAGTGAAGGTTAAATTCTGCCCTTAATTTTGTTTTGTATCCTCCCCAAAGCCATTCATGTCTTAAATGGCAGAAAGTTGCTAAGACTTTAAGTACCTGACTTCAGAGCTGTGTAGAGGTGTTGTGAGGACAGTAGGAGGAAAAACAATTGGTCCAGGGAGCATTCAGATAAAACCAAGTCTTATCACTTCTGTGGTACAGAGAAAAACAATTTAGCAATTGTGGAGCTTCTCTTCCCTCAAGGATCTTGGCTGCTGACTCCAGTCCTGCTGCTGTTCTGCTGCCCATTTATTCTCTCCAGCACCTCTTAAAGACGGGTGAACGTGGACCAGGAAGCAGCACGTGCCGAGAACATGAACCTGTGCTAGAAATTGGAGCTGAAAAAGAAGTGAGGAAAGGCAGTTCAGGAACTCAGAGTACTGGAATGCTCTTGCAGCCTTCCCTTCCACTCATACATAGCTACATCTCACACAGATGGGAAGAGAAAGCAGATTAATGTACAGATCCTCTCCTAGTGATTTTTCTTTTTAAGAGGCTGGTTCACCACGGGCAAAATGTCCTTTTTTTTTCTCCCCTAGTATTCTTATCTTTAGTCTTATTTATTTTTGCAGCATACCGGCTTGTCACTTATATGAGAAGCATTTATTTTTTTTCCATAAAATCACTCTTTCCAGTCTGTTTAATCTCTGTTACTTTATTAAGTAAGCTATTTTTAAGGAATTACATTAAAAACCAAAGTCAAGAATTATTTTGCAGACCCATACTTAAGCAAGTAGCTACAGCAGGATTAAGCAAATCCAGGGGTACTACAAAGCAAGTCCTGCAGCTATGAAACCATGTGTGGTATCACATCATTTCACCCGTGTGGCAGAGCCTGAGTCAGCCCCCAAAGCCGGCCCTGGGAGCAAACTTGTCTTGATTTAGTGCCTGCCAAGGCACCGAGGGCTGCATTATCTTAATCAACAAAAGCAGCAGTAATCCTGATTTCTGAAAGCAGCTGGGATGTTTGCTGCAATAGATATGAAGATGCATAATACTGACTATATTGTAAATGACAGAGATTGGAAATAATTAAATTTAACACAGATGTTTTATTCCCTATATTGTTCTCTGAATAAAGCTATAGTGTGCAAAGCAGTCATCGAGGTGAAAAGGAGACAGGAGAGCAGCAATAAAATGGGATAGGGGATATAAAAACAGGAAACAGGTAGTAAATAGGAGTTACTATTTAAAAGGCTCATGCAATTACTAAAAGAAAGTGAAAATAGAACGGGAATATCAATTGTGAATAAAATAAAAAGGAAGGATGTTCAAAATAAATAGTGTTTGGGTTAAAAATAGCTTTGTAAAACCAGTGTAAGAAATAAGAGTTACAAGAAATAAGGTTTTGAAATCAAGCTGTTTCCTGCCCTGGTGAATTGGAAAGGTTGTCAGCTATAGCTGGGGATGATAAGAAGAAACATTTGCTAAAAATATAACATATAATCCTCAAGCCAAGGTGACATAAGTTCTGGAGGCACAGGAGAACTAACTGTGTTGTCCTGAACCATAATTGACATCAACATTAACAAGTAAACAAGGGCTGCACAGAAGACTGAGGTTCTAAAATTGCCCCAGTGATAAGGTAAGAAGTTAGAAATCATGACTTGGGAGTTATATATCAACTGGATTGATGCTGATTCTAATTGAGTTGTGACTTTAGAGAGAGATGATTATTACAATTCAAATTCTTATTTACTTGTCTGGTTTTGTGGAATTTGTCTTTCCAAACTTTCTGTGTTGTTCCAACCTGACAGGCCTGCAGATCTGGTCAGAACAGACAGTCAGTATTATGATGTCTGCATTTCTCCATCTTCTTTGTGATTGCAGTCTCTCATTAAATGGAATAACAGGGTATTTTGCAGGATTAAATTAAAAGTGACTCCCTAATAGAAAACGATTTTAAGTTGCTAATGAGTTGAAAAGAAAGTACTGGGCTGTTAGTGAGTAATATTTGCTGGAGACATGCAGAGAAAATGTGAAGTTTGCAAATGATAGAACATTTTTTGTGGTAAGAAATGATGAGAATGATGGGACACTAACGCAGAGCAAGGGATGGGATCAGTTGATGATCTGATTGAAGAGGCTGCTCAAAAGCAACCAGGCAAGTGCAGCATATTCACTGTGTCGACCCATCCATCCTCAGGGCAGAAGTTACAACTCCATTAATCTTCCTCCTTTCTTCCAGTACATGTGGTCTTAAGAACGACCTGGAGCACTTAATTAAATGGTCACAATTGAATACTGATATGCATAATGATATGCATTTCAAAACGGAGACCACACAGTGTGCTTGCAAAGTTGGAGCTCTTGTGTAGAAATACAGTAACTTAAAAAGGGTCTTAATGCTCATTATGAGGAGATATGCATGTGAAATCCACTTCAGCATTAACTGTAGAAATACACCCCAAGAATGAACAATCTAAAACGGATAAAAAAAAAAAAAGAAAAAAGATAGAAAATTGAAAATTTAGATAATATTTCACCATTTTTCCTGGCTGTGCTAGAAGTACCACAGTTCAAAAGGAATACTAAAATAATCAAGTGGGAATAAAAGACACTCCCCAAATATATCCAGAATCTGGAAAATCAAGTCTTAAGTTGCAAAGAGTGGCCTTATCCAAGAGGAACTGGAGAGAAGACTTTCTCTCTCTTTGGAAGTGCTTGTGGGTGGATGCACTTGAATCGTGCAAGGTGTGATGTTCCTTCCATCCAAAGACTGGTGGCTGAGGTTGGAGACATTCCTTGCCTAATCAGGACAGCACTTCCTGGCAGTCTGGCAGACGAGGCAAAGATGCAACTTCTTATCACTCCAAATGTTTGATGTGAGTTGGAACAGCTTTCTAAGATGTGCATGACTTAATTCAGCTTTTCAGAAAGAACCTTCAACCTGTGCGTACTGAGGAACCCCCTGGAGTTTTTCAGGTGGTCTGTACATCTTCCTGGGGCCTTTCATGCCACATTTTTTTTACATTAAATACTCTCATTGCACTTAGTTTCACAAAACCTTAACATTCAGTAGTCTCATTTAGTCATCTGACCAATCAGAAATTAATTTTTGTTTCACTTTCTATAGGAATATCACTTTACCACAACTTCATAGATTCTTTTCTCCTTTCTGAAACCTCAGGTGTTTTCTCAAATGAAACTAGGAAGGTAAACTGTGGGTGCTGTACGGAGATATTAGAATTACTGCTCATCTTGATGAATACATTTTTCCTTCCTGCTCAAAGTAGAAAAATTCTTTCTTCAGCCTTCTCTTTGATATGATATACATCTAAAGCTCCTTAATCTCTTGGGTTTCCAATTTTTATGTTATTCTTTACTCCTTCAGTGTGTGGTAGAGTTCACCACACCTGGATCAATAAATTTCCTGCCATCAGGGAGGTCTTGGATATGAGTGGTCTCCTGTTGTTTTTAACTCAGTTCTCCTATTGTTTTCCAGTGGGTTTTATGGGAATTCAGATTTTTTGAGTAATTGAAATTGCTACTAAAGGAAAATCAAATGATATAGAAGAATAGCTGGTGTACAGGAGTTTGACTTCAAAAGTCTAAGCCCATTTGCCTGTGTGTTATTTGGGTGTCCAGTCTGCAAAACTTGTCTGGAAGTGAGCTGTGGTCAGTGAACATTCCAGAGAACAATCCAGACCACATGTTTTAAGAAGGATCTAATTCTCTTCTGATAATTGTTGCAATAAATTACTACTTTAGAATTATACTCCACTCCTTACCTTCTGGTGGCCTAAACCAGGTGAATTGGATGCCACCTACTGTGATATAATAATGTGTAATAATGTATTTTTTTTCTATTTGAAACAATGCTAACTTGACATTTGACTACAGACAGGTGATACAGAGCTTGTTTTCATTTATTTAGACTATCTGACTTGCTTTTCAGGCATTGCAGAGTCACCATAGATGCATTATATTAGGAATTGCCACATGAATTGGGCCACACAGAGAACATAACCATTGCAGGAGCTCTGGAGTTATTAAATGGGAAAATGGAAATGGCCTCATTGAGCAGCATCATTACTCATAAATGCTTCCTTTGTGTTATCCACTGTATTTTTCTCATAGAATGAATAACAGTTAAGATCAAAACAATTATGCCAAATGTTGAAAGCAATTGTACAATATCTATACTCAGACACAAGATTTATAATAGATAATAAGAGCATGATCAAAATACAATTACACATGCAATTTGTTTTCATGTACATGGTATTGTGTGATTAAAATGCTTTAATTCAAGCCCTCTCTTTTGTGGTTTTTGTTTTGTTGGGGTTTTAATAACGTCCACCATTGCAAGGATAAATTAGATTAACAAAATCACATCTATGGGTTGCAGTCCACCTTTTAGTGGGAAATATTTAATCCCCATGATAAGTGAAGCATGAAGAGTGGTGTGTCTGCTGTTATAATGTAGAAGATCTAACCCTCAGGTTTGCCTAATGCTTTTCATTCTTTTGGGGTTTATTATAAGATATTCATACTGTGGAAACAATCCATCTTTAATAGGAAATCACCCTGCCAGAACTGTGGTCTTGAGGTACTAGGTGAGAAATTTCGGCGAAGAGAGAGTCTAAGCCATGAAAGGTTGGGATAAAGGATATTAAAAAAAATATTTATATAATCTGAAATAAGGATGCATATAAAAGTCTCTATTACAGAAGGGATTAATGTTGCTTTCAGTATCATAGTTTGTTTCCTGACAGTGCTGTCCGTTCTGTGAGCAGTTGGAGTAGGACATCAAACTTCTGGGCAAGAAGTAGCACCATCAGTTCGTTACATGGCAAGTGTCTGTACTTTCCAAACATGATGATTTTGCTGCACCTCCCTAATACTGATTCTTTAATTTTAGTGCTGCCCATTCTCTGCCTCCTTTTCTCTGGGAGATCACAAACAGTGGACAGACTGTGAGGGTGTAACTGTCCACTCGTTGCCATGCACAGCAGAAGTACAGGTTGAGTGTGTACTTGAGCTTTTCCATTTCTTTTCAGCACTCTCCTGCTATCAAAGCTGAAATAGCTGTACTCCCGACTCTAAGCATGAACTTCCTGCTAAAAAAGTAAAAGTAAGTGCCAGGAAGGAAGAACTAAGTTAGTGGATGTCAGAGGTCCCTTGACGGTGCTAAACTTTAATGGAGGATGAGCTGCCTCTATTTTTCCTTGCTGAGATTTCCACCTATTTTGTCTGCTCAGACTGACAGGTCTGTAAATGAATGATTTTTCCTCAGTCATGATGGATACCATTTCTAGACATATTGTAGCATAATGGACAAATAACTTGTCTTAAAGACTTGTCATATAATTTGAAGGGAAAAAAAATTGTACCCGAGACAGACATTTCTATCTGTATCCTCTGGGAATAATGAGACCTTGGAGCAGAGTCTAAGGCTAAGAGTTGGTTCAAAACATGATGATGTGATGTGCCCTTATCTTCCTTCACAGATAAGACAGGCAGACTGTTTCTTGCACTGAAAATCAAAGAGCAGGCTGTAAAATCATAGGAAATGAAAACCGACAACTGAAATCTCTCCTTTCCTTTGAAAAAATATTTCTTCCAGAATTTCTTTTTTATTTTCCTCTCCTCAGTCCTTGGTGAGACCCACTTACCTAAACTGCAATGACCCCAGCTGAATGCCAAATGGTTCATGTGATCATAAGCACAGGAGGTCGGTTGGTTTCTGTAGAACTCTCTGTGTTGGCAAAAACTGTTTTTCCTCCTCAGGTCATAAAGTCAATCAGTGCCCAAGAGGAAGAGCTGATTAATGAATATGCCTATTTGTTCTAAATGGTAAAGGTGCTCATGGTGGTCTCCAAGAACTCTTTGGATCTAATTCATTCATATGTGCTGAAAGCCCTACTGTGAGAGGAGGTCGGGGCTGTTACTGTGGGATGACTGAGATGTGTCCAGATGGCCACACTCCTTAACATTTTGATGCCTTCCATACAGAAAAGGACTGTCCAGGAAATAGTTTAGAGAAGGCTAAATAGACTCAGGGAAGATGTAACATAAGAAAAGAAATCTGAAAAAAAAAAAAAATCAAGAAAAAAGATTGGCATCTGTCAAACATCATTAAGTACATCAAATGTTAATCACAACAAAGGATGTAATTTATTTAAATCTGCATAGTAATACACGCAGAGAACATTATACTTCAGAGCAGGTAATCAGTATTTGGGTCGATGATGCTTGTGCATGACAGTCTGCCACTCTACCTGTTTGCCTTACAGATTGCTAAGTGGTACTGATAATTGATTTTTTAGTCATTATCAAGAGAGTTAATTCAAAGTCTCTCAAGGTTTCACAATTGCTCATTACTGCATTCTCATTTTTTTAAGAATAGAGAAAGATTGACCTGCTTACTTCCTTGCCAGTGAGCCACACTCACCTTCTGTGGGTGATAAAATAGGTGTTTGCAGAGGGGTGGAATGTCCAGGGTGACTTGGGTCTGCAGATTTGTGTAGGTTGACACAAAGTTATGAGTAGTCTTTATTTGGAGAGTGTGCGGGATTATCCATACAGAAAAAGTAAAAATTCCAGAAATACATTTCAAAATGTGTAAAGAAACAGACATAAAGGCTTTTTTTTTTTTTTCAAAATTTATTTATTTTGAAATAACATTTCAACTAGAAATACAGCTAAAACTAAATAGCAGAGCTTAAGGTTAAAACATATAGCTAAAAACAAAGCTTCATTTGACTCCAAACAACATCTGTTGTTTGTTCTAAGCAAACTAGAAATTGATTGACCCAGAATTGATTAAAAATTGTAGTCTCTCACCAAGCCAAAAACTAATAACCATTTTCTCACAGTCTAGTGAAGTACATCTTAACATTATATACTAAAATATCTGTGCTGTATTTGACATCATATTACAAAATCCCTATTGACATTTATGAGGAAAATTACCGTTTTCAGCCCCTAACCACTTCATATATGTAATTTCTCTGGAGATAATATGATTTTTTATTTACTGGAAAAGAGTCTCTGATGAACAGGTTGTAATTAATTAAATACATCAGTCTGTTCTGTTTAAAGTATAGACTTACAGGATGAAGGATGGACCTGTTTCTAATATAGGAGATGTGAATGGTCCTAGCCCAGAATACAGTAAAAAAATATCATTGCTATTTATTCCCTCACTTACCCTTTGGTCACAATACTCTTCATTTCAGTGAGTTTTTCGCCTGATGGGAAAAAGGAATTGTAAGTGGATTACATCCATCATCTCCCAGGCAAGGACCATGCTTTCCTAGGATGTATAAATCCTTGGGTGCCCAAGTTTTCCTACAGTGTGTTTTCCACAGCGTTAACTGGGATGGAAAATAAGGGAAGGTCAGAAGTTCCAGATTTGGCTGCATGATCGCAGAAGATCCAGCTGTGGTTGGGCACCTGGAGTGCTGCAAGTGCATGGTCGTAGGGGAATCCCAGAACTTCATTTAAAGGCTATTTGAAGGTTTATAAAATTCAGTACTAAGTGTCTTTAGAATTCCTCCTTTTATTGCTGCCTTTTAAATGACAGTGGGATTGCAGTCCACAAATGAAATCACAGACCACAACCCTCATTAAAAGTCAATATTTATGGAAATTACTGCATTCTGGGATCTGAGAAACTGAAGCACAGAAAAAGCAATGACTATTGCTATGGCATACACATCAGTATTTTAATAGCACCACTGAGGCAAAGTACCTCAATTACAACACCTCAGTTATAACTTCACTGTCTTACAATGAACTGTTTGTAAATCTCTAAAAAATATTTTTTCTTCTTTTTTTTTTTTTTTTTTTTTCCCCCCCCCCTTTTCCCAGAACACGGGAAAAGCCCTTTTTCCCAATTAAA
>VXAU01000691.1:539087-599488 GCA_013399695.1 Formicarius rufipectus
CCCCCCCCCATTTTACCAGAACACTGGAAAAGCCATTCTTCCAAATGTAAATATAAGCTCTAAGCTTAAATAAACCTGCTCACACTATAAATTCTTCTGAGCTTCTAGAAGCTAAAATGAGTTTAAAAAAAAAAAAGCAAACCAACTCTGATGGAGGACAAAAAAGCCAACTGACCGTGGTTGCTCTGGTAACAAATTGTCTTTCTCTCTGAGGGTGTGTAGGGATGCATGAATATGAGACATATCCATGTACAGCTCAGAGCTAGTTGCATATTTGTACACGTCCATTTACCTGGGCATCATTCCCTCTCTCAGATTCCTTCACATGTTTTATTACCCATGGAGCTGGGTAGGCTTTTTTCCCTTTAAATTTCATTAATCATCCCTGTAAATGGAATGCTTCCCTTGAGTGACATTTTTGTGTTAAAATTATATTATATTTGATTTGAAAAGCAACCTAATTAAGGTAGGCTTCCTGTAAGCTATTTAAGTCTCACCTCCCAGTGGAATCATGGAACATTTAGAAAAATAATGAATTACATCTTATATAATCTTTATTGCTACTTTTTAGAATGAATAATATATTCAGTTTGGGTTGAAATAACATATCCCTAAGGTGCAATTCGTTTCCACAAATTAGATTGGTCCCTCACATACAAGATTATTAAACATGAAGAAGAAAGTTATTGGGTTCCCTGTTCCCCCCAGGAATAGTATTTTTTCCTTCACATTTAAGCTTCAAGTGTAGCCTGATTCAATCAAAATCTGGTAAATAGTTAAAAGAATGATGCAGTTACTTGGACTTGCATATTAACCTTGTTATTTAAAATTCTCCTTTCTAAGTACATGACTGATGTGTGCAGTTCAAAGGGAAACACAAAGAACAGAAATACTACTGTGATTCTCTGTTTTTATAGGTTCTGAATGTAGTTTTAGTTCTCCTTCCAGCTTTACCCACCTTTAAGCTGATTAAAAAAGTCAGTGTGATTCACTGGGTTTGTCAAGGAAGGGTTGAATTATTGTTTCTAGACAAAAAATGTGATTATACCAGTAGTATGAAGTGGGGTGAAACATGTTCAGTACAGAGTTTCCATTAAATTATTTATAAGTCTGATAGTACCTCTGGAAAAGCTTTGAACATTGAGTTATGTGATGAATGACAGAAAATCATTTGCAATTTTTTAAAAAAATCATTGTCTACAAGTCATATGGTTCTCAGTGTGTTGTCTCTATAATTACATTAAACAATCATTTGTTTCTTTTTCATGAAAGTGGAAGTATATATTTGGTCCAAGTCACTTAAATAAGTTCAGAAAAACAAATACTACTGCTCAGAGTTAAAAAATCCACTCTAAGTTATGTTTTACAAACACAGCTCTATTATTGTTTATACTAAACAAGTAAACTAGTAACATGAAAATTAGATCACACAGTATTTCCTGTCATAACTGTTGATTCTGTTAAAGCATATTAGTTAAAGTAGTGAAAAGATGATAGAGTTATTTTTTAAGTGGCTTTATAACTATACCTAACAGCCCTGTTGAACTGGAAACTTAAAATTTATTACCTTTGAATCTAAAATGAATATGAAAATAATGTTGTTTTAAATTTTGTTTTGTTTGGTTTTTTTTTTTGTTTGTTTGTTTGGGTTTTTTTTTGTGTGTGTGGTTTTTTCTGTGACTTTTCTACCTTTCTTATTATTTAATGTCTATTTAGACTAGTTTCTCAGATTCTATTAGGCATCCAAGTGTGCTACAAGTAGCACAGGTCATCCCAGTCTGGTCTTGACTGACAAAAAATGCATTCAGGTTCCTACTCTCATGGTTAAGATTATACAAAACCTGATGTAGAGGATGGCTAGGATTTTAAACCCTGGTCACATCTAGACTTACTTACATCTAGATTAAAAGATACAACTGATAAGAGCTGGGAAGGTCTAATATATGTGAGATTTTATGGTCTTGTTACCATCTAAGTTAGGAAGAAGAGATTTTAAATGAGGTAAAGCTGCTGTTATGAGCCCATTAGAATTTTTTGCATCTTTACCGGTCAATACTAATAGACACATATATAAACTTTGGGAATTTTTTTTTGGTCTTCTTTTCTTCTTGAAGCAAATTTTGGTCCTGTAAGGGAAGGTATGAACTCACTACGCTTTCTTCAGATAAAAGTTATTCTGATGGATGGAGAGCTAAAAATGACTTGGGAGGCCGTGGCACAACTGCTTCCTCCTTTATGGACACTGTAGAACCTTCTCACAAGGGAGAAGGTGTAAGGAGGTCAAGCTCCCAAAGCTGCCCAGGGAAAGACATGGACTTCACTACTTAGCACTTTGGAGATGAAAACTTCCAGTACTATCACAGTTCTTCAGCTGAAAAATAGTAGAAATGGAAAGGAGAGATAAAAAAGGTGAGATATATGGTTTTGAGGAAAAGAATCTTACAGTTTATAGCATGTGTGCACACATCCAGCATAAAACAGGATGAATTATGCCTCTTTTCTTTCTGTGTTTGAACAGGGATTTGTAGTTTTCTTTTGGGTTTGATGGGCTCATTTTTTATTTTAGGAGAAAAATGGATAACTTTTTACCATAACTGAGGGGCTGTTTCATTTGATGAGGAACAGCAGATTTTGATTTAAGAGAAGGCTGGTTTGTTTTAAGAAAAACTCGACATGTGAAACAGTGAAACACTCCCAGGGAATTGCTGCTGTTCTACCCAGCAACAGGTGCAACTGATTCCATGGATTTCAGGTATTTAAGGAAGGGGAGGAGCTTGTCCATGTGATCCTCTCTGGCTTAGGGCTCCGAGGAAACCTCTCCAGGTATAGTAGAACTGCAATATCTTGAATCCAAGTGTTTCTGCATGAAGGATGTTCTGAAGTGAGTAACAAGACTGCTGTGTGCTCCGTGCAGCTCTGGCTCACAGAGATGGAGAAGGTACACCAGAGGCAGAATGTTTATTGTTGTGTTTCCAGCCAGTCTTTCATGTGTTGCAAGCGGTTAGAACGTGCAGGCTTTTGCATTGCTGCCATAAACGTGTCCCCTAAAAGGTATCATCACGTCCTGGTGCCTCTTCTTTAAATTCTTCTGTGCCTGAGGTACTTTGTTGGAGCACTTCAGTCCTAATGCTCCTGCAAGGTGTTCCACTGCAGGTGAGACAGGGGAGGTGCTCTGCCATGTGGGCTAACTGGGAGATAAGTCCAGAACTCCATGTCCAAAGCAGAATGCTTGGGATTTGCTGATTAATATGTATGAGTTTACTCCTCTCTTTCTCTCTCTCTCTGATTGGATTGCTTTTGATAAGAAGGCTGTTTGGCATAATTTTGTTTGTTTATTTGAATTTTCATGAATTGAATGTTGCTTCTAGGCAGAGTCTTTACGAAGTCATCTTGTTTGGAATTTTTTCTGGTTTAGATTATGGGCTATGAGTTAGGCAAGGAGTCTTTATACTAAAAGCATCTTCTCAGGGTATAAAGTAGTTCACAAATTTTATTTTCATTGTATAATTCCTTGAGCTCAGAATGTCTTCCTTGTCTGGAATGATTCATCTATGACAGGTGCCTGGTTTGCATTATTTCTAGCAGTGAATTCAAATACTCTACTGCTGTGTCATGCCAAAATATCTTTGTACTTTAAAATTGCCAGTGGTGTCACCACAGGTCTGGGAAAGGGATGTGTGCCAAGACAACACCTTGGGTACTGCTCAAGGAGTACTAGTGTGTGTTGAACACAAATACAATTTATTTGTCCAAGAAAACTTGGAAAAGAAAAGGAGTGGGGAAATGGAGAACAGAGAGAGAGATTTTTAAAAAGGTGAATGCTGTTTTAGTTGCTGGCTCCTAAATCCTTGAAAATATAGAAAACAGAATGGGATTCATAGTGGTGGTTCTGCCCAGCAGCTCTGACTGAGTTCTGGTTGGCCTCCAAATCAAAGGCTAGCAGTTATTATTTATGATATCACATCTTGTCACCATTTAGAAAATGTCAATAGGATCATATGATGGAAGGACTGAGCTGGCCAGAGGGTTACCTGGAATAATGTTTACTCAAGTAGATAATATATGTATTAAAGCTTTCTGAAATGTCTCTTTTAGTTTGTGCATTGATTTAATCTAAAGCTGCTGCTACTTCAGTTGTGGTCTCCTTTGAAGAGCTGTTAATGGCTGTGCTTTTAAATATAAACCCAAAATGCCAGAGAGACCCTGAATTTCATCTTGTGTCTGAAAAAGTACATGAATTTTCCCAGTAAATCCTATTTCCACTGAGCCCAGTGGAACTTTTCCACTGACTTCAATAGCATTACATTTTCCATCCTTAATCTGTGCAGGTGGCAAATAGACCTTAGCTGGTACATCATAGAACAGTCTTCTAAAGTCATCAGAATACCTCTGAATCATCATAACCAGAATTTCATACACTCTGTGGTATATTGGCCTTCTAGGAACTTGGATTAATACTCACAAAGACTCAGCAGTGAAAAAAAAAATCATCCCTGGCTGTAAAGAATTTGCCTTCTGACCCCCTTTCTGCACTGAATTCATAGAAATTCCAGGGTCCTGGAACCGACCTGGTTCCAACATTTGTGTCACTTACAGATCTAAGTCTTGCTTTTCTTTTCCCCAATGACATCCATAAATAATAAAACTAATTGATTATTTTAAATCAGTGTTGGAGGGGTGTGATATAATTCACAAATAGCTTTCAGTTAATATACTTTTATTTGTGCTAGAAAATAACCCCCTTGACCTGCTGGCAATGCTTCTTATGAAGCAGCCTTGGATATGTTTGATTTTCTGAGCTGTAAGTGCACATTGTTGAACTATTCATAACAGCTGTAGTAGCCCAGGAGCTTCTTAGATAGTATCCCAAATCTGTTCCAATTCCAGGATCCAGGTGATGTTTCCTGGCTTCATCACTAGCCAAAATTCAATCAGGCTGGACATAGTTGCTGCACATGGTATTTTGCAAGAGTTATGGTGTGTGAACCTCCTCAATAACAACGTCTCACTAAGACAAATAAATGCCAAAGGCTGGCTTTTATTACAGTCAGTGTGATGGCTGAGGTGAGAGGTTGCTTCTCTTCCCTTCTGTATGATGTCCATGATTCCAGTAGCTTTGTGTTTTAATGACACTGCCTAATAGCCTAGTGCTTTTCTTTAGTCAGTAAATATACTGAACAAATTGCACGGAGCAACAAGGGATATATTCTGTAAAACGTGGGATCGTGTCCAGAAATGGCTCTGAATTAAGTGGCAAAATATCTATCACCGTGTCTGAAGTGCTACAAAAGGATTAACTTTGGGTTTTTTTTATTTTGTGTGAAAAGATGCATGTGCTGTTGATAGTCTTTTGGCTTATTTGAGCATTTTAAAACTAAAAGTGGGCGATAATGTTCCCATCAGTTTGTGAAACCCAAGCTTTACATGAACAGTGCACAGCAGGAAAGTCTGTCTGCTCTGCGAGGCACTTTGTATTGTCTTTGTTATCCAGCAGTGAAACACTGCAAAGCCAACACAGAGGGAGCAATACTAACCCATAAATAATTGTCTTTGTTATTATAAGGATGGCCATTGGATCAACAGTTGTGCAATAATTCCCTCGTTTGGCAATAAACAGCCTCATTTATCATTAGCTTAACAGTTTAAAAATTATGCTGACTAAATTGAAATATGCAAATGGATGTTAGAGCTAAATAAAGAAAGTTTGGCAAAAATCAGTTGGTGCTGAATGTTCATGTGATTTTTACAATTGTCACATGAATTATCACTCTGATATGCAATAATATAACCATACAAATGAGCTCGCTGAGATTTATGGCAAACCTAATCTGTGTTCCTCTTGTAATTCATGGGGAGGAACAATCACATTGACTCTGCCTGGGATCAGTGGAAATTTGCATCTGCACTGACTCTGCCTTTGAGAGTTTATTACTCCCCTTCGTGTGTTGTTTGTGCCTGTAATATTATGCTGCAGAAGGATAAAATTTAGCAAAAAGAATACTTAAAATAAAGCTGTGCAATCTGTTTTCTTCTGAGGGTGTTTCTAAATGAAAGAAAATTAAGAAAACATACAGGCTTGGAATTGGATGACTACAGTTAACTATAGCGGAAATCGGTAAAGATTCCAACCCCAAATCTGTGTAATGCCTGTAGTATAGTTCCTACATAGCATGTTATATAAAGACATTAAAGTCAGTCTGTACTCTTATTTTAGAAGCAAATTATACCATATAAGTTGCAGAAGGAGCTGCTGAGACGAATGTTCCAGGCTCTCTTTAGGTCTGTAAATAAATGGTGTGTTTCTAGAAGATATGTGAAGTGCTGCTGTCACTGTTTCTTATGTAATGTTCTGAATGGTGCAAGGCAGCTTGTTCCTAACAGAATGCTTGAATACCTGAAACAGAGTCAGTGCTTGAAAAATGTCATGCTCTAGAAGATGGTTTCAAATGCTATCACCTGTAGTCCTCTCATGCTTGAGATAGAGCTTATGTCTGAATTTAAATCAAGTTACACTTCATGTATATTCAGATTCTATTTATTTGATTTCTTCTCCACTTGGTAAAGTTCTTGCAAGACCTTGAATATTTTCTAGAACCTCGTGGAGAAACAACAGTATAACTTTCAGTCAATTTTGGAAACAGAAAAATTGGCAGTAAAGTATTGGATAATTTTAAAAGACTTGAACAATAATTTTAGTCTTATTTGCAGAAAACTCTACATTTTCTGTGCTATTAGAAAGTCTTGGTTTGAAAGCTACAACTCCACAGGAGCCATTATTTTTTTTTTTTTTTTTTGAATTCTTGTTGAGAAGAGAACTGTTGTATCTTATGCCATGATTTCCTTGAAAGAACTTATGTATGATTCAGAATCTAGAACAAGAATGTCACTTCCTGTTGTCAAAAAGCCCATATGGTTGTATGGACTATTTATTTAAAAAAATTAAAAAGTCTATACTTCCTGCATATGGAGGTGCAAGAGGAGACTTTAAGTGGTGGAAAAGTAGTAGTGCTTCTTACACTTAAAGGTTGAGATATGGCCTCATCAGCTTTATTAGAGACAAAACTGCTGACCTTCTGTCAAGGCAGATTCTTTCTTTAAGATGTCATACCTGAGTTAGGGAGAAATAATGCCCAAGGAGTTATTTGACTCCTGAGATTCCCTGCTTTCAGACCCTTCTGTAGATAGTGCTAACCTGATGATTTAGCTTGTGGTTTTTAGTTTAGAACAGGCATAGCACTGTTTCATCCTTAACTGTTCCCTTCTGTACTGATCGTATTTTCAGTTTTATCATGTAGCTGATTGCTGTGGAGCTGCTGGAAAATGCTCACAAAACCCAAGGTGCAGGGCTCCAGCTGTGATGGCCCCACCACACTTCCAGTCCTGAGCCATCAGATGTGTCAGAGTGGGGCTCTCAGTTTTACACACCCAGATTTGCATCACACCTCTCAACTTTTAGGCACACTTGTGACTTTTGCTCCTTCTGGCTATTTTTTTTTCCTAATTATGCAATAGTGATTGAAAATAAATTGTTCCTTTTTATCAGTGTATGATTCAAATGTGTCATTTTGTAGTGTCAATGCCTACAGCTGGAGAGGTGCCAGTTTCATAGTCTTTTACAATCTATGTGAGCACTGAAATAGGATGAAGTTGTTATAATTACCCTTACAAGAAAAAAATTTGGTGATATTTAAAGGTCAAATCCCATTAAAGCATTAGGAGAAAAAAGTCAAAACACAGGCTTCTGAAAACTGGAAACAAATTCCATCTAGAAAAGAAACAAACGGCCACAAGGAGTTATTTTTTTCTAAAGGCTCTCTAGACATATTTATGTAGTCTCACATTCAGCATCATCAAACTTCCACCGGCCACAGGAGGAGAGGAAATAACTTATGATGTCCTGGTGACCTGCATGACTTTGTCACACTGCCATTCCTCCCCATCCAGTGATTCATTTCAAAGTTGTCACCAACGCTGCTTTTTTTCCCACAGTGGTCCAGCTTTCATACCCACTCCTCTACTAAGGCCAGCTAATCTTTTCGAGCTGGTCCCTCCTTGACTACATTAATATCTACTGAGTATGAGAGAAACATGAACTATAAAGTTCTGTTGCCTGTTCCTGACAGGTTTTCTCTGCAGATCTCTGAATTTCCAGGATGATCTGTCCATGCCCAAAGCACAGGCTGCCTCCCAGTGCAGAATGTAAGTTCAGGCAGTCCACAAATCCTTTCTGCTTCCCCAACAGCTGATGTCTTAGTGTCCTTGGTGTGTGTTTTACCTGACAATAATGTGGCAAGAAAAGGTTTCAAAACTGCAAGAGATCTGGATGATGCAAAAAGGGTCAAAGTGGCCCATGCACAAAGTCCTCCAAAGGATTCTTCAGGATTTCCCTCAGATTGACTCTGAGGGCTTTCCTGCAGGAAATTAGCCAAATTGTTTTCTATATTACATCTACTTTCAGCTTTTGACAGGGAAAAGAACCCAGAATTGTCTGATGTGTGAATGATGCGCACACAGATGCCCATGTTTCTGGGGTGCTGAAACTGTAGCTTGGGTGACTCATCACAGAGAAAACACGAAAGACAATTAAAAACCAAACCCGACAACGTGACTTTTGTTCTTTTCATGTGCTCTCTTTATTCTGTCTTTCAGTTAATTTCCTCATTGTCTTTAATTAGGATCTTGTTAGATGTTTTTTTCTGATACAGGACAAGGCTTCCAAATGCTCTCAAGCTTTTAGTCTGAACCCCTCAGAAGAAAACAGCTCTTTCCAAACGAAACTCAGAATGACTAGACTTACATATATGATTAGTTCCAGTGTTTGAAATGGTTGATATTACTTTTTTTTTTGTGAGTTTCTAGGCCCTTTTCTCCCTTTGTCTTGGTGCCTGTTAGCTTTTTTTTGTACTTTCAGTATTTGCTGTGTTCATTGCAGGGGAGAAAACTAGTTTTAAAACCTATTTATAAAGCTCATCACTACATTCTTGGCCACAGAGTGGAATGTGCCAGTGTGACAAAGGTGCAAGCAGCAGATAGGCAACATGCTTGGTCAGGGTTGTGTGAAGGAGAATGTTTCTTCAGTCAGGTATAACATCTCCTGCCTCCCTCAGCTCTAATCTAGAGCCAACTACTTGATATGAGAGAGTCAAAGAAACACTGTTTGTGTCTTCCAAAACAACTCCCTTTCATGGGTTTCAACAAACTCATTTATTATGAGAATTTAATTGTTGTGTAGTATGGTGTCCCAGACCTTTACAACTTAGATTTCCACAGCAAAAATGAATGTAACCTCCTGCCTACATCTTCCTTTCTCATGTATTTAGATTTCATTACATCAGCATTGTAGCATAGTCAGCATCTCATGGAATTTTTATAATGAAAGAAAACATTTCCTAGAGCATGCAGGTACATTTTAGCACGGGAGTTTGATTTGTTTCCTGCAGGGAGGCAAAAGAGGGTAGAAGTGATGAATGTTTTTTGATGTCATTAGTCCTAAATTAGTCCTTGTGTTGTTTTTAGCAGTTCTTTGTGGTCCAGCAACTCTGGTGCTTTGGAGCAGTTGGTGACTAGACAATACAAGGACCTTCAGAGAGGCCTGGGATTGGCACAATCACTGTTACCCAATGATTTATTTTTTTTTTCCTACTAAGATGTGCACCTTTATATCTGATGGAAACTTTTGGAAAATAGGAGTTATGTGGATATTATCCAGAAAGTACAGCTGTGGCTGCTCTGCCTGGGCATTGCCATATTGACTGCATTCAGGGAAAATGCAGGTTTTTCTGCTCTTCACCTTTCTTTGCATCTAGGAATAAAACCATCATATGCAAAGAAGGTTCCTTGTTAAATATGTAGTGAAAGTAAAAGTAAAAATAGCACAATGAGCAATTAGTTTGTTTTTTCTTTTTTTTTTAGAGGGAGGTGTTTTCATTAAATTTCCCATGTAAAAGCAAAACTAAAATGCAAATTAGCTGCGTGTTTTTTTTTTTGTTGTTTTGTTTTTTAACTATATATCTGAAGCAGAACTCTTGAAGGCTTGCATATGATTAACTTCCCAGAGAACCTGACTTTGTGCTGCATCTTGCCCCAAGTACATCACTACAAGGCAACTTCCCAACCTGATGTGACCACACAGATACTTTCTACCTCTCCTCTGTGTTTTAAGTTTATTGAACACCCCTTTGTAGCTCTTTGAAGTGAATGTTCAAAAGCAATGCACTGAGTATAAAGGCTGGGGACTTAAGTTTGGGAGAAGGTGCAGAGCCCTCCTGAGCTCTGAGGAGAGAGTCCTGTTAATTGTGTGTGGACATTCCCCGGTGCTGCTCAGTGCAGAAAGGAAATGCCAAGCACAGGGCATCCATCTGGGTGGGTAACTGCCCTGCCCAGGTTAACAGGAGCTGGGGAAGGACACAGCCACCTCTGTGCAGGGAGTGGAGTAAAACTCTGCTATGTAAAAACATCTCTAGTTGTGTGATTTCAACTTCTTCCAGCTGGCTGGGTCAGCCTCCTGGGGCGTGACAAAGCCAAGTGGAAGGTCTTGCACCTGGGTTGGGGCAACCCCAAGAGCAAACACAGGCTGGAGAACAGCACCCAGCTTCTGGGACTCCCAACATAAGTAGGATGTGGACCTCTGGGAGAGAGTCCAGAGGGCTGAATCACATTTGCTGTGGAGGCAGGTTGAGATTTGGGGTCGTTCAGTCCAGAGAAGAGGAGACTCTGGGGATACCTTAGAGTCCCTTCCCATGCCTAAAGGTGCTCCAAGAGAGCTGGAGAGGGACTTTGGACAAGGGCATCAAGTGAGGACAAGGGGAAATGGCTTTAAACTCTCAGAGGGGAGATTTCAATTAGATGTTTGGGAGAAATTCTTGACTCTGAAGGTGGTAAGACACTGGCACAGGTTTCCCAGTGAAGCTGTGGCTGCTCCTTCCCTGAAAGTGTTCAAGTCAGGCTGGATGGGCCCTAAGCATCCTGGTCTAGTGGGAGGTGTCCCTGCCCATGGCAGAGGAGTTGGAACTAGAGGATCTTCTGGACTGCTTCTAATCCAAACCATTCTAGGATTCTATGAATTGTCCTGACCACTTAAATTTTATATATATATAACTTTCAATTTAAGAATAATTTTGGGGTTTAACTTCTATTCCCTATAAGCTTATTGCCTTGTAGTTCATCTTTTTGGGAAACTTTGTCTTCTGAGCCTCTGGTCTCAAATATTCAGGTGATTCAACATCACTGTACTTTCCCAATATAAAATCAAGCTGTGTATGTGTGTGAATGTCTTTGGCCTCCATATAAACGACTGTCACATAATTCCAGCCATTTGTAGACCTTGCTGGGCAGAGCAAGGCTATGTATAACCTTGAGGAACCATGGGGACATGATGCAGCCATCCCCATGTTTCAGACTGGTGACTGCATGTGTGGCAAGTCTGATCTTTGGAAGGTGTTCATGAAGCAACACTGAAGCTGTTGTGAATAGAGTTTTGGAGACTGAGATGCAAACCTGTTCAGATCTCACACTGAGGGAGGATAAAAGGCCCCGGTGATAGCCCAAGGGAACTTGCTTTATGCATTTGTAATGACACAAATAAGCTCTGCCTCATCTAACACTGCATATCATCCATCAAGGGAAGTGTTGGAAGTGATCTGTGACTGCAAAAATTAGTGAGATCCTGATTTACTTCTTCCTGTGCTTATTAGCAATGAAATTTGTGTATTGACCCTCATTAATCCAGACTGTGAAGCACCAGTGCAACTTGCAGCGGTAAATGGCATTGCACCTGCCATTCTCTGCTGTCCCACTTTCTTTGTTCATGTTTTTTTAGGAAGATGAAATGCTCAAGAATCTGGAAACACCAATGTGGTTGAAGCTCCTGCTTTAACTCACTGTGCTCATATGGTGACATGGCTGTACTTGATGAACAGGGAACAG
Organism: Formicarius rufipectus; assembly: GCA_013399695.1. Taxonomy (NCBI): domain Eukaryota; kingdom Metazoa; phylum Chordata; class Aves; order Passeriformes; family Formicariidae; genus Formicarius; species Formicarius rufipectus. The sequence goes on from VXAU01000691.1 coordinate 551,013, forward strand.
ACATAAGAGGGCGAAGGTGACATTTAAAAAGAGCAGCTTCTCTTGACTTCCTTCTGGAAAAAACTAAAAACCAAACCAAATTAAATAAAAGGATAGAAAACCCCCCAAACTACCACAGCATTATTGTGATGGTAAATTATTAAAATAATATCTTCTTTCATTACAGCCCAAAAGTAAGGCAGTGGAAACAGCAAAATCCAAACAACTTCAAATGAAAATCAGAATGTTATTGCAAATCATGGGACTGTGAAGAGAAAAAATTACTACAGAGGCAATAAACTCTGTTATTGTTTGTGCTTTTAGAGCTTTCTCTAATTTCTTGGACTAACAAACAATCCCATCTAATTACAGAAACATTTTTCTTGATTAGGGCTGCCTAGTCTTTGCTTGCATCTCACTGTGCTACACAAACAGAGGCACTATGAGCCCTTGATTATGTGTCAGTCTTGGGCAACTCTCCCCAATCTGCATTTAAAAACAGAATAACTCTGACTGCAGTTCAGCAACCTCTATTTGTACCCTTCCAGGGCATCAGCTCTCCTACCACATCCCTTAAGGGCAAGCCTTGCAGAGCAGAGAGGATAAAGGCGAAGGCTGGTGTTTCCCGTGTAGCATCCTCGCTGCTCCCAGCGCTCCCCGAGCCAGCAGTGAGTGCTCAGAGCTCCCTTTGCCGGGCTGGGGGGGTCCCAACAGGACCAACTGCCCTCTGTTCTCCGAAAAATTGCTGAGCCTGGACCACGAGGAGCCCTCTGGCCAGACCCTCAGGCAGAGAAGTGCATTGGCAGAGCAGTCAGCGATGGCTCAGGCAGCGCTGCCTTTAAGCGTCTGCAGAGCCTTCAAGCAGCCCGCAGTCTCTGGCAGCCTCGGAGCGCCACGCAGGGCATCACTTGTGAGAATAACGCTCTGCTCAATGCACAGGGTGCCTAAAAGCTTCACCACGTGCAGTGGCTTTACAGTTTGGGTTTTTTTTTACTTCTGTACAAATTTCCTCTAAAAAACAAAACAAAAGAACTCAACAGTCCTGACATTTAAAACTCAAACCATTGGAATATGCCAGTTTAACAACTGTTATGCCAGTTTAATGACCTACCTGGGTCTTTCGTTTTGCTTTGAAATGATATCTAAAAGGATCTTCTCTTTAACTGAAAATCACTCTGAAAGTCTCTTTAGCTTTAGATTAACGCAGAAGGAATGAGAGCTGTCTCTTTGTTGCATTAAAACTATCTTTTTTCCTCACATAAAATAACTAGTTTAATCGTTGCTGAGATCTGAACTGTAGTGTTGTTATGGTCTCCATACCAATGTGATAGTTGAACTGAATGGGAAAAACACAGCAATAAAGGAATCTTTTCTAACTGATCTTTTTTTTTTTCTTTCCTCTTGATGAGTTTTGCCATTAATTAAAGCCAGAAGTCTAACAATTCAATTACACAGAATGTTTATTGAACAAATGAGACTGTGTTTGAAGCATTTTTCTTCTTGCAAGGAATTTCAAGTCTGCTCTAAGTCGCACCATGTTTAAACAGTAAGGAATTTTCAAATCATCAATGATGTTATTTTATAGAGAAAAATAAGGGTTTATACCCCCAGAATATACTTATGGACTCAGAGTAGATGAAGAAATTCAGTTCAGCCTTGCCATCCTGAGTGAGGTGAAGCTGAGTCTCGATCACAGTGAGAATACAGTCTGAAAAGCAGATCCCACCAGCATTGAGGAGTATGTGCCTGGCAGTAGGGTGTGTAAAAATACTATCAGCTAACAGGCAACGTTAATTATTTTGTCCTGAAGTTTTCTTTTTTAAGTTCAATAAATCAATGTATACTGCCTTTGTAAAGCATGGTAATAAAATATTCTGCATATTAAAAGAAAAATGACATATAAACAGATCATTTGCTCAATGCAGAGAACATATTCCTCTCAAAAAAAAAACCCCAAAAAAACAAACAGGGAAGAGTGATGAAAAAACATTCCATAAAGCAAGTGGAGAAAAAAAAAATAAAAAAGAAAAAGAAACAAGCACCTTTCAGTTAGTTCTTTGCTTGACCTCATTGGTTTTGGGTGTTTTCTTAATGTTCTCAGCATTTCCTCCTCAGAGGCTATAGGGAATTTACTTTCTTTGGCATAATTATTTATGAATAACTCAGTTTGTAAAAATATAGGTAAAAGCCATCTGTCATTTTGCATCTGGAGTAAAATCCTTCAGGCTCCCTTGAGTATAAGAGTCCAAATTCCTCCTATTTTGCAATGTTGTTGACTTGCACTTCACTGAGGCTTGGTGCACCAGGCAACAGTACAGATTTAGCCTGAGTCATGGTTTATGATATTCCTGCAAGACATTTGGGAACTTGATTGAAGGCAAGGATACAACACCAAAAAATCTCTCCTGAGAGAGGAAAAAAGCAAACGAGCTGCTTCAACTTAAATCTCAGTAGAAAATAAATTATTGGGTCCCTCCTCTTTGCCCACTGAAATGTTCCACAGATGTTCAACCCCCACAGCTCATCGTGAATCGGGATCGTGATGTCACTTCTTTCTTCTGGAAACATTTGCTCCAGTTTTAACTGAGAGGGGTTTGGCAGCAGTGATATCACAGAAAGTGAGAAAGGCAAGCCCAGAGCTGGGCTAAACAGGTCAGTGAACTTCAGGCACTGCTGGGAAGAGAAGTGTTTGGAGCATTGCAGGTATCAATGGGGATGTTTCACTGCCTCCTGACCTCGGCAAATTAGCCTCTGGATTTTGAATAGGTCAGTGCCTGCTATTAGTACATCAGGGATTTTTAGCCTTCGGATCTTTAAAAAGTTTTTATACTGCTCTTCTGAAGATCACAAAGCACACCAAGAGGTACATTGTAACCAGAATGAACAGAGTGACTAGGTATTAAATTAGTGCTTTTATTTCTGGTCTTGATGGAGAAGAAAATGTTACTTGAGGTCATGGGGATTTGAGTCAGGTGGAATGCCAGTGTCTAGACAAAGGGAAATATTTTGTTCCCTCAGTCATTTGAAAAGAAAATCTAAAGAAAGTGCCTGAGGGCTAAAACATCTTTTCTTCTATTCGGTCTCAAACAAGAGAAAAGGGGAAATGGCAGGTAACAATGTGAAAGTTAGACTATAAATAGTGCACCAAGCTCTGATTTTAATTACAAGTGTGTATTCTACATGTGAGCCATAGGAAAATGACACGGCACAAACATCCAAAAGTTATGCAGATGGACTTTGTCATTATCTGTGCCATGGCTGGATCATAAGATGCCTACTGCAAAGATGCTTCAACAATATCTTATTTAAAGATTAATTATTTAATATTTACTTAATATTTTATTACAGTGGTTTAGAAGGGACCTTAAAGATCATCTAATTTCAACCCCCTTTCCTATGCACTGTTTGACTTCTTGTCTTACTAATTTGAGAATTTTAATGCTAAGTGAGAGTCACTAGATTTTATGCAGAGAGGAACTCAGGAAACAGCAATACAGTAGAGAAGACTTTTAACTGGCTAAAAATGCTTTTGCTTCTTCTTGCTGAATATAATTTTTAGATATTATTTATAAAATTATTAGGCAGTATAATAGCTTTCTTTCTAAAAGTGCTTCCTCTCTATTTTCTTTACATTTACAATGCTACTAGTGCTGCTGGTCTTACCTAAGCATGCAAATTCACTTAAAAGGGAAAGATGATGGTAATATATATTAATCTGATAGATCCCTTACTAGATTTTACTGTCTGTTCAGCTGCATAACAGCAATTGTTTGGGATGTCATATTATCAGGGATAAAAATCTCTGAAAAGAGAAGCAGGATGATTTTAGCATCATTGCAAGGGCTCCAAGCACTGATGGTTTCTATTAAAGTAAATAATCATGGCAGTGCCAAACTACTGTGAAAACTCAGTGTTTTCTAGTAGTCTGTTTTATTTTCAGTGATGGTTCCTGGTCCCATTTCATTCTTGCCTTTCATTCATCTCTGAGCTGGTATTTCACTGGTTTTCAGTCTGCCCACTATCATTTTTGCAGAATTTCTTTCTGAATATTTTCCATATAAATGTGTCTTGAACCAACACTAGAAGGGAAAATGTTCATTTTATCCCAGGATAGATATTTTTCTCTGTTGGGTGCTTTCATTTGACTTGCCCCCCCCTGAAGTTTTAACATATTTTGACAATTGTTCTATTTCAAATCTCAAGGGGGAAAAAAACCCCAAAAAACCAACCAACATTATTTAACATTATTTCACTGTGATTGACAGTGGAAACTTTGGAGTTCATTTTGGAGCTGCAGCTAATTAGTCAGTCATTACAGTGCGCTTCAGTTAGATGGCAGAGCTCATTGCTATTTTCTGAGCTACCCAGTCAGAAGGGCACGACAACAGTGTGCCATTTGCCAGGCACTGCAAAAGGAAAGCTTTCTCTGTGGTGTGGTCTAAGAAAAAAATGAACCTTTACAATAAGCTCCATGTTTTAATGCTGGATCACCCCTGCACCTGCTATCAAACTGTGCTTTGACCACAGCAGGGAAGCGTTTGATTAACTACCAACGAGAGAGAATGTGGTGAACAATGAGACATCAAAGGCAGCAGCGCCCTGACAGCGGTTATCGAGCTGTGATTAATGAATGACAGCAAGGAGGAACCTATAACCTCCAATATATTTAAGAAGGATAATAAGTATCACGAGGTGAAGTTCAAAAGAGTCATTAATTGGTAAAAATGAAGAGCAACAGCTTTAAAATATGTTTAAAATTCCACATTTGGTCTGGTCCAAAAAAGATCAGCTGTATAGGGCAATGTAGCTAATACTCATATTGCATCTAATTAGGGGGGAGGGAAGATTTATGTTGATTTCAGTAAGCATTGCAATAACACTTAAAGTAGTGGCCATGCTTTAACATTGAACAGTCCTTATTTACTCTTCTTAGTTTTCACTGTAGCTAATTGCTGTTGAAATTTCAATGGCAAAACTGAAGGATTTATGGAAGAGCAGAAATATTAGAAACATCAGTGATCTGAATTAAGGTGAGAAGAAACTGAATATTATTAGCAGGCCAGCAATTTTTTATGCCTGTTTTATGTCACCTAAAGCTAATGGCTGAAGTAATGTATTCCACCTCAAGCAGATCCAAGTTCAGACCAGTGCTGGTCTTCTAGTTCGCTTTTACTTCTCTCATTCACCGCAGAATCCCATTCAGGCTGTTTATGGGGTCATGGTGCGGTCAGAAGCTCAAAACTGAGTAAGGCTGGTTGGGACTCCCCTTCCAGCGTGTGATCCTCACTGCTCAACAACATGCTGCTCAGCCTGGAGAAGAGAGGGCTCCAAGGAGAACTTTGAGCCCCTTCCAGAGCCTAAAGCAGCTCCAGGATAGCTGGAGAGGGACTTTGGAGGCAGGTATGGAGTGACAGGACAAGAGGGAATGACTTCAAACCAACAGAGAGCAGGGTTAAGATTAGACATTGCCCTTTACTAAGAGGGTGGTGAGGCCCTGGCACAGGTTGCCCAAAGAGGTTGCGGATGCTCCACTTCTGAGAGTGTTCAAGGACGGACTGGGTAAGGTCCTGAGCAACCTGATCTCGTGGGAGGTGTCCCTGCCCATGGCAGGGGATGCAATGAGACGGTTTTTAATGTAGTTTTCAACTCAGGCAGTTCTCTGAATCTGCGCTCAGCCATAAATGAAAATGTGCTCCCCAAACTTTCTTGCTTCTTTTGTGCTGTACATCGAGAGATCTCCATCCAGCTGGAGGGAGCCAAGGCCAGCACAGAGAGCCTCAGACACAGATGTGTAGCTGGTGGAATTCACCATTCTCAATTGGGTACACAAGTGTTTTTTTCCAGTGTGCTGGTGATGCACAGAGATCAAGTTGGCATGTTGAGCATTAGGCTGTGCAGTGGGCACAAACACCAGTGAGTGCAAGACACTGAGGTTGCTCTCAGTCTTAACCAAGTCCTTGGAACTGACCAAGTCATCCACCCACAGCTGGAGCTCAGCACAGGCAGTGCTGCTCTCACAAGGGAGGCCACTGTAAAACCTCTGCTCCCCTTTGCAACAGCACAAAAATGAGGGCAGTCATTGGGATTAGAAGAGATCAGATCCAGCTCCCTCCTCTGCCTACAGGGATTGTTAAATCTCTCAGAAGAGTCCTAATTAGTGTGCTATGAAGTATTCCACGGAAGAATGCTCTTGGTTGCTCCTGATGTTATTGCACTTGGCATTAAATAATTAAATCTTTGCTGGAGAAAAGATGCAAGGGAAAGGCAGGGAGAATGGGAGTGGAGGGGGAGATAGAGAGAGCACCAAGAGGACTTTTAATATGTGAGAAAGACTTGTATTCTCATTCCTATAACTACACCAACACTTCACACTACATAGTCATTGAAGGAGAGAACACGTACCTTCCCATCCAAAGGTGCTTCCTTTCTACTGCACAAATCACATTTTCTTTTAATTAATTGTTAAGAGATTTTTGGGAGACTGTCTGTTGTTGAGCATATTCATAGCACTTCTTTCCTGCAGGGAGGGTCAGACCCCTTCACTGAGCAGAAATGTGTTTGTGTCCCTGAATAGTTGGGCTTGGAGATAAATCCTTTCAACAAGGTTGCTGAGGAGTGCAAGGCATGTGGGAGGGAGAGATTTATGTATGTGATCTTGGTGCTTCTGAAGGGAAAGTTTAACATGTGATAAGGCAGATGTATGGCTGAGGCATTTAATTTGATTAGAAAGCTGTGAGACAAGTTTGAGTGAGTGCTCCTCAGTCTTTGCTATGAGATCACTATGTTGTTTTATTATGACAACAGATGGAAAGGGGCTTTTCTACTTGATGTCAATCATGTTTGTGACTCAATTATCTATTTCTACTGATACAACTACTTAAACCCATACAATTGTACTGTTTAGGGGACAGGGGAGGGGTTCTACTGTGAGGAAGATTTTTTCCTTGATTTTAATGCTGGGTAGTAATATATTTTTGTGTGCATCTGCATATAAAAGATACTAGCAAGTCGTGCCTGGGAAATTATTTCTTTGGTGACAGCTTTTTAATTGTATCTGTGATCTCTGCAGGTGAAAGCCTAAGTATATGTGGTTTTCAGAAACTGCATATTGAGGCAAAGTTGAATGTGTTCAGTAATTGTTATTTCTGGGATTTTTGTAATGCTTTAATAAGACAAAGTTATACCTGAAGTTAATACTTACTTTTCTGTGTGAGATTGAATATGTAATCTAGCAATAAATTCTCTTATGTCATTCCAAGATAGGAAGATTCCTGCATTTATCAAAAGTTTGGGGGGCTTGAGAAGAGAAAGATCTTCTCTTGAGACTTCCATCATTGCCCTACTCAGGCTCAAAACAACGTTTCACAGCTCTTAAACCCAAGGAAGGGGAGTTATAATTAGTAATGTTCACTGAAGGCTTTCAAAGCCTCTGTTACAGCTGAGAATGCTCCAAGGGTTAGGGAGGGCAAGGTCAGAGTTTCCAGCATTGTGATCCTGTTAGTCCAGAGCACTTCAATTAATCTGTGCTGCGTTAAAGCCAAGTTGACCCCAGTGCTCAGAAATGGTGCCGAGGGCTCAAGAGGCAGCCCCTGCAATGCACTGGGACCTCCCTGATAGTGCTCCCTGTGCTTGTGGAGTGCTCTGGCTGCAGCTGCCCCATCGTGCCTTTGAGGACAACCTGAAGTTCTGATTGTTCTGTTCCTGGCTAGAGAGTCACAACACCAGATATACTCTTTCCTACTAAGCAACCTGGCTTGAGTCTCTCTGGAAATCAAAATCCATGTATCTTGCTAGACTTAGAAAGATTTATATTTGAACATAATAATGTTCTTGATTTGGTGTAAGCTCCTCAATCCTTCCTTATCCCAAAGAAGGATTCATTTCAGTAATGAAGGAAATTATCTCCGTATATAATTGTAATTTTTTTTTGTATTTCTTTGACTCAAAGGCACATTATAAGTGCAAAATAGAAATTTAATATTTTGATATAAAGTGACAATTACAAAGGAAAGTTATTAAGCTTCTATCCATCTGAATTCTGGCAAAACCTTTGGTGCATTATGGTCATATTCTCTGCCTGCAGCTGTGCTGTAGAGGCCAGACAGCTCTGCAAAGCATCACATTTTACACACTCTTTTAACTGTGATGCTGCATGAAACTGAGCTACAATTACATTATGAAGACAGGCTCTTCTGCATTCATCTGGAGTGGAGGAGTAGGAAGCTTCCAAACTCGAAAAAAAACTGAGTTTAAATACTCTTGCTTGTAAGGGTGACCATGACCCCTCCCCTTCTCAGCATTGCAACACACCTTTACCGTCAGACATTTGTAGTGTGGCAAAGAGAGTCTCCTTTACTACAATAACCAGTTGTCACTCGGTGTGGCCATTGCAGTTTGCTGCCTTTAGGATTTATTTGTTGTGTCTCTCATGTCAAAATGTGTCTTCAGGTACTGTCAGCTCGTAATATCAAGGTCACACCATTCCACCTGTTCTAGACGGATGCTCTTTGCCTTGGACATGTCTCCAGGCTCTCACCTCTGGTACAGGCTGTTCTGTGTGGGTTGCTTAAGGAAACACCTCTCGTAGCAAACAGCTGCCTCATCTCAAGACTTTCACAGAATATTCCAAGGTGGAAGGGACCCACGAGGACCCTTGAGATCAACTCATCAAACCCCCAATCCTGGCATTACTAGCACTGTGCTCTAACCGACTGAGACTTGGTTATGGCAATGGCTTTCCAACATTCCTGTCTTGGCAAATGCCTTGTGCCTGTTCCGGTGACATCTCTGTCAAGCTGGTCTTCCATGTATCCTAATGTTTGCAACACCTTAGTATTGGCCTTGTTTTACTGCAGCCTTCTGACTGTGACAAGAGCAAAAAACTACATCCCATGCTCATCAAAATTGTGCTTTCCCATATCTGCCTCTTTCTAATTATTCATTGCCCTTTTTTAATTAGACTGGAGGATCTTTGCCTCAACAGTGATTCATCTCACTGACATCATACCTTTGTCAATGAATGATAGGACAAAAATTATGGGAAAAGATTTATAAGTGAATTTGCTGAATGAAGAGATGAACAAAATTATTCCTTGCTTACTGTTTACCATATCCTAAAAAAAAAATAAAATAAAATACAGATTAAACCACTAAGCTTGGTTACTGAGCTAATCACATAGGTCAAGTTCAGCTGTGTGCCTTTTGTTATAATCAGGAGATTATTAGAATACAGCAGATTTTCAATGCAACGTCAGGGACTCACTGAGCCATGAAATAGAGCTTGTCAAGCCCTGGCCATGCTCTGCTTCCACTGCTCATGGCTCTGGTGTGTGTGAATCCCAGCACCGGATTCTTGCTTGGGCTGGGGGGTTGAGTGGGAGCAGGTTCTTGCCTATAAATCTGCAAACTGTGCTAATCCATAGTCTTACTCTGACCTCTTGGCTCTGTGCTTTTTGGATTCTGCAGTCACATAAGTACCTTTTTGTCTCAAGGGTCTCCAAACATAAGGCACTATTTTTTTAGTTGGATTTAAAGAGTATATTTCCTTCTACTACTTTTCTATTGTCACTTGTTTCTGGAAACTCCTTAAAATCAGAGATTTCCCATCAGCCAAGAGTGGCAGGCCTTTGCACAAAGGTGTCTGTCTCTTCTCACCTAAATATGATTTATAATCTAAGCTTATAAACATAAGGCCACCACATGAAGGAGAAATTAAGCTTGATATTACATGAAAAGGACAAGTGTGTCTTAAACAGAAAAAATTATCTTACATAAGTAGTTTTGTGACTTCTTTTGAGAAGGTCAATTCTCAGCAAAAGCTACAATAGCTTTGCTGGAGAAGGAAGGACACACAACTCCTATGCACCTATTTTTTTCCACTGGAAGTTCAAGGCTTTGCTTTTTCTACTTCCATGGCTAGTTGCACCAGCTGAAGTCGGTATTTATTTACAAAATCTGTCAGGAAATTGATTCTGATCAGGACAAAAGACACCAACTGTTTAATCCTGTGTCCCATCCCATCATGTCTCTGAGGTCTGTGGCTGTGCTTGTATCCCAGTGCAGGATTTCTGGTTTTATCTAAAGCAGCACATTGCTCATTTTCTTGCTGGGTATGGTTGCCTCTGTATAAGAATATTATCAGTATAGGACATGCTTTTTGTGGCTGTTCTGGGGCTCATCTGCTGCTTCCACGCACATGTTTCTATTCACACTTCATTTGTGCCCATCTTTGTGCTTCCATTACGAGTCTTTCAAACAACATTTAAGCAAAATGCAGAAGTGAGCAGATTAAATTGCATTAACAGATTAACAGTGTTAAATTGGTTATATACCAGCCCTGAGATACCACCAGTTTTATAGAAATTGCCCTCCAGAACACAGTAACTATGAACTGAGCTCAATATGTGCCTCTTCCTACCCAGCCTGTGGCCTATTGCAGTTTTGCTTTTCTTTTCCTCCCACAGTTGCCATTTATCCTCTAAACGTTAAAGTCCCAGCTGCTTTTTGCCTATATGTCTATCATAACTTGATGATGAAGACTTCTGAAAGACATGGAGACTTCTGGAAAACAGTTATCCAAGTGGTAGTTAAAAGGTAGTGCATGAGTTCATCTTCCTGCATTGCTACTCCATTTACCTATGACATTCTTAAGCTTGCTGCATTATCTGTGAGGAAGTAAGCTAACTTAATTGCAAAGTCAATGTTAAATGAATTTACAAGTCATGCACACTTTGCACAAGTATCTTCTTCCATGAACTTGAATTGTCACGTTAATTCAGTTTTCTCCTAAAGGGCTTTGAGAGTAATAATCTGATTTTCTCATCTAGTTTCACATGTAGCAGAGAAACAGAGATGAGGAACTACTGGCCTTGAGCATAAAATCCTTTAAATGCATGGCAGTATTTTAGAAGTCTTAATATATAATGATCTCAATGTTTTCTTTTGAAAAATGCACTCAGAATGAGTACCTGAAAAATACGCTGCATAATAAAATATGAAGTGATTGCCGTGAAAATAACTTAAAGATGATTTTTGACCTTTGACTCATGCTCTGTACTGAACATTCTTCTCACAAATTAGTTTCCAAGTGGACTTTGGTGCCAGTAAATAAGGAGTCTTTGAGATGGCTAGAAGTCAGCAAAGTTCTCTTCCTAGGAATAAAGAACACTTTTTCACACCATCCCCTCCATCCCCCAGACTTCTTCTGGAAGCAATCTGCAGCTCCAGTGGATAACCCACTCGAATTTGGACAGGCAATCAGTCATAGGTCTGTCTGAATGCCCAAGGGGAATGATGTGCTCCTTAGTTATATGAAGAAGAGAGTATCAAATAAAAATATTCCAGAAGCTTTTCAGTTAACATAGTTTAGTAATAACAGGAGTAAAGTGTCTGGTTCTGCTGTGTATTTGATAAGGGACACAGTGACAGAAATTTGTGCAGGAGGAGGTATCCTGTCAAACAGGTTTCTGTTGCAGAGGTGCTGGACTTTTTCAATGTGACTTATTGCTCTAGTGATGCCCTTGCAACTCAGAAAGGCCACTATGTGGTTTGTAAGGCCAACAAATTGAGTCTGAACATCAGCTGTGCTGGAGACAAAGCTGGCTCTCATGCAGCGTGTGTAAACTGAGATTTCTGAGGGAGCTTACAGCATTGGGCACAGTGTTTGGTAGCACAGTGCAGAAATAAGTGTGCTCAAAAACCAGATCAGAACTTAAGGGATTAGGTGTGTCTAAATTCATATTTGTGACTGTAAGGAGATGGTATATCTGTGAAGTTTTCATGCATGGTACAAAACAGGTTCTTCCTAGCATCTTTATCTCTTGCTAAATGCTGAATAAGCCAGCACTGGAACAATCTTCTAAAACATTTGGTAGTTCTTCAGCAATAAATTAAAAAAGAAGAATAATGTATCTCCTTTGAAATGTTTTGGTCAAGGAGAAATGAAGTCAAGAAAATCATTAAGTTTGAGTTAATCTGGAGGCTCTTAGATACCATAATCATGGTATCTAAGTCCTGTCTGAATTTAAAAAGTTTGACTCAAGCATACTTGAAGATGTTGTCCTTCCACACCACTTACCATAGAGAAGTCAGTAGGATTTCAGTTTGAAGGGGAATAAATTGTCTTCTGACCATAGCTGTGTGTTGGGAGAAAAGTGAAACAAAACACACTGAAAAGTGTGTTTTGTTACGTGGAGGGGAAGTGTTTTGTTACATGCAGGGAGTCTTCTGGTTCTGGACAATAAACTGAAATGATTCCCTGAAAACTGTTGTATTGAGAGACTTCCTTTCCTGGTGTTTTAGTGTGGTAATAACAGGCAGGATGGATGTGCAGATTTCCTTCTCTTTTGTGATAAGGAACACACTTCTGTGGTAGAAATGTCGAGGAGAATGACTCTCCAAGTTTCCATGGGTCAGCCTTATCTTTATTTTTATTTAATTTGACATTTAAATAGTAATGCTGTTTAAGTGCAGAATTTTCTTAGCAATGCCAAAGACATGCCTATGAAGACCCAGTATCTCTTTTCAGACATGCACCTTATAGATGCCATGATCTTAATTCTGACTGAGATTCTGTTTCTTTAAAATAAATAAATAATGAAGTCTACTGCCCTTGTGTCTGTCTCTTCCGGCCTTTTCTGGGTAATAAAGAGTACTATAAATGATAGCTGAATCTGGTAATTAGACAAGACTTCTCTGTTCTGTCCTGGTTTTTTTTTTTGCTGTAATGCATTTTGTCTGTTTACTGGCTTGAGGTCCCTTCCCCCTGTGAGACTTATCTTTTTAATGGCAGTCATTTTTAACATGCACAATTTTTCTGTAAGCACGACATTCACTATCTCTATAATAACAATCATTTGGCTTATGATTTAAACCATTACAGCACTGTACCATGCTGTGAGACTCAAATGCTGGCTTCACTTTTACATTGTTTACTTTCCTATCAGCATGTTGACAGTTCATAACTCTTGGCTACTTCCACATTGACTGTAATTTCTGTAAAGCTTTAGAGGAAATAACGAGCTGCATCAGACAATTGTTTTTTGGATTACTTGCCTAAGCATGCTGTAAGCTTGGTATCAAGATGCTGAGCTAGATAGTCACTTCACCATGGCATGAATTTCATATAGGTATAGCATCACTCTTAAAAACATATCTGAAGAGTAATAGGCAAAGACAAATGAAAACCTTTTTAACAACATAAAGACAAGATGGAATATATTAAGTACTAAACTAATACACCAACTGTTGCCTGGGCAATATTTTCTCCTCGCTGTACCCCCTCCCCCTCTCCCTCATTTGAGGGACATTTGGCTTGAAGATTTATCCATGGTGGCCTGTGTGAGTGGAAAAACCCTCCTGTTTTACAGGTGATGGTTTTGTTGCAATTAATGGAGTTCATTTTGATTATCTAATGGATCTACAGAGCTCTTTGCTCCTTGCAATCATTTTACCTGTTTGTCTTGCTCTTCAGTTTTCCAGCTGAATGTCTGTAGCCAACACAGCCAGAAGGAACATGAGAAGGTATCCTGGAAACTTAGCACAGGGACTCTTCAATATGAACAAGTGACTGGAGGGTTGTTTTTAAAGTGGTTTACAACTTGGATAAATTGAGTGGAGTTTTTTACAGCTGTTTCTCCAGTCATGTCTCTGCCATGGGATTCTGAGACATTTTGAGTCCTGTCCTGTCTCAAAAAAAAGATCCAAAGAATTTTTTTACATGGAAAGGAATTGTTTTTTTAAAGATATCCAGCCTGAGGTTTACATACATTTAACTTGGGCAACGTGTTATGAGGCAGCTTATGGTCTGCACATTTTAATCTTATTGAGCCCTCCCTAAAAAATACATAATAATATTCTGGTCCTCTATATATGAGCGTGTAAGTGTTGGCAGATATATTAAACCCAAAGATTTTTGTTGTACTCATTTTTCCATGCTCTTTTATTTCTTTTCATAATTAGAGTTCATTTCTTTTGTAGCAACAGTTTTGTTATTAAAATGGAAAGTAGAGTGAGGGAGAAGTTTGTGTCTTAAAGATGATTGAAGCTGCCTGTCATAGGCAGTGCAGAGCTTTATGCAAAGATAAATTTGTTTAATAAGAATCTCATTTTCTGGGCTTTAATACTAATGAGCTGGAGAACTTATTCTTTCAGATACAACTAATGGCTTAGGAGTGTGTTACACTATACACGAGTACACTGTTATCTTGTTGCAAATTGTGCTACATGTTTGACTTGCTTATATTTAAGATTTTCAGGAATTGTGTGATTATGCTCTTTTAAAGAAAATGTTTGCAGAAAATGTTTGCAGTGCATTTAGTTGTAGGTAAAAAGCTTGAAACCATGTTTAATTTTCAAGGCTTGATACATAGAGAAGTCAGAAATATTTCAAAATGGCATTTAATGACTCTTATGTGGGGAAATTGACTGCAAGTTTCTGAGTGACTGGACCTGCAGCCTATTTTTGCATGTGCCAAGTCTTGTTCCTAATGCACAGGCACATCCCTGCACCTTGTGGGGGTGAGCAGGGGCAATGTGGGGGGACTTCCACTCACCTTTGTTACATCACCTCTTGTGCACCTTGAGGGCAACGTGTCCATTCTCTGTGCCTGCAGATGAAAATGTTTGTTCCCCCCCCCCTCCCCCCCGCAATTTCTTATCTTACTTCTAAGTGTCTAGTGAGTTTGTACAATCTAAATTGATTTTAGAGAATATCTGGTACCATTTTATAATCTGGACCATTCTAGTTTGGAAATATTTTTAAACTCTGCTTCCCATTTGTCCTGTATTTTAGTATCCAAGTTCACATTCTTGTAAAAGTAAGTGGGTAGGAGGAGAGTAGAGGAGAAATTATTCTTGAAACATTCTTCCTTCATTTGAGGCTTGCCTTTGCTTCTCATCTTGAAATTAGAATTGATGGACAGGGAATAATTCGTGTTAATGCAGCTGTTACTCAGTTTGAAAGATATCTAACGGGAAGAAAGTGCTCTTAGCTGGGGAACAAAGGGTGACAAATGTCATTCGGCACATCAAGTTTTTCCAACGCTGCCCCTGAAGCAGAGGATACATTAGCTTAAAAAAGAAGAGGGGGGGGGGAAAAACAACAAAAAAAGAAAGAAAAAGAGCATTTGAACCAGTACAGTGTCAATATGCTCGAACAGTCTCCTAAACCTCTTGTCATCTGTGATAAGGACATCAATAATAGTCATTGTCAACCTTCATTAAGCTCAGATCATCCATTTTTATGTCCCTCAGGATGTTTTTCATTGATATTTTCCCTGGAAAGAGAAAAGGCCCTACATCAAACTAGTGTATAAAACTTGATTCCTTTCCTCAGGGCTCTTAGTACAAGAGAAACAAATTATTTTAATTACTCTTTTTCTGTTTGGAAATTTTTTTTAATTATTTGTTTTGGTTTTTTTTTCAGTTGGTTTTTCTTCTGAGTTCCTCTCGGGTGCTTAACCTGTTTCTAGATGCAGAAGAGCTCTTGCTTGTTAATCCATGTAATAAAGCCAAGAAAAAGGGAATGGAAGTTGTTGAGAAAATTAGATTCATGTTTTCCCTTCTCTAGGGATTTGTCTCAACACTGTTGCTGATACTCCTTTGTGTGCACATGCCTAGAATTCAGGGTTTATATTCTTGTTAGCTCTTGCAGGTTGAGTTACCAACGACCAGAACCACCTGACTTCTTTAGGACTTCTTTAGAAAAGAACGCCAACAGGATAGAATTCCTGGCCATGGGTTGAATCTGAAGCCTTTGCAAACACAGGAGGGGTAGATGTTTTGGAGGACGGATGTTGGTATGTTCAGAACTAAGTGATTTAGCTCACTTATTTGACTTTTTCTGAAGAAGGAAATTATTTCTGAATTCATTGTGTTGCTCTGTTTCAGTGCTCTCAGCAGTTCTTTCCAATGGGAGAAAATACCCACCGTGTCAGAGGAGGAAGGCTCATACACCCAGCATTGCTACAAAGGGCAAGGAATTGTATATGTGAAGTATTAGGAGCCCATGCCTTGAATTGTTGATTCTTTTGCAATTATTTCCTACAAAATGAATTATTTTCTCAGACCTGGTTAGAGATTTTGCCTAGAAATAGGGAAATATTCTCACAGGAAGGGGAAAAAAAAAAATTAAAAATTGGAAATCCCAAAAATACTTTGATGTGCAAGCAGGCTGTTAAAAATTGAAACGAGATACTAGGTCCAAAGACACCCTTCATATTTTGTGTTAATATATATTTTTTTAAAATCTAACATTCAGAATATCAAACCTTTCTTTTGCAGAACTCTGTAACTTATTATTTAAATCTTATATAACTTTCACAAGTGATTGGGTGATGCTACACTGACAGCACTGCCTCTATGTACCCACAACTTGAGCACATTCAGTAAAAAACAAATTATAGCACAAAATAGAAACAGGTCTCTTACAAAATCCCTGGAACTGGATGTCATTTTCTGCTTTCAATTAGATCTACCAGAAAAAAACCATCCTTTTTTTTCCCCTCACTCTAACTTGTCCAGCTGAGCCGAATTGCATGTTCAGGTTCAGTTAACAATGCAACTGATGGTAAAGCTTGTTAAAGAACTGAGTGTGCTTCCAGCCTGCCCACAAATAAGTCTATTCACAAAGTCTCATAAATCAGAAATGAGTTTCCAACAAACCCAGAGTGACCTCTTTCAAATGTGAATGGCTGCAAAGTTTGTGTAATTTTCATTATCTTCGGGGGATACCTGACATCCTGTGATCATATCTTTGTGTGCCTGGCGAAGAATTTGGTGAGTAAAAAGACAACTCTGCTAAATGTAGGAGCTGGGATACATGAAGCAGTCCTTCTCTAAGAACATGCAACCATGGAGCTCCATATATTAACTATTTTATTTGTTCCTTTTTTTTGGTGAGTTTGGGCTTTTTAATGGATTTTGATCAACCAATCCCACTCGAAGTTTCATTAGTGCAGTGTTTGCAGAGCTCAGGAAATTTCTTTCTCCTGTGCCACTTTCAAGAGACTCTTCAGGTGGTGAATGTACTCATCATCCTTCTTTTGTCAGTGGTACGGGACTTCATTACAGTGTGCAAGGCACTTAAAAGGGCAGTGCCTGCTGTGTGAGAGACCTGCGCTGCTTATGAGAGAAGGTACCCTATGGTGTCATTATGAGCTGTCAATGCAATTGTACCTCAGGCCATTCCCACAACATCTCTAATTCTGTTCCCCTCTGACCCTTTTCATGGCAGAAAGTGGTAGAATTGTGCAGTTGTGTCTTTGAAAAGTGGTGTAGAGCCTGGCACAATAGATCCCTTATAATATCACACGGTATATTGAGCTAGACCCAGAGAGATTTTGAAAGAGAGGAAATTACGCTGATCATCAGATGGGGCAGTTAAGTCTTATCTTCAGACTTAAAAATAAAACATCGTATTTGTGTTGTTTGTTGTTTTTTTTTTTCCCTCCATTGCAAACCACTCTGAAAAATGATGTAGAAAATCATGAAAATGCCTGCCTGAAAATACACAATATTTTTAAAAACAGCTCTATTCCAATGATTCTGTGTGAGCCTTTCTAAGACCAGGGTACTGTCTGCTCCAAATCCTCTGCAAGGACTCCACTCTCTGAAGCAACTTAGATGTCTCTGGCAACAAAGTAGTGCAAAACTCTAAGAATTTCTTGTGTGTGAGGAAATTGGAAAAACAATATTGTTCTCTGATCTGGCTTATAATTAACAGAAACCTGATATTTTTTTCTTAGAGTGGTGTATGTGGCATGCCCTTACTCATCCCCAGTGTGACCCCACAGTCTCCACTCATCATCAGACCCATGTGTTGGGTTACTGTGACATCTGGTCACATCTTCCAGCTGTTGCAGAGGAGGGATGGAGTCCAAGGTGTCTGAGAGGAGGGAGGACCACTGCAGCATCCTGCTATGTGCTAGTTTGGGGATGACAGGCAAGAAGATGAATCCTGAATTTATATGCAGGTAAGCACTTTTCTTCCTCATCTCACTTTTATACTTGGCTAAATCCAGACTTAGTGCCTGATTTTCTTCTTGTTCTATAGTAGTGAGGCCACGTAGTCTAGAAAATCTTGAATCGATTTACTGCTTTTTCCTCTGTCTACTCCAATTTAAAGCTGCAGTTCCTGAGAGCAGGCACAAGGATCTCAAAGAAAAGTTATGTTCACCTCTTGGCTTTCTGTTGTAAGCACAATATTCAGAGTGTTTGTGCCATATTAATGTGCAGCTCATAATTGTTAATATTGCCAGTGATTTACTGATGAGCCTCTTAACTTTAAGCAGTGCTGTGACTCAATCCCTTTCCCTGTAGCATTAAGAACTAATTTGACAGTTGCTACAGGCAAAGCTGCAAGATGACTCAGATTGTCAAATGTCCTTTGTCCTCACAAATGCAAAATCCTCCAGCCAAGTTTCAACTGCAATTCCATTTTATTCTAATTTATTGTTCATTTCTCTTCTTGCCACAGCAGCTCCCTAACAAGTCCGTACATCATGACTTAAATGCTTGCTCACAAAGGACTGTTGTCAGTCACTGGCACAGACCATCAAGCAGGAAGAATGTCTGATCAAACACACTTTGAAAGCTCTGCCACAACAATGGGGGAAAAGCTGAGTCGCACTGGGGGAAGGGAAGGGCTAAACAGGACTTATTTGTATCAAGCAGATAAGATTATTTTAAATAGGCCTAAGTCTCTGAAAATCAAGTGGAATTAATTCACTTCTAGACACTGCTTAGAATGCATATTTTTTTAAAGGACTGATTATAATGCAAGTGGTGGAAATACTAAAATACTAATGCCAGTGAGCCCAGCAAAAGCAAACCATCAGACCATTCAGACCTTCCTGGGGCTGCAAAGAACCTTGGACTCAGCCTGGGAATTACTAAAAATAAAATGAGGAATAATTGCTCTGAGGGTGAATCACTCCTGGGTCATCTGTATTAACAGTAATAAGAGCATTTTAAATAATCATATTCTTTAATGCATCTTCTTGAGTCATAATCTTGATTTTATTTATTTTAAAATGCCCACAAGAAGAGAGCATCTGTGGTTCAGTTTTACAAACAATATGTTTGCTTTTAATTTATTCTAAAATATAATTGCTCTTTACATAGTGTATCAAAGACTCCATCAGTTCAAGAGGTAAATGGCACAAAGGAATTGATCAATTTTAAATTCAAAATACTAAAATAGATTTTTTCATTTTGTGTACCTCCGATGAAAGTAATTAGATTTTTTTTTTTTGGTTATCTGAGAGGAATTTGACGACAGTGTATAGCCTTGAACTTCCCCTGATCCCTGCACTGTTGCTGCATACAAATCAATAACACACTTCACTTGCAAGAGTTTATGTCCTTGTCAGATCAAAATTCTGGTCACTCAGGGCTGTCACTCTGAAGGTGAGCTTTGCACATCTCCCTGGATTTCTTCCTCTCCCCTGGTGGGGCTGGGAATGGGAGGGGGAGGAAAGCAGCAATGGTTGTGGGATTCTCTGCCAACCCTTCCTCATCCCAAATCTTAAAAAAAACCCCCAGTGTCTTTCTCACAAATAGGAAAAGATTGCACTCCCTGCAGAGTTTCTGGAATGACACTCCTCAGGGGCCGTCTGGCTTGGGTTGGGCAGCAGGAGCAGCTGGCTGGGATTCAGTGGCACTGAACAGGCTCCGGGCACTGAGGGAGGACACTAAAAGGGACAACAAGATGTGAGGATTTCATGTAGCAAAAACTCATGTACATAAGGAGACAATGAACCCATGTTGGTGGTTTTTTTCTCATTAATTTTTACATGCCTCACCTTAAAATGTAATTCCCCATGTTGGGGTTTTCTAAGTAAACAAAATAAAACCCCATGACCTTCATTGTCTGAAACTGCAACATTCCCCTGGTCCAACATTTGGCTTTACACAAAGATTTTTGAGAATATCAATTAATAATAGTGATAATAATAGTTCTAATCTGAGGTGAAGGGACTTCTAAAAGTGAATTCTTACTGAGCATGGGAAGACCTCAAGTCCTGGATTCAGGGTCTGGCTTACGCTGCTGTGGCTGCAGCCTGAGCCAAGGCTATAGCATGGCTACTCAGGGAGTAAATTACAACATAAATATGCCAGAACCTTTTCAAAAGAGTCTATGGAAACTTTGGGATAACCTCCTCTGAAATCTGGTGGCATATTTAACAGTAGACATTTGTAGTTTTAGAGGCATTGGAATTCATCCATAATAGAGTATAGAACAGTGAAAGATAACACATGTGTTGGGAAGGGGAATGGAGAAATGAGCTACAGTCATGCAAGGGATAAAGTCAAGTGACTTCATCCTCTCCATGGAAGGGAGAAGCTACCATAGTATCCTCTTTATGATTTATTAAGCATATTCTGCTTTGTGTTTATTCACAATATGAAAATGTAAAATTGTTATTCAAAGATACCTCCAAAGAAATGAATATTGTCCAGAGTCAATGGCATACCTTTGTTCAACCTCAACATAATTGTATCCTTATAACATCAATTATATTTTTGAACAACCTAATCTCACCAACTCAAAGCTGGAGCACATTTCATTATTTGAAATTTTTGATAAGTAAACGAAAAACTTATAGGAAAATAAAATTAATCAAAGTGTAAAATCTGTTCAGCATAAACTTCAGATTTAAACTTAGAAAGAGGAAAAAATTATTACTGACAGTGGGTTTCCTGTTGGTTAACTTAGTAATTCCTTGGAATGCTGCGGTTCCAGTGGTATCAGCATTAAAAACTTTTAAATAAGTTGCATAACTCAACCTGTGCTTGTGCTCTACCCAGAGAATGTGCTGATTTAATATCTGGGATTGTTAGTTCAGGTTCTGTTTTGAAGTGCCTTTTCCCCAACATGTAGAATTGGTGGCTCTGAGCTGAGTCCTGACTTCAGTTCACAGATCAGAAGCAAGAGGACCAATAACAAGTACCATTTGGATTGCACAGGAAACGTGATGTTTATTTACAGTGGGCAAAGCTGAGCAGCATCAGCTGGAAAGGGAGCAAAAGAAAGTGCCAGTGTTAAGTGATGTGTTGGTTTGATTTATACTGGATGGGAAAATCGGTGGTAGGTTTATTTTATAGAAAAAATTAAGTAAGAATCAGTAGTTTGAAAAAAAAAAAAGTACAGATTGCTTTTGAGTTAACAAACCATAAAACTGATTCAGTGCTGCAAAAATGAATAACCATTGCTTTATTCTTTTCTCAGTTTTCTTTTGGTGATTGCATGAATTACTACTGCGTTATAAACTAAGGTCTTAAAAGTGAGCTTGAGACAATAAAATGAAAAGCCTTAAAATATTTTTCTGGGATTAAAAGACTGTTTGATTTACTTTTAGCTCATCCGAACTTGGTTATATTGACAAGGTCAATATTTAAGTCATTTTTTCATACCATTATAATAACTGGCTGGGGAGAAGATGGCAATTTCTTTCATTTCACCTTGAACACAGAATGGAGGGAGATGTAAAGTTAAGCTTTTTATAAAGTGATCCTCTCTAAACAGCCCTAGTTTGCTTCCAGGCTGGAAAAAATAACACAAAAGAACAATTAGTGATTCTTAACACCACAAAACACATCATTTTTGCTGGTGTATTTACCTTCTGCCCTTTTTTAAATGGGAACCAAAGAGTCCATAAAACTCTATGTAAGCAAATAAGCTGTTAAATTGTGGTTAAAAAAGTTTCTGGACTAGATAAAGTTGTTGAATGGTCTCACAAACTGTGTATTCATTAAGTCCAGACTGACTAGAAAGCATCACAAATGCTTATGTGCAGGAAAAAACCTTCTGCAGGAAGCCTAGTCCTTCTTCACAGTAGCACCAATGAATATATATTTGTACAGGAAATTCTATGAAAGCCTAAATATAGAAAAATTTGCCAGTATCACTGGCATTTTCTGAGCTGAAATTCCTCCCATTTATCATTCCTATCCCCTTTGTTATTCTTCTTTCTATAGTATGAGAAGTAAAAATTGTTTAACCCAGGAGCCTGAGGCTGCTCTGTGTGTCACCCAGAAACAAGAGTCCCATCAGGAGCTAAACCCCTCCAATGATTTCAAAATAAAGGACTTGTCAAAAGGGTTAGGTCTGTTAAGAAACAAGACTCTCAGAAAATGGTCAGACTAAAATGCAGCTGTTAGAATCAAACACTACATGTGCTGTTTGTAGAAGAAATAGATATGCTTAGGACTTATTTCTCACCTCTTAGAAACCAAGAAGAAAATGCAGCAATTCTGTTAAAACCCAAATCTTTCCCTGTCTTGTTTCCAGGTGCTCTGAAAAAGAAAAAAACAAACAAAACCAACCAACCAAACAAGAAACAAACAAAAAATCCCAAGCTTCAAACAAACAAACATTCCCTAAACTGATTGACTTTCATCACGAGCTCTTTCAATGTCACAGAAATAGATTTCATTGGTTTTGACAGCCTGGCTTGATGCTAAGCTTGTATCAAAACCCTACCAAGAGGAAAAAGACTGCTGAGTTGAACATAATGGTCATATTAGGGTTTTTTGCTGTGCCTGTCTCTGTGGTGGATGTGATTTCCTCTATTTTGACCCCGAGAAGCTTTTACAGCAGCTCATTTCAAGTTCATGTCTCCAAAAGGAAAACAGTGGCAACACAAAAAGCGAAATGATCAACTGCACTTTTATTTCGAGTAGCCCTCCCACTGTCCATGAGCTCTGCGGGGAGCAGGAGCTGGGAAATCAGTGTTGCCCTTAAAACAGAGGCAATGTTTTTCTAACATAATATACATGAAGCACTCCAGGATTCCCACTCTCTGTAAACGACTCCAAGACAGTAGGTGCAATCTCTAACGATGTGGCCAGCTCTGCTCCATCCCTGCCCTCTTCAAGCTTCCCCTGCTCTTGTTGTCTTTTGCTGTGCACTTAGCATTATGTGGCCTCCTGAGGCTCTGTGAATAATGCATCCATCAGCAACTTGCACATCTTCTCAGACTCTTCTCATTTTCTAAAGCAGTTTGGTTCAAGGGTGTAATTGAAACCAAGCACTGAACGAGTATTTTTGTACTGGCAGCTCTGAAGGTCTGGGCCCAGACGTTGCTGTATCATTTAATTTTCCTACACAGTTGTTGAAAAGCCCCATAGAAACCATTCAACATCTCAGCTGAAACCAGGAGAGTGCCCCACTCCAGAATCTTCCTCTTTGTTGGTCACTCAGCAATGTGGAAACTTGGAGATGGAAATTGGCTGTTTCCTTCCATACCTGGAGTATTTCCTGGATAAAGCTGAAGAAGGGGCTGTAGTGCTTTGTTCTGGTTCTTCTTCCCCAAAGTCTGGTCAATGGAAAGTTCCCAGATATAGTCAATAAATCTGCTGCACACAGACAACCTCTCTGGGCTCTGTCACTTGGTGGTGACAACCCCTTAGTGTGTGAGAGAGAGGCACCATGGAACAAACCAAAAGGGATCCACAGGGATCACCAAGCTTTAACTCCAGGAGTTTTCCACTGAAGTCCAACTCCAAGACCAGAAGTGTCAGATATTGAGTTTCCACTGAAAACACAATAACACTTTTACCTCCCACCCTCCTGAAGCAATCCTGGTCTGGAGAGAGAAGAACAAAGCCATGAAACTGTAGCAACTGTATCTGAAAACTTCATAATTTATTCACGTCAGCTGGATCATGTCTATTCTAGAGTTTGTTCTAATTTTTGCTGAAGAAGCAGCACCAAGTTACACTTTTGTCCTTAGC
Organism: Formicarius rufipectus; assembly: GCA_013399695.1. Lineage (NCBI taxonomy): Eukaryota > Metazoa > Chordata > Aves > Passeriformes > Formicariidae > Formicarius > Formicarius rufipectus. The sequence continues at coordinate 574,728 of VXAU01000691.1, forward strand.
TATGACTTTTTGAGAGTGTGACTCAGTCATGGAAGGGAAATTGTGTTTAACATTCAGTTTGGTGATGATGCGTGGAAATCTGTTCCCTCAACACCTTTTTGGATTTTATTTTTAAATGCTTTTTTCCCCCCAGTTCATGCAGATGTAAACTTGTCAAGTGGGATGTGGTTCAAATGGTCTAGAGAAATACAGTTAATTGTTTAAAAATACTTTTAAAATGCTGTAATTTGTTACAAATAAGTTGAATTATAAACAGCAAAATTAAGCTTGGTACTAATTTCTCTTGTGCTCCTCCCAGTTGGCAAAAATAGAAAATGGCTAGTCAGCTTTCCCATTGTTTACATAGTTTTGGAGTTTTTAATTAACATAATCTGCTTATTGCAATGTAGCTGTTAATTGCAGTCAGTTGAAGGAGAGGGGTACAAATTGCTGTTTATGTAGTAGAAAAAGGAGCCAAATAATTAGGGAAGCTGTTTCCTGTATGGAAAATAACAATATTTTCTTTCTTCACATGGAAACATAAATAAATCTGTGACCAACTGTTTAGACACCATTTAAAAAGCACTGTAGCAAGGCAAAGAACTTCAATACATTCAAATTGGTTGATTTCTCCATCCACTTGCCTGGACACTTTTTCTCTTTTTAATGAAAATGGAGCTTCTGTTAAAAAGAGCTGTGTGCTGAGTTTTTGGGGTTCAGGGCAATGCCTGTAAAGCCTCCCTGAACTGTCCCAAAGCCACCCTGAAACAGAGCTCTGAAGGTGCAGCAGCACCAGCTCTGGACTTTGAGTATCTGAGGCTGCTGGTGGAGTTTCTCTGAGTTTTTATAAGAGTAAGTGGAAGTGTCTGTGAGAGTTCCAAGACTATTTTAATGTCTTAATTATTTGCAATTAAAATGATGACTGTCTAGGCATGGGGTATTTCTATTTATTTCCTCCAAACTGAAGTGTGTTAGCAAGGAAAAATAAAAATCAGTGGTTTTGGCAAATATTCAGATGATAGGCCTGTCTCTAACCATGTTTAATGATTATATAGAACTCTGCAGATGAATCTTAGGCAAAGAACCAATAATTTTGACTTTTTCTGCAAACCTAAGCAATAGAACCAAACTTAATTACAGAACTGAGTTTTGTCCCAGCCATATAATCCACTCTGCAAGTTTTCCATATAATCCATATAATCCACTGCCATTGCAGCCAGATATGGCAAAGGTTATTAAGTATTCTAATCTCACAAAATAAAAAGGAACGCTGTTAAGATGACTTGGTTCTCTTCAAACACAGCAAGCTTTACTTTATGCTAGAATGAACAATGATTAAGAAGGTTTGCCTGTATTATTAGAAATCTTTAATTGCAAAATGAGAAGCAGCTATGTGTTTTGTAAAATGTAATCGAAATCATTTGCAGCAGCAAATTAAATATATTCATGAGTAAAAGTTCCAGATATTTTATCTGTTGACCTTTACCATACACCATAAAATTTTACTTGTGGTGCTCTTGTATAACTTCAAAAGCAGCAGTGCAGGCATGTGTGGGCCAGATTCTGATTGCACTTACACCTGCTGTAGTTTTGAACTCTGGATGCAACTCGTGATTGGCACTGCTGACAGGTAAGTCAGGTGTGCCTTATGGCCCAAAGACTGCCTTTATGCCCACAATAATACTATTTTTTGAAATGAATCACAAGGACAATTGTTATGGATCTCTTTCAAATTACATACACCATGTGCTTTTCCAAGCTTGGCACCTGACTCAGGGAATGGAGGAGGAATTGATGGCAGGACTAAATGGCTTATTGTAACTAAAATTCATAATTTAAATCTTCCAAAACGTGGTTACCATGATTATGCATTTTATTTTTCTCAAAAGTGATAATAATATTTATAATATTTCCTTAACAAGTACAGTAGACATATTTATTGTCCTAAGTCACATCTAAACACACTTAATGCAGATGCCAGTCACAATATGATTGCTCTGTCTTGCAGGTTTCAGAAAAATAAAGAAATCCAAGTTGGTAATGTATTGAAGAAGTCAAAAGAGTATCATAGATCCAATGTTCCCAGCACAGAGCCTGAAGCTGAGATCAAAACCCAAATTTCTAATGTACTGAAGAACTTAGATCCTGTATCTGAGATTGGTGAGTAGAACAAAATGCTTGTTCATGTAGCCAAAATACATGTGAGGACATATTAAGAAGACAGATTGTGTCCTTGAAACCTTAAAACAGTCCTCTCTAACATCTGATACATACACTTTTCAAACAATGCTCACAGACTCTACAAACCCAGTAATACAGAGTGATATATGGTAATATATGGTGTGCACCCATGAGCACCAGTTGCATGAAACAGGCTCCCTCTGTATTTGAGCTGACAGAGAGTGTCTGCAGGTTTGGGAAGAGCAAACCAATATGGGAGAGGGAAATCAATTAAGGGTTATTAAGTACAAATGCATCTCTTCTGTGTGTGAAAGTTTGGCTTGCACAGTGTTGGTGGCTCTGCAATAATTGCTTCATGTTTGGCCTGTTCATATGTCTGCTGAGAGGTCAGAACACATTAACGAGTAGTTGAAGTTGTCACACATGACTAAGAGAATACAATTTTGATGTGTGCTGTCTATTCCTCTGCTTTTTCATGCTCTAGGAATTTGTTGCAAGTATTCTCAAAAAAAAAAAAAAGTTTAGAGTTCTTTTCTATGAAAACATATTGAAATTTGCTTTATGGTCTTCTAAAAATAAGTTTGGACAGGTGTCACAAAGAGAAGAATATCAAATCAGGGCATAAAATTTTGTACCCCAACTTATTCTTTAGTTCAGACTCAGGGATGGAAGCGGGTCTCAACTGATGCTAGGATCCTGTAGATCTGTCTTATAAGCAAGACAAAATCTGCTCCTTCATATATTTTTCATATTAGCTATTTCCTCAATGAATTCCCACCTTTTCCTCTCTCAGTTTATGATGCCAGGTTTGTGAGTACCATCACACCCAGGCAAGCTCTGCACTGCCTTCCTCCTCTGGGCTCACCCACAGCAGTGCCACGCAAAGGCTGCAGGTGGGAGCTGCCACCTGGTTCTCTGCATTTCAGGCCTGGCTGGTGCCCTCACCCATGGCATGCAGATCCCTTCAGACTTGAGCTGGAAGCTCTGAAGAAGACCTGTTACCCCAGACTTGGGCATTTCTGGTTGTGCTGAGCTGAGGCCAAAAGTGGTTTCTACTTTCAGAAAACTTTGCTGTTGCTGTTCACAGCTCTTAGCAGGGAGCTGTTAATAAAGCAGCTGTCATTGGAGACAGAACTCTGGGGTTTGTAGTAGGATGTAACTCAGTCTGATGCTGCTGAAGAATGTCCTGATGAATTGTGTTCAGTAGTCCAGCAGAGGGTAATAGATCCTGAAAAAAAGAACAAACTAAAATGACCACTAATGCTGTTTTTGAGGAGAAGCAGCTCTCCTATTTACTGGATATGAAGAGGGGTGATAGAGTGCTTTATAGACAGAAAGAAAAACAACCCCTAAAACATCCTGATGACCTGGTCCCCCTCTTTCTCATTCTTTATGATTTCAATCTCTTTTGAGTGAAAATGCTACAATGAAATATATTATCCCTTTCATTGTGTGGCAGTTTTCACCCGGTGTCCACCCAAACCTCCAGGTCCGCCCCCTTTCCCAGAGGGAAAGGAAAAGGGAAGAAAAAAAACAACTAGCTGAGAGATAATGGCAAAAGAAACTCAGAGTAACTAAAAACTTTATTACTAAAAAGATAAGAACTAAAAGTACTAAAACTAAAAAGTAAGAAATAAATCAGTCTTAAGAGCACCCCTCTCCTCCCACTCCTCCCTCCCTCCAGCAGTTCCAGGGAGCAGGGAATGGGGGTTCTGCAGGTGGGTGTTGTTGCTGCCATTGCTCTTGTCCTGGGGGTCACTCCATGGGGGGCAGTCGGGTCTCTGCCCCCCGATGGGCTCCGTGGGCTGCAGGGGGACAACCTGCTCCCCCACGGTCCTGCCCACGGGCTGCAGGGGGGCCACAGCTCTGAGTCTTTCCCCATGGGAGACAGTCCTCAATAGACCTCTCCAACGCGAGTCCACCCCCCGGGCAACACTTCTACTGGGGGGAAAAAACCTGCTCCAGGTGGGTCTCCTCCAGGAGTCCTGGCTGCAGGTCTCTCCCAGGATCTTGCTCCACCCTGGGACTCCCCAAGGGCAACAGCTCCTTCTGCATCCACCTGCTCCTCCAGGGGGGTCTCTGCACCCCAAAAGATCTCCACAGGCTTCAGGGAGAGGGGGGGAATAGCTTTCAGTCCTTCCCCCCCCACCCTGCTCCAGCGTGGGGTCCCTCCTTTGCCTCCTCCTGCACCGACCTTGGTCTCTGTGTTGTTCTCTCATGGCTGGAATTTCAACTGCACAACACTCCTAATTCTTAAATACGTTATCACAGAGGCCTGACTGTGACTCTTAATTGGCTCAACTCTGTCCACCAGGAGGAAGTCCCTCCTAGCGCTGGCTGTCATTGGCTCCACAGGACAAGAGAAGCTTCTAGCAGCTTCTAACAGAAACCATCCTGGAAGCCCCCCTGCTACTAAAATTCATCTACAGAAACCCATGACAACTGAAAGGAGAGAGATAGAACACTTACCAAGCAATTTAAGTGAACCTAATCATTCCTGAAATCAAAAGAAGTAAAGAGAAAATTCTCTTTTTTCCCTTGTTTTCCCTGGTAATGAATGTGAATACTTAGTTTTGGACTACTTTCACCATTCTGCCTTAATAAATGAGCATAGGCAGGGAATAGATCTTCCCATTGCTACCCTGCTCCCAGCTTAGTGCTGCCACTCCTTTATCCTCTGCTCTATTTCCCTGGTGCGTCACCAACTTTTTAAGTGGGTTTGCAACTGTGGTTGTCAATTGGTTCAGCTCTCAGAATAATTCTTCTGTAACTATGCTGATGAAAAAGTAGGAGTGAGGAGAAAGAAGAACTTGTCCTTTATGGGAGTTGATATCCTTGATATAGAGCAGAATCTCTTCAATTTTGTATCAGGTTTTTTTTTCTGTCTGCATAAATGGGTCATTCAGCCTTTTGCACAAGGAATTTTTGGGACTCTGCTCATCTGCCCACAGGGTAATTAGTGGCTTGACTATCAACTGGTTAGAGACAGGGTAATTTAAGCGGGTCAAAACTGCTTGTAAATCAACATGGTTGAATGACTTATTTAAGTGAAGATGAGGAAAGCACAGGATTTTTTTCTGAAGTCTGAACCAGGCATGAGCTTTGTTAGTCCTGTAAGTGCTGGACTCCTCCTGGCTGGTACTCACAAGCAGGTAATTTGAACAAAGATCATGGGAAAGTCCAAAGATGCAACATCTTCATCTGCTAGACCTTGTTCCTGGGGAAAGGTGCCTGTTTGAGCTGGTTTTGGGGGGAGGCAGTGGCAGCCACCAGCAGCACCAGAACACAGATGGTGAGAAGGTTAACAACATGGGGCATCTCATGTTGGTTTGCAAACTGCAGGAACCTGTGGAAACTGGAGTAAACCGCAGCACTGACGACTGAGCAGATTGAGCAGCACTTGTAAAATCGACTCTGAGACACCCTTTTAGCAGTTTGCTGGTGAGAAGGAAGCTTTTTGGAATGTACTGTACGTGTGCATAATACTCTTTATTTGATTAATTTAAATTGCTACGGAATCAGCATAAGGAATTTTTTTCCTTTTTACATCCCAAATCAAGGGACCTATTGAGATTCTATAATAAGATTTTCTCACAAGCTCAAGGGATAAAGGAGGTGGTTGCTTGATATGGTGGCATCTTTTGAATTCAGGCAGGTTCTAATGATGAATAAGAACATCCAGACACAGTTATTTTGTTTTATTTTCACTTTTAACATGTCTTGGTAATAAACAAGCTCTGGGAATAAATATACCTGAAGAAACAGTAAAATAGACTGTGTGCCACTGAGAATGTTCCTCCCCTTGCAGTACAGCAGCTGGAAAATTATGGTACAACCACAGTGACAGAGTTCCCCCCCATGGAGCATTTTTGCAGCAAGACAAGTTAAAAATAAGAATGAGATAAAATGTTATTATAGGGCCATTGATCTTGTGTTACCTAAAAGAAGTGAATATAGGTGTCAGAGCTGACAAAGTGCTCAGCTATCCCAGCCTATGCAAAGCTCAGTGCAAAACAGTGAAAAGCAACCTTATCAGATCTTTTCCCAACTTCAGGGGGGAAGGAGAACAGCTGTCCTTTACAACCAATAGGACTATAAAAGCTGTCAGGTGACCAAACAAAACAAAGCTTGGATGACAACTGTAAATGCATAGTCTATGAAAATAGAAATTTCACTTAAAATAAAAAAAAAATGGCTTTCAAAAATCTATTCAGCAACCCAGGTAATCCTGGAGTCATATTTTGCTGCCTAGTTTTAAATCCTAATACAGAGGTTCTGAAATAGAAATGTTCACATGAAATTACTTGTGAAGACTCCAGGTGATGATGGAATTGTGGGATTTAGAGCTGAGGGACAGGCTCCCACTTCCTACAGGCCAATGGCACTGGCGTGTCTGGGTGACACTGGACACCTCTGCTCATCCTACTGGACATGCTGCTCATCCCACCGGAAACCACAGCTCATCCCACTGGACATGCTGCTCATCCCACTGGACACCACTGCTCTTCCCACCACCCTGGGACAGAGTGGCAGGGATGAGCACAAACCCTATTGCTTCTGTCTCAGTACTGAGCATGATTTGCAGTGCAATTTAGTTTTTACACTACTCAAGGCCCATAATAATAATAATTTATTCTTTCCTTCTGAGGTTTGTGCTGATCATTCCCTTTGCCCTTTGTTTTCCTTCCTCTTCCAATCCTCTGTAGGTGTGAAGACTTTTCTCCATGTGTGTCTTACTGCGGAGGTCCAGTGAGTTACTCTAAAACATCCCTCCTCACCAGACCATGTGGTAAGGCCCTTTGAATCAGTGACCTTTCTGCTTTGTACAAAGTTATAAAATATTTATTCTGCAGTTTGCATGCACTTGTGACACATTCAGTGATGGCAGAGTTCCAAGGAGAGCAATCCACTGACGTAAATATTTTGGAGGTAAACTGACAAATTTTACCTATTTTGATTTGTTTCCCTACCCATGAATCATTCAGGAACTGACTGAACGTTCTCAGGACATACTTTTTGTTTCCTCTTTGGACTTTTTTTGCTCCTCTTTCTGCCTCCTGCTCCGATGACTTGGTACCATCAGTTTAATTTCAATGAAAAAGTGGAAACTCTTGGCTCCCACGAGTCCCCTCCTCTCTCATCCACAGCTGTGCTTACGAAGGGGTTTCTCTGAGACTGACAGTGATTTTGAGTTGCTTATCAAGAGACTGGTCTAATCTAATCTAAAAACTCTCCAGTGAGAGCGATTTTATATTGCTGCTGTCTGGGAAGGATTGATGCTCAAAATCCATATTTGGTTGTTTTATTTACATGTGTCTGGCAGCTCATGGGAGGAAATGTATTTGGATATATTTTTTCAGCCATTTTAGAACCCAAAATAAGCCCTTAGACAAAGGAAAACACACTTTTGTTGGGTGATGAACATATGCAGCGTCTGCCATGAGAAAATGAGTTTTCTTGTGGCTGTCCCTGATATTAAATATCAGATGTGAAATAAAGAAGGTTCCAGCCAAAGACTGATCTGATGTGAAACCCAGTGTTAGATCAGCTTCATCACTTCAAAATATTCAGTATAAACCAAGCCTGTCTGTTTCAATGGGGCAGTAACATCTGTATTATGTTCAGCTGGAGTAAAAGGTGTGTTTTTAGACTTTTATATTAACTCTAGCAAAACAAGTTTTGCATTTTTATCTTCCATGTGCTTTTCAGATGTTTGGGGTTTGGTTTGAGGGTTGGGTTTTTTTCCTTTCCCTGAGAGATCCATGCTTTCTGGTCAATGAGATCAAGCAAATTGACGCAAAATAAAAACAAATAATGTGATTATAAATTGTTTATCCTCAGAGAATAGATTATAAAAAATGAGAATAAGTTATGTCAAGATGCAGTCTGAATAATAATAAATTATTGTAGCTTTTGGCTGCCAGTAGCCAGCTACCAGCTGAGTCAAGATCCACCCTCATCTCCTGCCTGTTGCCTTGGAACAGCAGTTATGGATTAAGTCTGACAGTGTGAAAATAAATGGGAAAGTGTAGCTGAAGCCACGCATTTATCAAGCCTGGTTGTACTCTATGCAAGGCAAGTCTGATACAGTTTAATAAGATAACAGAAAACTTAACACTGTCTTCAGGATGTCTAAATATGAATTTATCCTCTGTGCCAAGGCTGCTGCTGTTAACCTCATGAATTTTAAGTTATTTCAGGGACTGGGTTTAGCATCCATGAGTCAGGGGTGCAATAGAAATTATTTTCAGAGGCAGAACTGAATGCTTGTGCATACACATGGCAGGTGTGTCCAAAACCACCAGTTATCATAGAACAAAGGGAAGAACCAAAGTAAGCATTGGGACAATGGGTCTCCTCTCTCATTATGGGTCATATTGTGCTTTGCCTTCTCCAAACGCTTTGCCTCAATTAATTTAGGAACTGAACCTGTAAATGCAGAGAGACTCCCAATAAATTAACACTTCCATACCTTTTTTCTTTGACCTTTTGAGTTTGAAGGTGTCTGTTATGGACCCTCTTCTCTGTTCTTCAGTACGTTTAAAATGAGCTCATGGGATGCCATTATCAACAAGGTTATTTTTCTATCACTCATTTAATATGTTCACTGGATACCAAGCCCTTGACTACGATAACATCCTGCCATGTGGATCTGGTGACTTTTTGTTGAAGAACCTTGTGAATTTTCACAGCAAAGCACATATGGGCTTGTCTGTTACCAGGAGCATGTCTCTCCAATGAGAGAAAAATTAAACAGTTGCAGGTGGATTTTGTGCCTCTGTGTAATAACTACTATCAAGATATCAATCATGAGCTAAGGTAACCTTTTGGACTACATAGAAAGAATTCCTGTAGTCTCTCAATGACTATTTATCATTCTTTTCAAGAGCGATTTTGATCCAAATCGATTCTCCTCTTGTGCTACTCTATTTTTATGCCCTAGCCCATCTTTAATATACACTATGGCACTATCTGTTCTTGAGAGTACAAGGACTTTGATGAATGTACTCCAGTCATCACTGCTTTTTCATACCAGGTATCTATTGATTCTTATAATATCAACTTTCATGACTTGCATCATTTGTTAGAATTCCTCTGTTTAGTTTTAAAGGCCGTCTGTGTTGATACACAAAGAGTTCAGTGGTTCCTTTCAGCTTTCTTTATGGGCTCTTTGATGGATCACAGCTGCCTCAGTTGGGGAAGGACGTGCCCCAGTTACTCTGGCTGTTCACTGAGGTGCAACAGCACTGGGGCCACAGCCCTCCAAGGTCAGATCTTTATACCGAGCAGAGAGAAACGGAGTAAGTAGGTGATAGTCCCGAGCCCAAATTCCAGAGCAGGAGGTGATGTTTAATACAGAGGAGTCAGTAAGAACTTTTTTCTCAGCGAGGAAAGGAATGGTTTTGCCTTGATCTATTTCAGAAATGATCAAAAAAAAGCCCAGATTAAAAGGCTTGGAAGATGAGTTTATCCTTCACGTGTGCTGTGTAGCAGTGCTGCCGTGCTTTGCTCCTGCCCCGCTGGCAGAGGTGCAGGGGCACCTTAACTGAGACCAGCTCTTTTCCCTTGTGATGATACCCCACCACTCACATGTTTTCATAGCTCTGTGTGTAAAAGCTGGTTGAAAAAATCTGGCAGCAGCTTGAAGATAAATGAAAGAGGTGTCAAATAATAGGTGCAGAGCTTCCATGAGGTACAAGGGCTGCTTTCTTGCCGGGGTGAGGCTCTGCTCCACGTGCACTGGGAGGGAAGTAAGGAGGCCAAGGTACAGGGAACATTCTCAGGGGAGCAAAATGCTTGCAATTTTACTGCAGGGTGAGTCAAACTGCAATGAGCAGTTCCCTGTTTGGAAACCAGCTGAAAAATGCATTGGAAGCCAGAATTTTGGGGAATGACATTTAGTGGGGGGGATCCACAGCAGGCACACCTTTAATTTGTGTAACAACAGGACAACCCAGCAGCTGTTCCTTGTGCAGGAGCTGCACCTTCCATTCAGTTCCTCTGCTCTTTGGTTCACTTACTGGTCTGTTAAAATGCTAGCCCCTGCTTAAAATAGCTAGAAGATGACTTTCCAGTACAGTTCTGTATAATAAATTGTATGTTATAAAATAGCTTTTTATCCCAGCAGCTATTGTGATGACTGCTTCTCTGGAGTTTGATGTATGAGGCATGAGACTATATTGTTAAAATCTATTTTAATCAAAGGAAATGAAAATTTTACTATTGTTAATTCAAATTTTACAGACTTCCAGAAACAGCACTAATTATTAAGGAGTTAGGTCAGGTCTCTCCACTTTAGTAAATGTACCAATACATCTTTGTGATGTGAGAGCTGATAATCATCTTTTCTTTATTACATTTATACAAATTTCAGATGCATTTATCATTTCATCAAAACATCTGATTTTAAAAACAAGTTAATAAAAGGGATGTCAGAGATAGTAATTCAGTTGCATTGTAATGACAGAAACAAAATCATAATCAATGAGCTCTACAAGTTTTTCATAAATTCAACACAGTTTCCCTTTGCATTCATTATTCAGTGGGTTAGAAAGGCTCTACTCCAAAACAGGTGTTGATCTTGTTTTTACTCTTGCTGAAGAAATTTCTCCAAAAGAAGTCTGTAAAAGTTGTCAGGAGACCAAAGCTAACCAAAGATCAAGGACAGTAAGGGGTGAAAAATGATGTTTCTGAAGACAAAAGAGATCCAAAGACAAGCCAAGACACTTGACTCAATAATTTGGCACCGAAGAACAAACTTTAATCAAACTTTTTTTTTTTTTCTTTTCCTGAATGAAGCTTTTTTGTGGATGACATAGAAGGAAGAAACCCAAAATGTATTCTATTATCAGATTTTTCTTTTCTCTTTGTAACCTCATTAAGGGACCTCCTTCTAATTCAGTTTGGACTAATCTTTCTGTACTTCATTTCAGTTTAAAATGGCCCAAAGTTTGGTTCACTGGGACTAAACACTAAACTGAGCATGGAGACAGTCTACACTTTTAAAGAATAATGAGTTAACTACATGTTGTTCTGTCTCCAATTGCTATTTTAAAACCGTATTTCTCAATTGTGTGAAGTCCTGTCTATCCTGCCTGAAATTCTTTTTTCTTTCAGCTCAAGTGTAGAACAGGCAAAAGTGACTGGGGTCTAGTATCTCACCTGATCTCTTAATGAAAAATGGATATGGTCAAAGTTACACCTCTGCTGTTAAAAATCTGACAGAAGCTTTTGACAGGGAACAGGTAAGTTAAGGAGCAGACAGACCCAGGGGAGAGGTGCAGGCTGGGGGGGGCTCTGGTGACATGTGCACTTGTAAGAAACATTTTGGAGCATGTTCTCTTGTTAGCTGCAAGAAATAGAGCTTGCACTGTATTTTCAGGTCACAGCTCAGAAACCTGTAACCACCTCAGAGAGCCGAGAAAAGGTCTTGGAAGGAAAAGAGAATTTGATGAAGGATGTTGTGATGACAGTCTGGTCCTGTGTGTTCCATCCAAGGCAGCCAAGGAATGAATGCAGTGAGATGTGTAATTCAGAGGAGGAATCAACAGGACAGAAGGGGAATGACAAATTGGAACTGCAGAGTGTGGAGCAGCAGCCAACAATGAGCATTGTGAGGGGATCAAATATGCTATGAGATAATTACCTGAGCACTTTTCTGGTGAATATAATGCACTGTTCAACTTCTTCTTGGGAAGTCAGGTAATTTAAAGAACACCTGTGAGAAAAGCACTAGTAACAACAGACTGGCAGTTGGGCTTTTTTTGTTATTTGAACAATATTAGGCTGAACTAGCACTTCACCATTTTCCTGAGTACTGACCTATTGTAAGTCAGAGATTAGAGCTCAGAGAAGGAGAGAAATACAAATAGTAGGATTTATAGAAAGCAAATAGTCATTTTGTCTATTAAGGGAGAGTCAAACTCAGTGCAATGGAAGGGGAAAATCAATATGCTATAACTCATAAATGTAAAGGCAGTATAGAAGAAATATGAGATGATTTGAAGGTGAACTCACTACAATGATCACTTTATTTTTAACACAGTAAGTAGTCTGGTGGTTTCAGTAGCAAAGATGAGAAGTTGGTAAAATGTAATAAAACTCTGAAAAGCCAGAGATTTTTTTGAGTCACAACACAAATTTTTTTTGAAAGGAGAACTCTCAGCCATGTATGAAATCCTTCACTGCTCTGGATTTCTGTAGCCTTCTCTCATGTCTTTCAGGAAGAACTGGACTATTAATACACCCTTCCTGAATTAATCATTAAGAGAGTGATTGTGATTTCTATTGTCCCCTTCACAGGAATTCATGCAAATGTAGGTATGTAGCCTTCCTTCTCATCATTAATAATTTCAAAGGCACATTCTATATGATTATTTAATTTTTTTACTCTGAAATGCAAGAATTTTATGCATGTTGAGGAAGTTTTACTTCAGATTGACATTACTCTGGTCCCTGGGACTAAAATCCCATTAATAGCTGTTGCTCCATCATGGGTAGCAAAGCACAGTAAGTGGGGAAAGGAAGTTCATATTTGTAGGTTTCTTAAGAATGATCTACTTAAAATAATAAAGATCTTGAGATGAGGTAATCTGAGTAATGAAATCTTGAGATCTTAAGCTACTCAGATTCATTGAATTTCATGCTTATTCTCTATTTCAAAAGGTTATCTGCTGTTTATTACTTTACAAAGCTGTCAGGTCTGAATAATTTGATTGTAAACGTTTTCAAATTGTTAAAAAAAACCCATACCTGAGCAGTAGCTCCTTGGTCTTGCTTTTGTTAATGTCTTTATTAATGAGAACAATGTTATTATTTATTTGCATTGTAACCTAAAAGGGTCCTCTTTATAGATGAGGGAATCTATTGTGCTAGTCACTACAATACTCAGAAATAAAAGGATGCCACTAGTTGCACAGCAAATACAAGACTGTTCTTGATATGTACAGAATTTGAAGATGATAAATTCCTTTATTCTCATAGTAAGTGTTTTCTGTACACACAGTCTTACCTTTGCTAAGTTAATTGTGGGAATAGTAACAACCCCTTTGAAAGTGAGACTAACTGGAAAATAACAGAAGATAGATATTTGAGGGTTTCAACTGGAGGAGAGAAAAACCTCCTTAAGTGTGTTTGTTCAACCAAGTGAATTCCATAAACAAGGAGTGGGCAGCACATAGGCAGAAGGGACTTATTTCTCCCTGAAAAAGACTGCAGGGAAAACCCTGAAATGGCCTTGTCTGTGTGGTTTGGTTTTTTTTTTTTTTTTGTAGGAAGGACCTTTAGACTGCGCAGAGAAGCACAAGACAATGAACAAATGTGCTTGTCCCCAAGTGCAGCAAACAGCTGAAGAAGCTGAGACCAGAAGCTAATCAGTGGTGGCACTTGACGTATCAGTAGCTCATGTGAAATGACGAGTTGGAGGAAAGGCCATAAAGGCACATGGCAGGTCATCTGTGAAGTGACAGAAACGGGGGAAAAAAAGATAAGGAGAAAGAAAAATGGAAAGGAGAGGAATAAAACAAGGAGAGGAATAGAGAAATGCTCCTTGCAGAAGCATTTCAGATGGCTGCCATGAAGCCAAATTTGTGCTTGTCAAATCTGCAGAAAGATGTTGCAGGTGTAAGATGAAAGCAGGATGGAACTGTGTGGGTGAGGTGTGGCCCATGTGACTGTAGAGCTGAGAGGTCCAAGCCTCCTGCTTTCCAGGTAAGAGACCTCAGCAAGGACAACCCTCCTGGGTCCACTTAGCTCCTGGTCCTGTCTCTGAGAATGACAAGTTGCAGATTCCTTTGGAGAAGAAGCAATACATAAATAGGAAAGGAAAGAGAGGAGGTAGTGACCACTGAAATGCCTTGAGGAGATGCTGAGACATTTGGGGCCAGAGCTCACAGCTGAGCCAGACTGCTGATGGATACCTTTTACCACCTTCAGTTTCTCACAAGAAAGACTGCAGCTTGAATAAAAAGTCAATAGCTCTTTCCCCGTTCACCAGATCATCTCAGAGGAAACTGCTGCTCTGTAATTCCCTGAAGAATTGCTCAGAGAAATCAAAAAATGCTAAACTTAGCAAAGATAATGTTTCTGAAAGCTAATGGAGGGAGGGAAAAAACCCCAATCCGGAGAGCAAGCCAGAGTTTTTCACATGCATTGTAAAGAAAAAGAAGGACAGAGATACACATTTCTTGTCATTGTAGGTCACTCTTCAGTGCTTCATCTTGGTATGAATAGATCCCTCAATAGTTAACTCAGCCAAGGGAGATTTCAGATCAATCCTCCTCACTCCAACCATGCCTTCTTCTAAATCAATAATGGCTGATGAATACCTCTGCCAAGCTCATAACACAGACACAATGGAAATCCTGCTCTTTTAGAAAGTGCCTTTGCAAGCCCCTCGGATAAGGGGTGCTTTACTGCTTCTCCTCTAAATCTCAGCAGTGAAGCTGAATTCCTGATGATGCTGCCATTCTGCAGAGGCAGCACTGCACTGTCACCTGCACCTTTCTGCTCTTGGAGGATTTAGCAAGAGCTGTTTGAATTCGTTTGGAAATGAATTCAAACACACGACCTCTATAGCTTTCATCTTTAATAAAGTCTGGGGGGTTTGTTTTTTGGTTTTCTTTTGTTTGTTTGGTTGGGGTTTTTTTTTCAGTTAGACTCTGCTTTCACAACAGGAACAACAGTGTTTTTCAAAATATCACTCCATTAATTGGAGATTTCTTTTTTAAGTGTAAAGTTCTGTAAGCAGCGTGAACTATCTGACTTAAAATAGAGTTAGGCTTTCATTGCCTGCAAAAAAATGGATAAAATTCAAAAGCTAGAAAGATCAAGTGGATCTTGCAGTTTACATTCATAAATCAAATCCATTAATTGCACTGTAGCACTAGAAAAAGAATCACTTTTGTTAGCTTGAAAGGTAGGATGCTCTTTTCTCTGAATTCAGCCCTTTTTGATGTAGGCATTCCCAGCAAAAACTGTGCCTGATTATAATCTACAGTAGCACTGTCCATAATTAGAAATATTTCACAGGATGCTCTTTCAAAAATCCCCAGTCATAATAATATCTCTTTTCAACAGCTTTTGAATCTACAATAATAAATAAAAGTGGAATTCCAAGTGTAGCACTCCAGCCTCTGCAAACAGACGTGGCAGTTGCGAGTACAGAGTCGTGTCTGGAAGGATGCTTTGTCCTTGAAGCTCTTTGTGCAACCTACTTAGCAGAAGAAAGAGATTTCCTGGAGATTTCCTTTAATTAGCTGGATCAAGCCATTAAGCAACTAAAACCATAAGCATATAAGCTAGCATAGTTCATTAAAAAACAATAATTAAAAATATATCCTAAAATTCAAGCAGGCAGTGGCCAGGTTCAATAATAGCTATTTCTGCATGGACAACAATGTTTCTAAGAGTCTAGGAAGGAAAAAGTTAGCAGTCTGCTAGGAAAGATAATGAGAGGAGAGGAAATACATGATCCATGCTAATGTGGCTTATGCCCCTCCCGTTGAAGGTCTCTGCTTATTCCTGTGGCAATTAGGAGTTGTCATCGCTGCCAATTTTGGCACTAAGTCATGGAGACAATGCAGTGCCATTTCCAAAAATCAGATGTACTTTAAAGTTTGCAATGCAGCTATTTTACTGTGACTGCTTCCCGGTGCAGCCCAGGCCCAGGGTGATTGGAATAAGAGAGGTGAGCTTCCAAGGGATTGCAGGAGGCAGGAGATGTGTTCCTTCTATTAACCATAATGAGAATTGTGTGACTCATTCCTCTCACACCAGGCTAAAACGTACCCCTGCGGTTCTCCACTGTGTGTATTGACTTGAATGGAGCTTTGTGTAATAAGATTTAAATTGTAATGAGTCATTATGTCAACCTTTTTTTTTTTTTGCTGGTATTTTACAGAGTAAGCCTGCACTGAGTGCAGTGTGCTCCTGCAGGAAATCCTAGCAAGTGTGGCAACTGGAGGGTGGGTAGGTATAAAAAAAAACCTACTAGGAAAGTTCACAACATCTTAGCATGGCCACAGTTTCAAAGGGATGACTTGTGTGTGAGAGTGTCCTTATTACAGCCATTATCATCAGTCCAATGTTCACTCCTGAATCCATCATATTTAGAGATATAGTCTCGTTTGTTTTAGTGGGATGAGACAATCTTGTTTATACAGGCTTGAGGTGAATGATATCAAAGTATTATTTTTCAAGATTGTTTAAGCATTCAGCCATGCACACTCACATAGAGACCTGCTTTCTAATAATCCTTTTATCAGCCTGAAGCTGAAACAACTTTCTTTCTTGCAAGGATCTGTTATTGAGAGTTTCTTATTAGTAACTGGATGCTGACATTGATTTCACTAAAAAATAAGCACAATCCTGAGGAGCTTTTGATTTTTTTTTTGATTTTTTTTTTTTTGCATAACATGTAGAATATAAACACGAACTGCTTTGCTCTGAACTGTGCCTCTTGAATTGCTTGAACCAAAAGGATTTCTGGATCAGCTGCTTCTCTCATTTTTCAGTACATATTGGTGACACTTTACCAAGGTGCCTCTGGAACCACTAAAGCTGGCTGGGGCTGAAAGGTTTGTGGGAGAATTATTTTTGTGTTCATAGCAAAGACTGTTCAAAACCATTAACAAACTCATTGTTTTACTGTAGCAAAGTAATGGCTATTTTATCAGCTGTAGATAAAAATCTCTTCTTCTTACAATGAAGCAAAGAAATAACTTTGTCTTGAGGTACCATTTTGTGTCCAGTGACTCTAATAGGCAGATTTTATTAGTCTGCACCAAAAAAGAAACATTCTAAGCCTGGAGTGTGTCTCTTTTGTGTCATCCTTCTGAAGGCAGAGGTTAACAAAACTTGTCACGAAACAGATGCATGTACTCCAAACACTTTTCTCTATATGATTCCACAGCATTCTAAAGAGGACTATTCTCTGGCCGGTTTCTAAATTCTGGTGTTTCCTATATAAATATCCACAGGTAGTATGAACATGTTTTTCTCCTGCTCCCTTCTGACATGAGAATTTAATATCAACAATTAAATGACTTAATACTATAAGAAAGGAGGTTGGCAAAGCAGGAGAAGGACCGAAGGATTGACAAAGAAATGGGAGCGAGATTAAAGTTCTTTGTAGTGTATCAGAGTAGCTCCTATGGCTTTTGTATTTGCACTCTTACTTCTCTTAAACCCCCAAGTGTTTACAAAGAAGGAGGCAGAGGCTGTAATTGAAAGCCACAGAAGTGGCAAATATCAATATCTAATAACTGGTTTCCTTCTCCCTTTTGTCCCCTCATAGTCATGGCCATGAAACGCTGTCAATGCACAAAATACCACCTCACTGGCTTCTTATTTCCCCAACCCATCCTTGGATGTCCCTGTTCTCATCCTCCCAGAAAACTGGTATGTTTTTTCAGCATAGGTTAGCTTGTCTCTTTTTGCTGGCAGCTCTTCCTGCTCTCCTTAGTACATGAAAGTCTAATTGTGCTGGGCAGCCCTGCCTTGGCAAGCAGCTCTGAAATTATACGTGAAATGGGACAGGAATCTTGGAAGAGCCTGACAGGAGATATCATTAATTCTGCTTTTGTCGGTGAGTTTATCTCAGCTGAATGATGTGCTCTGCTCCTTACCTGAAAAGATTTATTTTTTTAAGCCTTCTTTATGATTGTGATGTCAAATAAGGTATATAAAAAATATTCTTACAACTAATTAGAAATCATGAGAAAATCCATGTGAAATTTAGAGACATTAGTATAGTGGAGTACCAAACAATCAGTTAGTGCTCAATCCAGTGACGCAATATCCAGCTTGTTACCTTTGTTTATTTTTATATCCATATCTTAATTCAGGAGCAGGCAGGGAATACAGCCATAAGTTTTACATCTTTTGTAGAATTAGCTTAAAGGAAAAAAAAAAAATCACCAAAACACAGTATAGCAGACTTGCCATTTTTTTTCCTGAGAGAATCATAAATTATTTAAAGTTTCTTCATCTTCAGAATGCCCAGGTGAATGCTCTGAGATATTCAAAGGCAAGAAGCTAAAAGATTATACAGGTGATTCAATAATTCTTGGCAAGAACTAAAATAAAAATGATGCCTTTTTTTTTTTTTTTGTATTTTAAGTATGAGGAATTATTTCTTTCTCTCTTAATTTTCCTCTGTCTCAACAAATCATTTCACATACCTCAGTATTAAATGGAAGGATGTAACCATAGCTGAAATGTAAATGTATACCACTCCATTTTTAGTTTCCTTGGAAATACATTTTCCCACTTGGTTCTTTATACTTGAAAAAGGAATATTCCTCATGTGAAGACTGGTAATTAAGTCTGGCATTCATATTTTTTTCTATTGCTACTTTTCTTAGTGCTTATTTAAGAACTTTGTTTGCAAAGTTGAATACCTAAGGTTCCTTCACAACACTTGTATTGATTTTCTTTTGTCTTTTAACAAACAGACAGCAACCTGTACTCCACGTGGAAAAAAAATAACAAGCAGGCAGTGTTCAAATAGCAAATCAACATTCCTATTCTTCTTCTAATGACTACTATGAGGAAGCCAAGATCCAGCTGTACCCAAATAGAAAAGGAGAGGCTTTTATTTCTCAAGTGTCAATGATATCACCAATAGGTCTGTGTGGAGGGGGTTCCCATTTTGAACCTAAAAATGAAGAAATAAATTCAAAAGGAAGCTCTTTGGGTTTTTCAGCAGGCATGACTTAGTTGAATTCAGGAGTCTGTCCAAAAATGGGACAGAAATGCACTAATCTAGCAGGGCATGGAGAATTAATCTTGATTATAAATTAATGTTGTCACTGTAGGCCAGACAGTGGAGATATGGATATGCATAACCTGGCAAGAATATGGTGACAGGACACCACAGTGTTTTGTGATTTTGATTCTGGTTTGTTTTTTTGTTGGTTTGGTTTGGTTTTTTTTTCCTCTTTTAAATCTTAACTTGAATCAGAACGAAGGCTGGATCACTAAATATAATGAATTATCATTAACTGCATGAAGCAATTTCATGTGTACAGTTTTGCTAGTCCAGGCATTCTAGCTCTTAGTTTAATTGAATTGGTTGATAAATCTCTCATGACATGCTTTCTATATATGATCTTCCTATAAAAAAGTTATTTCTACAGAATAAAATTCACTCCATGAGTAGGGTTAGAACAAGGCTCGTACATTGTTTAATCATGTACTCAATGGGTTTCTAACAAGCTGTAGGAATGACTTAGGTTGGCCCTCTGTTCATTTATGACTTTTCCATTAACATTTGCAAAACAGGCAATAAGACAAAACATGCGTTGAAGTCACACACTTCAGAAAATGTTTTCACTAAATCATACCAACTCTTTTCATTGTTGAAACGGAATATTCTTATTGAATCAATGACTCCAGTAAATAAACACCCTATTGCCCGCAGTGTCTTTTGTATTAGAATTTCAGTTTCTCCACTTGTCCCCGAGGCCAAGAAGGAGCATGACTTTGTGTTGCCCGTGTGCTGCGTCTCATCAGGTTGTGTCTCAGTATATACATGTCACTTTAGACCTGAGCAGATGTGACAGAAGGTACCAGCCTGCTCTGTGGTGCTGCAGTGTCAGCCCGTGCAGCAGAGCCATTAGGAAATGTGAGCACACTGACTGGGAAGCACAAAACAAACACACAAACGTCGGATTTTTGATGACAGGAAGTCAAGTAAATTCACAAAAGAACCCTCCTGGGTGACTACCATGGGAATAATAATGGTTTGCTCTCCTTTTTGTGTTGGCAGCGAGCAATTATCACCTTCAGCAGGGCTGAGGCAGGCAGTGAGTGCAGGGGAAAAGGAAAGAGGGGCTGGGCCCTACAGGATTTGACACATTTTATTACTGCATGCAGTTTATGGCTTTCAAAAGTAAGATCAATTTTCCCTTCCTGACTTCAGATTACGATAATTTTTTTATATATATTTGTTTTCAAATGAGGATACTATTGGCTTCCTTTGGCATATTTCTTGATAATATGACTGCTTTGGTTTTTATAGTGTCTCTTTGACCACAACACAAGATGTTTTGTTTGCTTAAAGCTTTCTTGATATCGGAATGGGAAAAATTACTTCACTAGCCCTAAAAGCAGTTCCAGGAATAAGACTTGATCCTATTCTCAATTATCTGTCCACATTCCATCAAACATCTGTAGGGAGGTTAAACAAAATGTAAAGACACCCAGGCCTTAGATCAGCCAGGAAATGTTATCTGGAAATTGACTTTTTTCCCCCTAATATAACAAAAATTAATGCCAGCAAGTCTCTTGGCTGTATGAAAGCCAGTCTCACCTTCAAGATAGCCAAACTGTTTCAGAAATGCAATTATCAGACATTTTAATTTCACTATATTTCACAAAAAATGCAGAGGAGGATTCACATCTCAGAAGAGGATGCAATACCAGTGTAGTCATGCAGAACAGTTTTGTCCTTAGAAGTTATTAGAGTCAGTCAGTGGGAGAAGAGAAATAAAATTAGGTCATCTTAATTCAAAGCCTTATTTTATTTGCATTCTCATTTGGTTTTGGTAATCATCATCCTTATCCAACCATCATACTTGGATCATTTCTCTCACTCAATAGCTATGTGTTTGGCAAACGTGGAAAAGTTTGCTTTTTTAACTAATGAGCTTCTCGATTTTTTCCAAGTAGATTTTTCATTGTCCTTTTGATTATTTTGGAGAAATATATAAAAATGTAGAAAGAGAAAATACAAAGTTGCCATATCTTTTGTGTTACCAAATGAAAGGCTAAACGTTAAATGAAAGGAGAGACATCCCATTAGAATTTGGCGACAGTGACCACTTCAGCATGGTCAGTATTTCTGAACATTTTGGAGAAACTTTTAACATGAATTTTAAAATGAAAAGGGAAGTTTCTCTTTTGAAGGAACAGTTCAGCTAGAAATGCCCACTTGCATCTGTAAGCACACTAATGCATGTGACAGCACGAGAGGCAGGCAGAGAGAGCAGAAGTGCCTCGGTAAGTGGAAATAGAGTGAATAACCTTAAGGATTAAAGTACATCAGATCCTTACAGCAAATGACACAGCCCTGCTGTCAGTTATGGGAATAAATACCTCTGTTCCTTTCATGAGGGAGCTCTGCCACTGAGGTTTCAAGGACAAAATAAAGAGGGTTTGTTGTTGGGGGGGAGTTTTTTGTTCAGTTTTTAATATAGTCATGAAGAAAATCCGGGTTGCAAGGCTTTCTGACCTGCAAGCACCTGTCTGTTGTTTTGGCATGCCATAAAATTCAGCACTCCAATCTCTCTTTGGGATACATATTCATAGGTGATAGACCTGAAATAAAAGCTCATGGTAAACAAAAAGGTTCAGAAGTTCGTTGGTTTAGTGGAGTTGAGGGGTGCAAGGTGGAGAGAAAGGAAAGCAGACAGGACAATTGAAGCAATATGAATATATTGATAGCCAGTACAAGGAAAAGCAATGTGAGAGAATTCAAGAGAGGAAGAAGGGACTGAAATTAAATAATTCTTTATGTTTTCTTCATCAGAAGAGGAATTTATGTGGTTATTCATCAATATTAACAATGAAACTGCAAACTCAATAATGTTCTTTCTTCCCAACAGAAGGAATTTGTGACATGCTTTGCCCCATCCTCTCTTAGCATAAGACCCTGTCTGGACATAAAGAATAAAACTATATTCCAGATCAAAATCCAAAAGAAAATCCAAAACAGAAAAGGTAATTTACTAATTTTTTAGTAATATTTTATAATGTGCCATAGAAAAGTCAATGTGACTTTGAGCCCTGAAATAATTTATTATCCAAAATCCGTGCTCCTATTTAATTACAATATTGCAACATTTCCTCAGTAGAATAGATAATTTCTTTAAATTAGATAGTTCAAGGAATTATAATAATTATATTAAATAGTCTTTTACCATCTTATACTCTACATTGTTGCAGAGCTTACTCTAATTGCAGTGCACTGCTGCTGAAGTCTCCTCTTGGAGAAGTCTAAACATTGCAGTGGCTCTGGGATATTCTTTTTATTTATTTTTTTAACTTATGCTTCCATCCATGGGGGTTTGTTTTGCCTTTTCTCAGCAGTTCTACAATGGCTTGGTTTCATTTTTGAAGAAGGAGTTATCCAAGCCTCAAGACAAAAATGTTCAAAGCTGAGTTTTTGATCATTTAAACATCAATACCACTGGCTACACAGAAACTATTCAGAATCCGTTCCCAGGGTTCAAAGGAAGCAAAGAAAAATATTTTCCACAGCATTTCTATCCATTAAGTTTCTTGCCTCCCAAAGGCAATCTGATGTTTTTGGGCTTGTTTCTGTCCCAAACAGATTTGGTCACTGTCAGCCTCAAAGAGAAACCAAGAGTACCTACCATGGGTTGATCTCACTTATGTGGTTGCCTGTGTTATGGTTGATATTCTCAGTGTAAAAAAGGAGGTTATGAAGCTTCATGGCAGAGAAATACCTAATTTTTTCTCCCTTGTTGTAAGGTCCACTAGTCTTGCTTGCTTGGTCCAACCCTTAAGCTTGGTAAACTATCGGTTTGTCTGGGACAAAGTTATTAAGTGACTCTATAATGCTTGAATAAATAATCAACCTTGATCAGGTCTGTGTATGCATGAGGTCAATCCTAACCAGCACTTCTCAAGGAACTTCTTTAAGTGCAGTGTTCTGTATTCAATGAAAAAATGCAGGAGCATCAACAAGAATGATGGGTAAGAGCTCTGAGGAGATCACTTGCCTTGTTCCTTGATTTCATTTAGCAAAGACAAAGAAACCAGAACAGGAACATTCAATCTTGCATTTCTTTCTCCTGTGTAAGTGCTTCAAATTCATTTCTAAAATGAGGAGATACAAAATGGAACAAGCCCTGCACATTTATTATCTAATGTTTCTTGCTTGTCCACAGAATGTCACTGTACATCCATCCTTGTTTCCTCCATTAATTTAATAATGTCCATGGCACCTCCAGGGCACCACCAGGTAGCAGAAGCCTAATGAAAGCTTCTGTGAACACTCTCACTCACTTATTGCCTCCTGACACATCCAAACAGCCTTATGGCCCAACTGGAGCTCATGCAGCTCTTTAAAGTTAATAAACAAGTAGTCATTGTTTTAGTGGGGATTTTTTTGTATATTCATATACATATAAATATATTTTCAATATCTCATATACATGTATGTGTACATATTTTATACAAATACTACCGTTTAAAAAGAAATATTAACACATTGAGTACCCCAGTGTCTCTGCAGTACCAGGAGCATTAGATTTAATTAGGTAGCAAAAATAGAAACTGGAATCTGGTTAATAGTTTCCAAAGCTGATCTTAATTGGCTTATTAGTTGGCGATCAAGAAAAAAAATAAATTTCAGATGTTAGTTTAAGTGAATGCTGAATAAATTATTCAAAATAACTTTGAGAATCAAATAATTAGACAAATAATATGTAAAGTCAATAAAGTGTGACCATCAACAAATGACAAATGTATGAACAATGGAACAGTATTATTCTTCTACTTCTACTTAGCTGTAGAGAGTTCCTGTGTATCCATCAGATTAATTGTTTATTCCAGTTATTACATTCATTCAAGTGTATGAGAAAGCAAACCATTGATTTATTGCTGTCATGGAGTACTTAGTGCAGCAGTTTAAACAAAGCATGGCTGTCTCCATATATTATTCATGTTTATTATAAATGTAAAGGAGAAGGTAAAATGCTGCAAGAGTAGGTGTAGGCTCAGCTAGCTACATTTCTGTTGTTTTCTGAATGTATTAAATACAATGTTTACCTGTACAAATAATCAAACAGAAATTTCCTGCCCTGAATAGGTAATTTCCTCAAGGAGAGACAGTATTATTGAAAGCATTCTCCAAACACTGATTGCTTCATTCTAAACTAAAGCACATCATTTGGTATTTAAAATCTGTCTCCATTTGCCTCTTTGTTCTTAATATGCTTGACACACACCCCTCACACATCTTCAAATGGATCTAAAACGTGTCCTGGATTATTTTTTTTTTGCTGGGATAGCACTGGTTTAGACCGTGGCTCAACCTTCCCCCCTCTCTCAGAAGCCCACTCTTCCCTACTGAGCTGGTTGAAATTCAAAGAGTGTTCAGATATAAAAAGAGTATTCAGACCCTGTCACTCTCACAGACCTGGCTGCAAGGCTGAGTTATATTTTGGTTTTAGGCTAGTAATATATCAGTGGTTATGTCAAGTCTTCTTTAGAGTTTTGAAGCTGTGGTTCACTCCATTTCATTAGCTGCCGTTTTTCCCTCCCCCAGCTGTGTGCACCACATTTCAGCAGTGACCTCTCCCTTTCCAACAGCCTGAAATACCCTCGCTGGAGAGCCCCCACGCCTTCCTTAGCCTCAGAAAATGTAGGAAATCACTTGGGCTTTGTTCTTCAATTACATATTCACCACGTAACACTGACACAAGGAAAGTGAAGTTCTAGGTACATGTTTCTAATTAGAATACTATTCCAATTACTGACTTGAAATCAGACTCCTACTGTGCAGGATTCTGTTATGAAATGTATCCAAGGAAAGTGAGATAGGGCAAGACAGAGTCCTTTTTTTTTTTTTT